>OX387626.1:4647500-5197000 GCA_947568825.1 Sphinx pinastri
ACTAATTGGCCGTGCGATTTTATACTTTGGCAGATTTATTACTTAATTATTCAAGCTAACACGGCGGTGGGCGGAAGCTTGGGTATTTTCCCTTAAGCTTTGTACCGCGCGCACATATGGGTGTGGGATTTTTGATGCTGGTAACACACACACGTTTTGAACGTTCGATTTATTCGGTTCGTAATAATTGATTTTCTTATAATAATAATTGTTGATATCACTTTTCAATATTTAGTTATAGTTTATTGTATAGCAGTAATTATGCGCAGCCCGATAGCAAACAAACGCGCATTTTCGCGGAAGCGTCAATTCATTGAAGTCAAGGATTTTAATTATTGTGTGATAGTTAATGTATAGAGTTTAATTTAAATAAATGAAAATATAATGTAGGTACAATATACATGGTATAATGTGAATTTCAAGATTGGGAGATTTAAAAGAACGGATCCCGTTATTCAAGGAAAAAATAGCACCAAAAAAATTACAAACTTTATAAATTCGGCATAGCATTCCCCGACAACACAATAATATCGCGAACACGAAAAATATCATCCCTTTCGAATAACCTAAACACTGGAACACAGATTAAACGCGGGCGAGGCAAAAAAATGCGCTTTTCAAAACTTCAGCTACTTTATTTATTATTTAAACGGTTAATTCGCGACCGCTCGTCGGATTGCTTTGAAGTTACGCGCCGACAATCTGATACCGCTCGTCTCTCCCAAACGGATTACATTGGGAAGAAAGAAAAACGCGGATTAAGTAAATGGGTACATCTCGATGCCATCTCGTTCCCCATTTAAATTCGCTCCCAAAGTCGAGTTCGCGTAATTGAAATGAAATGCCATCTTGTCTTGACTGGCGCGGCTAATGTGCCTCGTTTGTGAATTTTTTTCTTCGACAAGACTAAAATAGTCACCAGTGCTCCATTTGCACTTTATACGTTGTAGTTTTATATTGCGTTGGATGGCGGTGTCATTTTTTCATTTTCACCCTCGACAGTTTTAAGGATGGTTTCAGAATTCACGATTAACAACTTGAAAAAGAATCCTACATACCATAACTGCGGATATTAATATAATAATATCAGTACCGTGTAAACCGTCCCAGTGCTGGGAATAGGCCTCTACGACTGCGGATATCTTACATAAAATCCATTTCCTCAATGTCAATATTAAAATATCCCATGTACGGAGTCCCTCACACTGGCTCTGTACGGCAATATATCACACGAAGATAAGCCCACACCGCATTACTCGAACACAGATAGGTTTTATTGAGTTGAATAACTGCTGTAATATTTTGCTATCTAAAGTTCGTGCGCATATTAACTACTCGCTTGAATTAATGTTCGTGTTACAATCAGATTTTGATGATTGTTTTTCGTTCTTCCGCTGATTTGTAGGGTTATGGCGGTATTTCAATTTTAACTGAATATTTTTCTCGCTACTGGGTAAAAGTGTTGTCTACTCTTATTGGTGCTTCGATATATTCGCCATTACATGTTTTTTTTGTTGGCGATCACGATCTATTATAGAAGAAGAAAGATTTTTTATTGCTGGCACAATTTTAAATAAACCACAAAAAAATATATTAACTAAAACTATAATTAAGACCAGCAAAAGAACCTCTCATTCAGCTGGATACTACAGTACGACCTGAGTAGTACTGCAACGCTGATTTTCGATTAGAGGCCCAGGTGACTTACAGCCGCTTAGTCGGTTCATATTATCCTAATGAAAACCACCCTTAAGAATTCCCTGATTTCGGATAACGATTTGACCTCGACTCCGAGGGAATGAGACGTCTTCGTCAGATCGTGAAAGATACAAATGCAAAGTGGGACGACTTGTCGCGGCGACACTTTACCAAATTAAAGGTAAACTAATTCCCGAAATGGGAACGTGAAAGGGATTCCCACTGTCGCTGACTGCGGTCGGATCGTTTAATAATAAACCCTTTGAGTTTTATTCGCGGATTAGTTCTGTTCTGACGGACGCCTGGGAATACATTGGCGAGAGACGGAATCGGATTTCGAAACGTTTTGTTTATGTATTCACGACCTATGTAAAGGTCAAAATTGTTGTTTTATTCATGGCATTTACAAGCTTTAATGAACTGTTTGACTCCGTTAGTGATTCATTAAATGGTATTACCGAGAATATTAATATGTTTCTCTTTGATAGTTAAATATTTTAACATAATTTTATACAATGCTTGGACTTTATTAATATATACAGACTACAGTTTGTTCATCAAATATTTACTAAATTATAATAACTTGGCTACGTATGCTGTAAAATCTGAAGTATACAAGCGTAGAATGAAGTAGATACACTAATAGGATAACCATCACAATTATTATAAACTGAGCTGTAAAGCATAATGCATATAATATTCTGAGTATAACTTGGTCTTACCTAAATCATAACTTTAATATATTTTTTCTTACCTTTATATTATAATTCTGATACCGCACTACAGTTTACGAATATTTATTTAGGGTACAGAGAAATATGGAGATTTCTACAAAATATCCAGAATAATGCAACTCCTCTGTACCGAGAGCGTTCCAAACCATACATTTAAAGTTAAACAGCAGACGATCTTCCCATAATGTGTTCACTTTGTCTTTGTATAATGTTTAAGAAGCATATACTTTTCTTCTAGCCATTAACTTTATTGCGATTCTGTGGCTTATCTTCGTCGAGCGTTGGACTTAGATTTAGTTTTAATTCACTTGAATGTTTCTTTGTCAATGAATTGTATGAAATTTACTGTTGGTTTAATAAGTATTAACGGTCCTCGGAAATAAAATTTTACATGCAATAAATACAGCATTTTCCATATATTTAAGTTTAATAAATTAACTGATGAAATTATATCTAATAAATTTATTCATGTTTCTCATTTCACTTTATTTCATTTTATTACTACTGTTCTGGAAAATTTGTCTTCGAACAGGCCAATTTAATTCAAAATCTACTTTTGGTGATCTTTACCGTCCTTTATTGTATCAATAAATTCATCCCATGATCCGAGTACATACAAAACAATAAAAAAGGGAATTCATTGAATTAAAACAACATGAAAGTGCATTAATACCACGAACAATTGCGGACTGTCGCGTCGTCGCCTGATTGCGAAATAAAAACAAATAGAATAAATCCGACGAAACTGACTTCACAAATTGAAAAGTGTACACAATAAAAAATTAAAATTATTTTGTCACATTCTTCATATGAAATTTCATCTTAGTTATATTTGTATAACTCGTTAGTTCGTATATTGTTTTCGAACAAATAACACTTTTTACTGTTCCCTATTTTACAGTATTCTAGTGTTTGTGACGACAAGTGTTCCTTGTTTTTAATACCGAAAAATTTCATGAATAAAGTTCCTATTTTGGTGTTTGGAGCGACAGCGCAGGGACGGCTCTGTTTTCACGACCGAGCATTGCTCTATACCGGCGCACAATCTAAATTGTTTCAGTGCTTAAATCTAACACTATCTGTGTATTTATTTCGCCGCAGAACGCTAGAAAAGCGACTAATTTTAAACTGTACCATAAATAAAGGAGGTATTTCGTGTGACTCGTGGAATTTGTCGCGTTCCGCACTCGACTCGCGCTACGGGACCGTTCGCTCGGTCGCGTCGTCTTAAACGAAACTGGTCGACACTTTATTTTGTGAAAGTATTCCAATGAGTTCGTTGATAGGGCTTGTGCATTTTTTCAGTTCGTGTAGATTGTAGTTTTTTTTGTAATACTACAGGTAAAAGTAAAATATTTGTTTTTTGATGTATTTAGCAGTTATAATTAGTTTAAAAATTTACATCTGTTTTACCGTTATTGTCTTAAAAGAGGATAAAAAAAACATGATTTCTTTTTCTGAATGCCTTTGATGGGCTGCCGATGCTTATTACAAGATTACGGTAACGTAAATTTTCTAATACTACCTAAGAACGTGGCAAGTACAGAAGAAATTAAGGAAAAATAGAAAGCTTATTTAATAAATCCATTAACTAAGTGTTCATATCTATGAATATTATTATTCGTTTGCTAACATGCTGTAAGTAAATTGCCATCGCTTATTTACTTAAATCCAAGTTATAATTGGGAGCTTGCGGCTTTCAGTGTTCATAATGAATTCGCCCCGTCACCGTAAGTATGCTGTAAGTTGCATTAAGTTTTCACCGCGTTAACACTGAAATATTGTAACACAATTGCGCGAGTGCACGTAGTTATAAAACGGCGATATACATCGGGCGCCAGGCGGAACAAACTCCGAAATCTGCGGCGTGGGGCTGTTCGTCGTTCGTAGTTTAATTAAATCGGATAGTTGTGCGGAACCCTTTGTCTAACTCTCATTACGTGTTGAATTGTCGCCGTGCACCGCGCCGCCGCGTACGTGTATCAGTTCAGAAAGGATTTATTGCCTTTTTGAACTAATTTAAAGTAAAGATTCCTTACACCATATAAGTCTATTTCGTTGTGGTTTGTAAAACACACTGTAGGTCAGTACAGTCTCAATGTTTAAGACAAACAAAAGAAACACACATCACGCCTTCGTCCCATCTTTTTCCAAGGCAGTCTTATAGCTTCTCGGACGCAACAATTACGCTGTCAGATTCAATGTTTAGAAATCTGAGATGTAAATTGGATAGTAAACGAAGATAATCGAAGTGCCATATTAAATGCTATTGTATATTATGTAACACAAGTTTTTGCAGTTTCGCCCATGTGAAAATCCTGGTCCCGGAATCAAAGTCCGATAGTATATTTTTCCGGCATAGAAAGTAGCTAGTTAATCCAAGATTTGGCCTATTTGTGTGCCAAATTTCACACAAATACATAGAGCAAGCAGCTTTGTGTTTAATTGTAACAAACGTCCAAACATGTTTAGAAATTTTGGAATTTATGATATTAGTAAGTTAGTAGGTAGGTATAAGTATAGTAACTGGAGGATAAAGAGAATAATTAAATTTAATAGAATAAAAAAAGAATTAAATGGAATACGTTGGCTATATTTGAACGCAACAGTGATAATTCTCAGGGTCATATTTTTTGCCTCTCGTCCTTTTATATACCCGAAACACTCAGTTAGTACACAATCCCAAATATACTTTATGTCGCAATACAGCACTTAACTGTTAGAAGGAGACTTCTTGCCACATTACCTTTTATAAGAAACGTAATTTTGCACGTGTAACCCATAATTACGGCCTCCCTAAGTACGTAGTAACACTAAGTTTTTGACTTCAATTACAGTAGACTGTTAAGTGGAATTGTTCATTAGTATAATTGTGGGCCGCTACGGGCTACCCCGTATACTGGACCTTTACATAAAATAGGGTCGTCGCTCCACAGCTTTTTCCATTGCAACAATTAAAAATCAGTTTACCTCACACACGTTGAATGGCTATTTATAACTTTTGCGTTGATTAACCGCGCAAATTGAATTTTGATTATAGGTTGTACGCCATTTCGTGACAACCCTAAACCGTTTGGGATTTTACTTCAACATTTTTGTGGACATTTTCTATATTTTCATGGAATGTACAATTCCCTTAGGGCCTTCATATTTAAGCCACTGCAGCGCAATCTCGGTGAAACGTATATTATGCGATCTCCATTATTTAGCCTGGCCGTTATTTGCCTATTCGAGTCACCCGATGATAAGTCATCATCATTAAAGAACACCCCTAATGCTTGAAGCAGGCCACATTTAGAAAGAACAATATCCATTTACATATTTTTATTTGTTAATAGCTACTACTTCACGTGAATTTTTGTGAGTTAATGCTATCGCCCCAGTCGGACCGGGTTATCAATAATGTAGCTACAATTTAGCACAGCGTGGCTACGTAGAGTATCGTAGTGTTTAAGCCTTATTACGCATACTCACGCCTTTTATCCCCGAAGGGGTACGCGGAGGTGCAACTAGTACACCCACTTTTCGCCTTGCGTATTCCGTCCCATGATGTGATAGGGGGCGAGCCTATCGCCATATCGGGCACAAATTCCAGACTCCGGGCTGATACTGAATAGAAAAATCCAATATCACTTTTCCCGACCCGGGGATCGAACCCGAGACCTCAGCATTGCAGTCGTACTGTTATACTACTACGCCACCGAGGCAATTTAGCCTTATTATTAACTAGACTTCTGCTCGCGGCTTCGCCCGCGTGAAAAAGTTTTTCCGGGATAAAAAAACATTTTCCCGGGATAAAAAGTAGCCTATGTGCTAATCCAGGACATGATCTACCCATGTGACAAATTTCATCGAAATCCGTTCAGTAGTTTTTGAGTTTATTCGTTACAAACATACATACAAATCTTTCCTCTTTATAATATTAGTATAGGTTGCTTATATTATAAAGAGCGCATCTTAGCGCGATAGCATAGTTGGCAATGAGACGGGAGACGAAAGCCCACAGATTCAAAACGTCTTTTTTTAAGTTATCTGTGTATTGTTTATCAATTATCGCTCGCTTTCACGGTGAAGGAACACGTCGTGAGAAAACCTACATACCCTACCACAACTACTGTAGAGCAGGCCCTTGCCCAGCATTGGGACAGTATATAATACAAGGCTGGTATTATTATCAAGCATAAAACAGCTTTTTGGACTATACAGCAAACTGTATTTTTCAACTCGACCTTTTCTCAAAGAAATTGACATATACAGAATTTCAAAAAATACCACCCAACAACGAACTTTCCGAAATACACACTGTAATAATTACTTCGAGATTTTTTTTTTTTTTTTTTTTATAATGGCATTTGTGTTCACATTTTGCCAATGTCAAGTTTGGTTTGTCTATTTTATTATCTGTAGTATGTCGAAGTAAAGCAGTGGCTACCTTACCAAGACTTTATCGAGGAGTTTTGGCGGCAACAAAAAAAACACTTGATTAGCACAATTATTTCAATTCACTTCATTTGGGCTCTTTAATAGAACTATATTGGATAATATACCACCATAATTATGCAATATAACACTAAGTATCACCAAAATAATGAATTAAAACAAGAGCACCTCATGACACTTCCAAGTTCCCGCCAAAACTCCTACTTCGAGATTACTTTTGTGGAATAATTGAAAGTCATGTTAAGTATCGTCCGCGCCCCGGGCGTTTCGAGCACTCGACTTTTGTTACGGACTGTACCTTTTGTTGGCAATAAAAAGTACGATACTTTTCCCGTGTTGTTCAAGAATTTTTGACGAGTGATTATTTTCAGTGAATTAAAATTTATGACGGTGTCATTACTCGGCAAAAAATTTAACATCGTATTAATTTCATATCATTATCGAGTATTGATAATGTGGTCGACTGTACCTGATAGTTACATAAGTTATAAAGATATTATATTAACATCTCACTAACCATACTCACCAACAAGGCTGCCAATTCACGCTGGTTATCTTTAAGGCAATGGTACCAACTCGGCCCAGCCGCTCTATTCATTATGTTGTACATACGTACATAGAATCACGCCTTTTTCCCTTTTTACTGGTGTTAGGTCTCTCATATGTAAGAGTCCGTCTGGGTTGGTACCACCGCCATGTCTATTTCTACCGCCAAGCAGCAGTGTGCATGCACTGTTGTGTTTCGGTTTGAAGGACATTCTAGCCAGTGTAACTACTGGACATAATGAGACTTAACATCTTATGTCTCAGGATGACGAGCGCAGTGGAATGCCACACAGTACTTTGTAATTCAAGTTGCTCGATGGTGTTGCTACTGTTTATGGGTTTATGGGTGGTCGTATCGCTTACCATCAGGCGAACGGCATGCTCGCCTCGTCATTCAATGCCACAAAAAAAAAAGAAAGAAAAAAGCAAAGGTGTATCACACCCACATTTCGCCAGCTATGTTAGGTCCCAGGTAATAGGGGGCGAGCCTATTGCCATTTACCGGGCACATTTCCAGACTCTGGGCTGATACCGAGTAGAAAAATCCAATATCACTTTGCCCGACGCGGGAATCGAACCACTTCAGTAGTACCATAATACAACTACGCCACCGAGTCAGTCTATTCATTATACATACCTCTAGAAAAAAACGGTTTACATCGTACACTATTAGGATTCATAATACCATTCAATGAAAGAGCGTTTTGTTTATATCCTTCTCAAAGAATATTTCCTTGAACATCGGTCTGTCCTCTCAGGTTATGTATTAGTTTGTGTTCTGTATTTATCGAAGTTTTTCTTTATTCACGTTTATAAAAGCCCCTCGGCCAAGTAGCTGCGGAAGTTTTAATGCGTACAAAAAGCCCCAGTGCTCTTCTTGTTTGGCTCTCTTTGGAATACGGCCCGCGGAATACGCTCCCACGGCGATATCGCCGCGTTATTAATGTATGTGTGTATGTATGTATGTATATACGTATGTGCGTTGATTGAAAACACCTTAACGTACGCATCGTTCTTTTCGTTTTCAATGGTCGTATTGTTGGATGTATTCCGGGATTTTATGAAGCCTTTTATTATGTGAGTAATATTGCCTGTATCGAGAAAGGTTGTAAAGATTTTTTCTTTGTTATAGGAGTTGCCTTGCTTATTTTTTTTTATATAATCTCCACCTACTTTGCACATGATCATAAGAAGTTTAGAGCCAAACAAACGTCTCCGATTACGACTATAACATGACGTCAAACCATTCTGCTAGAGGTCACCATTCCATCACCTTTACTAAATCCTATGTTAACGTACGCATCAATTTTCCAACGGATCTACAACTTACCCTAAATATCGAACCTAATATCAAGAGTTTATATAATGTTATGTTAAGAAAGTATTTACTGATCATTGTGACAAACAACAGTCTTTAAGTTGGTATATCATCATCGTCATTTCCTCATCGCTCCACATCGTGCCGCGCAATTTCATTAAAGTCAAGTGTTATTTTCTTTCAAACTTATTGAATACAAACTCAGGCTGATCTTTCGGCCTTAATTTCGATAATAGCCGTCAACAAAAAGGTCAAAGCGAGTACTGAATAACAAATTTCCGATCAACCGTTTATTCATTACAAGTTGAAGCTCATTACCATTTATTAACACGAAGTGGGCTGTGAGTTGTGACACACGGACGGGGAGGTTAACGGTTGAATTCGGGACGACAATCTAAGAACAGACGACAGACATGAGCGACTTTAGACAAGTATAAATAAACTAATACGTATTACATTAAATATATGATGAAATTAAATAGCTCATTTTAATTTTATTTAGTTTGTATTTTAATAATAATATTACATTCTATCTTTCTAATATTTTTTGTAAGGTGCTTATACTAATTAAATATCCAACAAGTTGGGCGCATTGCACGATAAGCCAAGCGTTGTGTGTCCCCACAGAAGAGGAGTTTTGCTAGGCGGCAACCAGCTGTCAACATTTACTCGTAAAGCCTACAAGAAAGTTTAAAGGAACTTTTTTCTCGAAACTTGGATGTCTCTAATTAATTCTCCCGCTCATTAATCGCCAAGTTTTAATCAACGTCCGATCCTATTCGGCTCGGTTGAGGGAGCCTCTTTTTTCTCCGATGTTGTCTTAAATAATTTGTTTCGGTGAAAAGTCAAGAATAAGGTGCCTCCCGAGTAATTAAGAGCCAATTGTTTGGATGCTATTTATATTTTTTATTAAAATTAAATAGACAGTCTGAGATGGTGTTTACTGTATAGTAAAAACAGCGGCGACAGCCTAGTTGGGAGTGGAACGGACTGCCGAGACGAATGTCCGCAGGTTCAAGACCCAACGGCACACACCTCTGACTTTTCTAAAAGTTATGTGTGTATTCTTTGTTAAGTCTGCCAACCCGCACTTGGCCAGCGTGGTGAACTAAGGCCTTAACCCTCTCAGTTGTAGAGGAGGCCCGTGCTCAGCAGTGGGCAGTATATAATACAGGGCTGGTATGGTATGGATGGTGTAGTAAAAACATAATCTTGCTAAATGTATTTTTTACTTACAATTTAAGTAAAACCTATCCTACTTATCTATATTATAGTCCCGATCTACCATCTAATCCACTTAGGCTAAGCATACAAACAAAAAGTTTCTACTACTTACATTATAATATACCTACTTAACATAATTTATTATTGTAACACCAAGTACAGCCTTTCGCCCAGACCCCAATAGATGGCGCTGCATCAATCATCGATTATTATACATCGCGATATCGAGATTGGCCGAGGTTCGAATAAGTAGGCCAAACAGTACTTGTACATTTCAGTCCAAAGTCTAAGGTCGTAGCTAACATCAAGGGCAGACGGTTCCTCTGCACCTTTGAGGTTATATTCTCCTGTAAAGGGTATACAACTATCGAAGGTTGATGGCCAGAGTGTGAATTCAAGTTTCAATGCTTTTCTAATCCAAAAACTCACAAATACAGAATGTCATCCAATACGAAAATCTACTGTCCTCGTAATAATTATATTCATCAAAGAATTGCCATTAAATAGATAAGGTGATAGATTTAACATAATTTGTTAGTTTATTCATCAGAAGATTAGATTAGATTAGTTTATTAAAAAAATAAACTTAATTTACATTTCTGAGAGAAATTGAAACTCTATTTCTACCGTGTTCAATTAACCTGAATCCATTAAAAATTTACCTACTTGTTCGAACTGCGTTTCGAAACGGATTAGTAAAATAAATATGGGTTAAAACATTATTTATTTATTTATTGAACACTTTATACAAGGTGTATAGGCGGACTTAATGCGGTAGGCATTCTCTACCAGTCAACCTGACGGGGTAGTGCAGAGATATCAGAAAGTAGGTGCGTAAAGAAAACCATTAAAGATCACTTCTATTATTCCAATAATAGAAGTGATCTGTCACTTAGTTCGTTTTTGTAGTCTGACTACATGACTACAAAAACGAATCTAATTAAATACTTATATAAATATATATTAAAATAAACTACATAATATATTAAAATATATAACTACAAGAAATAAATAATATAGTACATACATACAAAAATAGATAAATTATTATTATGATGAATTAGTCACATCCCATTGTAATTTCGGTATAACAAACCCTGTTTATATAATTGCACAATACACATTAAATCCTTTGTTCAATACAAGCCTAAAATTTTACGTCTATAATTTAAATCCGCATAAGAACTGTGTTCAGATCTAATCATACCGTTGACAATGCCGAATAAAAGAGCAAGAAAGCATAAAAAATCACGCAGCTGACAGATTTTTTTATATTTCGAAATCCTTTCAGGCAGTTCCTTTTCATTCCTCGAACTGGGAGTTAAATGTCTTAAACGAATTGTCCCCAGACTTTGCTCACTCCATTCTTCGTTGACAATCCCTTGACGTGTTTTATGTTCTAATTTAAATTGCTTTTATCGCGAACGCGACTGTTCCGCGGTGCGACAAAACGACCATGTTGGAATCCCATTTTTCACTCTCAAAAGCCAGAATTACCGCCTTTTGGTCTCCCCTAATTGGTTCTCACTGTTAATGGAGAGTTTTGTTGCATTTTCATGTGTCGAGGGGTTTATGACGGTTACGATTGATATTTAATCGTTTTTTTAAGATCTCTTCGTTCTTATGTACTTGTGTAAAGTTGTGTTTGGAAATTTTATTTGTGTTATTACGTTATTGCATATTTAAATACATTCTCATATTTTAACATTATTTTCCTATCTAGTACATATAAATAGTTACGCCGTGGCACACCTGTTACTAAACACAATCATTCATCGCATACGCAATATGCATTCACCAGAATGTAACTCACAATTTAGCAACATAGTATGCCAGTAAATAACCAAGTCTGGGTAAAGCTGCGACCGTTTATTGAACACGCCGCGCCCCATATAAAACAAATGCAATGTATGATAAATTTCATTTGGCGTATACGCCGTGGTACGTACAACGCACATCCAATCAAGTGCAATGACGAAAATATTCCGATCAGCCTCGAAAATTGAATCTATCCCGCGGCATGGGTAAGTCGCTCACTTCGAACGTAGAACAATTCATTCTTTGTTTATGTTCTGTGCCTTTCAGTCACTGCATTACCAATGTAAGATTATTTATGAGTTACAAACATGTCAATAAATAACCGTCGCGAACTGGTTCACATCTATATAACCGCGACACAGGTGGTGTGTTCAGTCGCACCTCACAACACGCACATCACAAGGTGACACACGTAACCGCACGGAACATTACGCCAATTTCCCCGCTCAAATTCAGATTGAGGGCGTGCGCCGCCGTCCTAATAACGATAATAAGTATTTTTTCATCCTTCCTCGCTCCTCCCCGCTGGCTCCCTTCGCTCGTCAGTCGTCAGTCGTCACGATCGTGGAAGATTGATGTGGCTAAATACTAACTTCTTATAATCTACGTCGAGCGCTGAGCTGAGCGGTCGAGTGCTCCAGAATACATGCGAAAATTGGAATGTGAGATGCTTGTATTGGATTTGCGGAGAGCCCTGATTCAAACCTTTTACGGTAATGCGTGGGTAGATTGAACTGAACTAAAAGGAATTGTTTGAATACAGATTGATTTGTAGGAGTTAATTTTGGGGGTGCATTGGTTTATGGTTTTGTTTGGCTCATAATATTAGTCCCATTCATTAGTTATCACTAGTACTTGCATTTAGTAGCCAATTTGGTGTATAATATGCATGGACCGCTAGAGCTAGGATAGTGACCGCTAGAGTAGGATCTATAAAACCGTCAATGACAGTATAATAGGACACTTAACGAATAACTCCTACACCGTAATATTTTCTTTGACAACCAACATTGCACCCTAAATTCATGGGTCGGAGTCGCGGACACCAGGCGACCCAGTTGCTCGTTTTTCCGTCTGTATTTCCTGAAGCCGTACATCGAGCAACGAATTCAGCTCCATATCGTCAACGTTATTTCCGACCCACGGTTTGATTGGCGTGATATACTTCAATATGACGAGCCTAAATTCAGAGCACGAATCGTAAAGGTTAATACGGGATTAAGTATTAACGCCCCACGCCTTTCACCCTAAAAACTAAAATAATCAGTCATCTAATGGCAAAGTAGTGTAACATTTGAAAGGATTATAAAAACAGATACAGATACAGCGTGTTTGTTTTACGTTGAATTAATATTTCGTCGACGTTGATGGATGAGCTCAGTTTATTCACGTAGTTTGGATGTTGGATTTGATATTAAAATTGTGTAGTTATGAGAAATATATTACTTTGTCCTCAATTTGTCGTTATTTTAGTTGTAAGTCAGTTATTTGTACAAGACAAATTCATTGATTGCTTTGAGCTAAAATTTTGAGTCCTATTACCAGATCGCACACCAAAAAAATTATATCTTTTTTTTTATTCGAAAGACACAGTTCCTACGGGTTGCAATTTGTGTCCCAATAACGGTAGACTTTCCTCATATTACTTTATCGAACGGATATAAGCTTTGAGAAGTCTCTGTGCACTAGTTCTGCTTCTACCAAGCTACTTATAATTTGGTAAATATGTAAATAAATTAGTAATTTGAGAATTTGATCTGCAAGGTGGACAGACGACTTGATAAAGGTCGCAGGAACACGCTGGATGCAGGCCGCTTTTGACAGATCCGTCTGGAAATCTTTGGGGGAGGCCTATGTTCAGCAGTGGACGTCATGTGGCTGATGATGATGATGCGAATATGAAATTTCGAAATTTAACGAAAATATCGAAAGCTTATGCCATGTGTGTACAATCTAAAAGCGATTTTTATCTGACGTCCATATTTTTAAAACGACGCGATGAAAGCAACGCACACATTCACAAGATACCGTAGAACTGATATGAAACAGTGTGTAAAGGAAACCGTTGGAGCGTGAATTCGGATCGTACTTCATTAGGGGCGCATGTGGGGCGCGCAAGGCCCCTTTTTTAGTGTTTGTATTATCTCTTTCGTGCTAGTGACGCGCATTTCTCGGCCGTTCAGGAGATTGGTATCGACGTCGATGAAGTGGGCACGAGTTTAAAGCTTAATTGGCCAGATAATATTATACCTAAAAATAAATATTTGTTGTGTATAATATATCCTCTTATATGCATTATAGTTTTGTTTTAAAATTATTATCGTTGGACCTCGATTTTTTTTATTGTAATGGCTTCTGCGGAAACATATAACTATAGTTCGGACAAACTAAGCTGGCCGGTATGACAATTAAATTTTTTTCCCGAAGCGATAACTCTGTGAGAACGTCTACCCAAAAAATTCAAAACCGTCTCATGTCATACCGGCCATATTAGTTTGTCCCTACTATAAGTATATTATAATAACAAGAGTTGAGTTTGAATATATAATATTTGAATTTTTGTAACAACTGAGTAATCAGTACATGTATAATTTGAAACATTTTCGTTTGGTTACTTTAATAATCTAGATATGTTTTGCTGCTAAATTATGTAAATCCCTTTATAATTAGATTGTAATATTTAAATTACGTTGAGATAAAATTTGTTAAAAATACATTTTTTTTGCATTTAATTCCTATACAGAATATTTTGGTGAATAAGATATCATTATCAATACACATTTCAGTTCATTGTATCCCATCAGCGAATGGTACATCGATAATCGATAAATAAATTTCCACAAACCGCCGTAATTTACCTTGTGTCAATCACTATTTGCGTCTCAATACATGGGCCCCAGATGCGTGTACCGACGTAACCGAACAAAAGGCTTCGCGTAAAAGTAAACGGGTTGCCTTCGAGTTCCGTCAATACAGATATACAAAGACTTTTTTACGAGTATATCGATACCTGTATCGTGTGGAATATTTTTATCGACATCTAGTGTAGCGAAATTACTCAACCTGTATGTGAAACTTTCTTGCAGGATTGCGTTACAAATGGATGTGACAATTATGTGAAATTAGGGTTGTCGTCGTGCCTTTGTATTATCATGGCTTTGGATGAAAATTTCGAAGTCAATGCCACATCATTATCAATGAAATGAGAATTAGTGAGATTAAAAGCCGGATAGCATTTAGAAAAAATATATAAACCGCTACGAACTAAATAATATTTATGTATGTTATACTCGTTTCGTGTTGGACAAGAGATCGACTATGTCGACGAATACCAATATTTGGGCCAGATAGTATCTTTCAAGAATAGACAGGACCAGGAAATTACAAGAAGGATTGAAAATTCTTGGAAGAGCTTCTGGTCCTTAAAAGAATTTTTAAGAGGCGATCTTCCACTCTCTATCAAAGGCAAACTCGTCGACATGTGTATCTTGCCCGTCTTAACTTATGGCGCCCAAACCTGGTCTTTAACGGAGTCCCAAAAGCTGAAACTTAAGGTTTGTCAGCGAGCGATGGAGCGCATCATCCTCAATGTGAAACTTATGGATCGTGTCAGAAACACAGAGTTGCGCTCCAAAACTCGAGTAGTAGATGTAGGGAAAAAGGTCGCGACACTGAAGTGGAACTGGGCGGGTCACGTAGTCCGAATGCATCCGGAACGCTGGGCCAAGCTAACTACGGATTGGACCCCAACAAATGGTCGCAGAAAACGTGGACGACCAAGGAAGCGATGGAGAGACGACCTGGACGCATTTCAACCAGACTGGAAAGAGCTAGCGGAAGATCGAAGGAATTGGAAGAAAAAAGGGGAGGCCTTTGCTCAGCAGTGGGACACATATTAGGCTTTAAAAAAAAAAAAAAAAAAATACTCGTTTAATATTATATGATTATCATGGGCTATTACGTACGGCCATCGGCCGAACAAAAATAAACTGCGTTCAATAACATTACCCACTCAGAACGGCAACATTATGAGTGTTTTATTGCTTCTGCAGTCGGGGATGAAAGGCACATTAGCTCGCAAACGACTTATAGAGCTGCCATTTCAAGAAACACGTAGTTTTAAAAAAGTGCTTGTGTAAAGCGGCGTTCCATCGCCAGACGAAACCTTTTAAATTGTTCGCAGACCAAGCGATAATTTTGTGTCTGAACGCGCAGTCTGCAATTCTGTAATGACCTACGTTGAGAAGGGCGAGGTTTTTCGGCACTCAGTATTAGAACTTACTGTTCTTGGGGCTCATTTAGGTGATAATGTTTTGAGGAATATAGCATGCGGTTTGTGTCGATATTTAACGAATTAAATGTATTATATTGGACATAATACACACAGAATGTTCGACTATATTATTTAATAAGCTGTTCAATAGCGCCCTCTATCATTATTTGAATAAATGCGTCCTTAATGCCAGTTTTTTATGACATTACTTGTTAGTAAACGATTGGCACTTACTGTAAAGAATCGCCCACTTAACAATAACTAAGGTTTGTCATATATGACTGAACAGCGATTATTTTGAATGTGCATATATTTAGATTTTATTTTAATCATGAGAGATGTTTAAAGTTCGACACAAACAGAAAACGCTTCCCTATTCCTAATCTCTCTGTGCTTCGTAGAACACTAGCTATCCTACGATCATTGCAATAGGGGTCACAATTATTACAAATAAAAGATTTATTCCAAAAACCTTCCAACACTGTCTTGACATTTCACATTTACCACGGAGTAAACAAACAAATAACCGCTTTTAACCTTTTAATTCAACATTCATTTTTCCTTCACGCTCGGCTGTTGGGCGCCTTAAACTTTTATTTTTGAGGCTAGACATCCACTCTTTTATCCTCATATTTTCAATTACACCGACGGCAGTCGTTACTTACGCTCTTTAAAGGCACCTCAAACAAGTAATTTTGCCGGCAACACAGTAATTTTTCTAAATGGACGCCAGTTTAATATCAGGGTTGCCAGCTTTGATAAACGGGTGCGCCATTGTCGGTATACGCCAGCGCCGCGGAATTAAAACCCCCGGAGATAATTTACTTGCCGAATTTATTCAGCGGTGATGTCGCGGTCTGTGTGACGATTGCAGGTGTACTGATGTAGCTATTGTTTTATTCACCCGTGACCAGTAGTCGGTGCATTGATTCTCCTAGAGTAGTTACAAGGATATCAAAAGAAGTTCAGTGTCGGTTGACAGCAGCCTGGTTGAATAAACGACAATAAGGCACTGTCATGTTGAATGCTACCTTGTCTAATATTAATGTGATGGTTTTTATAATTTCCATAGTCACGATTAAAATTATCATCCTTAACACACACACATACACACACACACACACACACACACACACACACACACACACACACACACACACACACTCACACACACACACACACTCACTCCTTTTATCCCCGAAGGGGTAGGCAGAGGCGCAACTAATGCTCCCACTTTTCACCATGCGCATTCCGGCCCATGATGTGATAGGGGGCGAGCCTTTTGCCATATCGGGCACAAATTCCAGACTCCGGGCTGATACTGAATAGAAAAATCCAATATCACTTTGCCCGACCCGGGGATCGAACCCGAGACCTCGGCATTGCGGTCGTACCGTAAAACAAATACGCCACCGAGGCAGATCCTTAAATCAGATGATAATCAGCACACCCGTTCGAAACTAATTAAATACCAAATCGCTTATGAAATCTGTGCGTTTGATTAAAATACACGCAATTTCGCTCGTCGCCCGCGCCCCGAAACCTCCATATAATATGTCAAAAATTGAATAAACCAGGGGAATGAGATTGGCCAATCAATCTCGCTGCCAACTATAAAGCGGGAATGAACTCATTATCTTTTGTGTCGTGCGTCGATGTCGCTGCGCCATTTTGTCACTCGCCGTGACATCTATCAGGGGGTTATGTGAATAGGTCACATTATAGGGGAGATGGGGGAGAAAAGTGCTGCGATATTTTTTTCGTACAAACGTAGCCGTTAAAAATAATAGGAACAAGACATCAGTCTAGTATAGGTATAATCATTTATAAAGATGCCCGATTGTTGTATGGGTGCTGGGCCTCAAAATCTAACCAGGCTCAGACTTTATGGATATTAAAGGGCCAAATATGGATCTTGGATCCATTAAAAAAATATTTTAGACCCCTCCATTTATAACTAACTTTTATATGAACGATCATTTTATGTGTAGTTTTTAAGCTAAATAAAATTACATAAATCTAAAAATCGGAGGACTTTAAAATTATACGATTCATTGCAAATACCTAGTTTTTGGGAGTACTATCCAAATATATATAAAGTATCTCGGTTGGAATTTTAAGCCCGTTTTTGAACATGTCCTTTGATTAGGTATAACATGACATACATGTTTAGACAAAGGTATATGTCCGTACCAAATTCGAAAGCTAAACTTCACATAGCAGACATCGATCCCAAATCCGGGCGACACCAATGTATCTTTTAAACTGAAAACTCACACCAGTTTTAGTAGGCGGAATTCCACTATCAATTATGGGGTGACTTAATTACAAAATAAAGACGTAGCCCGATTCAACAGCGACGTACTTTTTTATTATCGCAAGGAAATTATTTCTTACCCAATGTCACCTCAAGGAAGCTTTAATACCTGCCGTGATACAAGTAATAAATAACGGTATCACGTGACGTCATTATTTGACGTCACTGACGCCCTACAATGCAGAGCCCGGTGAGAAAACGTCCAACGTTACATTTTCAAAGTAAATAACCTCACGACAACAATGAAAATTATTATGATGGCGTTTCAATGTTAGTAATTTTAGTCTTTGTTGAATGATGAATTAGTGCCAGTTGGGTAGGTGGTAATTAATGTGGCAGTATGGCTTTAGTAATTAATAAATAATTGCTAATATCTGCCTACCCCTTCGGGGATAAAGGCGTGATTTTTCTATTAGCCAACAATCTCAATGTAAGATTCTGAGATCATGGTGTAATTTTACGACACAATAATTAGAAAATCTATTCATTAGATAAAAGAGATCTAAAATGTATACAAATTTAGGTAAATCTCCCATCCATTGTGACCTAAAGGATTTCGGTTGAATTAGTCCTATTAATATTATAAACATGATATTTCGTGAAGATATTTGCTAGTCAACTAAGCTTAAACCGGTCTGTGATTTGGATGAAATTTGTTACACCGATAAAGTAAGACCATTCAGATTCCTAGAAAAGACTATAACGCTTATAGAGCCGCCGTCAAAAGCTACCTATATTTGTACAAACATTGTTTTGTCAATTTCTTCATTACAAAATTATGTACTTACTGGATTCTCGTGAAAATAGTTAGATAATTACTTTGTAGAGCACGAAATAGGACAGTTTCTACACTGGGAATATTGTTAATTTTTCCGAAAATAATAACGTGTCAAGCTATGATTAAAATCCGAGAAAGTCTCACCACAATAATATGAACAAATACACCATACATTTTTGTTTTAACTCGTAACACGATAAAGCCTTTTATGTTATCTTTTTTGCACCCCAATGGCTTCATCAAGATTACCTCATACATATACCTACTAACGTATAGTACATAAGTAGTTATATATCTCACTCATGAAAATATACAAACAAAAAAGCTTGTTAAGTTAATAGGCTTCGCAAAATGTATGTGGAAAGTTTCTCGCGTATTATGATCCCGGGATGTTACTGAATATTTAATATACATGTACATTGTCGATAAGATGGCTCGTAACTTTATATTGTATGAGAGCGTTATGTACATCCATTACATACATTCACTTGTATGTGTGTTCTTTGTATGAAGGTAGTATTCTAAAATGCATATGGTTAGAAACAGAAGAGATTTTGATTTAAATAAAAACTATCTACCACTGATTTTACAGAAATATATTTAAGAGAAATACTTTCACAAAGATATTAGCGACTAACCGACCAGCATGAAAGTTATTGATCAACTTACTCAACTGCCACTAAGATTCGCGCTCAGTCTCACATTCGATCTCATTCGCGCTAATTTAGGTGTTATTATTATTATTAAGTGTACTTTTACTAACAGATGTATTCAAATATTTTGACATATTCCAGCTTTTCATATCCTAAATTTATACCACGTGCAACTAGTACAGCGCGTGCCAATAGTTCGACATCCCTGATCCAGATAATAAGCGAAAAGTAGTTATGGAGATTACTTCACTTGCGAGCACAGCGTATCAAACTTAGCTTTTCACAGTCGGATTTCGAAACGTTCCAAACGGAGAAAACTTCGCATGAAAATACTTATTTAGAAAACTCTGCACTGAGAAACTACCGAATAAAGTTATAGATGCCTTAAGTTGTGGATTTATAATATGGAAGCCCAATTTGTGTATTTATTCTAAACAGAATCATGTTACAATAAATACGAAACAAATTAAAACGCAAAACAGGTGTAGCGAACATAAAAATGATTTAAAGGAAAAAATATAATATTAATGTGGCCGGACAGTATTCCCCAACGTCCTCTTCCGCAGAGCACAATTAAAAAAACCCTTCCGCGTGATAATAAAAAAACACAGTCGATAAATAAGTTGTGCGCGGCAGAGCGCAGTCTAATGAGTTGAGAGGGGGAGCCGGGGTGAATTGAAACGGTTTTGCTCCGATAAACCATTTGTATTCAGACGGGCCACCGGCCGGCCACATTTTAATTTACTTACTCGAATTAAAACTGCGCGTGATACGAATTCGATCCGGTTTTACTACGGATACTTTATTTTTATCGTTGATTGAAGACGCTTCCGTGTTATTAGAGGGCTCTCGCGCCGTCTCCATGTTCCATTGAGTATTCCATGGGAGGGGCGCAGTTATATTTCCTGAATAGACGTGCCTCCGAGGCATATTTTATAAATCGACTATAACTTTTTTGTGATGAACTCAATTGTCTCGAGTCATTTGTTCTTTCTATTTGCGTATTGAAACACTTTGTTGTTAGAATCGAGAAGCTTGTCGAGGCACGCGAAACGTTTTCAGATGAAATATTTAAGTAAACGGACCTTTTAAGTAGACAGTGTTTTTTCTCTTTTTCAAGTCTCTCTTGAAAATCTAATCATTAGGCTCGTTTTGTTTGATTTTATACAAAAGCTTATCCCTCAGTATTTGTTCCTTTGTACGCAAATCGAACGCTTTTATATTGAAATATTTAGTTTGATCAATCAGTCTTATGAATAATATTAAGGCATCATGTTAGATTCTCTTTTCTTCTTTTTATTTTTAACTACTGACCAGTGCCCAGGCCAAAACTTGTTAATGTTCAAATATGCGCGTTAGATAAACAATAAAAATCCACTACAGCGTTCAGCCCCGTATGTTGCTGAATAACAGTAAAGTAGAAAAGTTTGTAAATTTTTTTGGCGTTATATTTATGCAGCTGTTGTGTGTTTTGCTGTTGTTCACACAACCTTTTTGTTTCCACGTGACGCGAACTAAAACAAAAATATAACAGCCTGACTAAGTATGCAATGTACAACAGAACTAATCCGGAGTTTCTACTTGAACCATTCTGTAACTTGGATAGCTTCGCGTGACCCTCAATAGATTGTTCCCTGCCTATGTGGCTAGCCTGCGCATCGTTCGACCAAAGTAGTTAATGTACTAAATACCTGGCAAATATTCTTTAAAATTAAATAAAAATAAAAAAGATTATAAATAAAGCTTTATTAATATTTTACTGCCAAATGCCCGTAACAATACAGGTGTATAGGTTGACGGTACTGGTTCCGTCTGGCGTTCTATGCCGTGGATGTGACTATCGGTTTATTATGTTGACTCTGGTAGACGGACAGAATGTGCCTCCATAATTTACTCTGCAAAGGTATTGACATTATATGAAGTGTAAAAAAATACCAAATCCGGTCCCCGGCAGTTTGATAATATTTTCTATGAAAGAACTTGTTCCATAGAAATAATTTATTAAACTTATACTTCCAGCCTGCAATATCAAGGTTTTTTCTTATAATGTTTTACATAGTAACAGTCCACTTCCAATTGTATGCAATCATGTATCGATAGTTGGGAGTGGAACGAACTGCCAAAACGAATGTCCGCAGGTTCAAAACCCAAGGGCACACACCTCTGGCTTTTCTAAAAAATGATGTGTGTATTCTTTGTGAATTATCGCTCGCTTTAACGGTGAAGGAAAACATCGTGAGGAATCCTGCATACTTGAGAAGTTCTCTGAATTTAGAAGGTATGTCAAGTCTGCCAACCCGCAGTAGGCCAGCGTGGTGGACTAAGGCCTTAACCATCTCAGTTGTAGAGGAGACCCGTGCTCAGCAGTGGGCAATATATAATACAGGGCTGGTATTGTTTGGTATGGTATGTCACGTGAGCTCATTCATCATATCGTCCATTCGTACGGACAGTATTTTTCGTATAGATCGTATTTTTTTTTCTTGTACATGCAATTGAGCTGGTAGTTTTCCTGATATTAAGTGTTTACCGCTGATGATCACCAACAATGGCAAGAATACAAGGAAAACAATAGGGATTAGGGAGATTATTTACTATTTATCTTATCTTTCCCAAAAGCTAAAAAAGTGCGATTGATTTGAGAAGTTGTACCACACACACTCACGTCCTTTATCCCCGAAGGGGTAGGCAGAGGCGCAACTAGTGCACCCACTTTTCGCCGTGCATATTCCGTCCCATGATGTGATAGGGGGCGAGCCTATCGCCATATCGGGCACACATTCCAAACTCCGAGCTGATACTGAAAAGAAAAACCCAGTATCACTTTACCCGACACGGGGATCGAACCCGAGACCTCAGCTTTGCAGTCGTAGCGTAATACAACTACGCCACCATGGCAAGTTGTACCAATGTTGTAATAATAATAAAAGTTGTGTTGCTGTTAAAACAAGTTCTGTAATTTAGCGTAATTTGTTAAACAAAGTATAAGTACCTAAAATAAAACAGCGCACGTAAAATACTTGTTCCGGGATAAAAGTTCCAGCATATACTTCTCGGAGATATAAAATTGCCTATTTTATGTTAAACTTATACGCAGAAGGCTTCCGCGGGTTTTGGTTGGAATGCTGGTGTAGGATATGGTTTATCTAATATATCTTTAATCCAAATCGCTTCTACGATTTCTGTGTATACTTCTTAACGAACCATCTTCTGTACCCACTTTGAAATTACAATAAATGTGTGGAAGCGGTAAATTTATATCCAAAACATCTGTCTGTACGTCAATGATCCAAAACTAATTGGATTTAAATCTCACGTGGGTACCAGGAAAGCAGCAGCAACACGGCCCGTAATTAGCAATAAGTCTTTCAAACACCACACGGTGCGAAACAATTAAACATCTCAACAATTCCAGTTTCTCATAAATTATGCAATTAAATGAACCGGCGCGATCTAGCTTCAAAACAAGCAAAGTTTGGAGCAGGTGCAATTAGCGTCTATCTTGCGAGTTTCGCTAAATGTGACACATTTGCGCCACGTCGTTATGGGTTCCTGGTATAATTATAATTCATTAGGGATAAAAGTCCTGATTTATATTTTCCCGGGATAAAAAGTAGCCTATGTGTTAATCCAGGACATAATCTACCCGTGTGCCAAATTTCATCGAATTCCGTTCAGTAGTTTTTGCGTGAAAGAGTAACAAACATCCATACATCCATACTTACAAACTTTCGCGTTTATAATATTAGTAGGATATAAGGATAAATAATTCAATAAATATGTGTACAATGAGATAGTTAAATGTCTAATGAATATAAATCTATTTAAAAATTGCGTTAAAAATTGCAGCCACTCTTATTGCGTCATTAGAGAAACTTCACAATTATGAACGTGCACCAGATTTCAGTTAAAGTTATGAAAGCGAAAATCTTGTGATTCTTTCTTGGAAAATTTACTAACAAAAAGACGAAATTTGTTTGGAAAGTTGCTTAAAGATGAACGGAGTTATTTTTAAATATTTTTTCCTGCAACTTTATGACCCACACTGTTTTTACTTTTTGAAGATTTACTCGCCCTTGCTTTAACTTCGGCTATGTGAAACTAATACAACCAGTGATACTTGTCTATTACGAAGCAATAATATGTGTTTTTTGTTTATATCCGGCTCGAAGGACCGTTAAATAAATCTTAGATCAGATTTATATCGACAGAGTAGCGTTTACACCGCACGTGTGTTAGTGTTTTCCTGAAATAAAAGGTAGTCATACCGAAATAAATTATAACTTATATGAAAAAAAGTGTAGCTTTCTATTGTGTGGACGATAGCCCAGTTGGGAATGGAACGGTCTGCCGAAACAATGTCCCCAGGTTCAAATCACAAGGCACACACACACCTCTGGTTTTTCGAAGTTATGTGTGTATTGTTTATCAATTATCGTTCCCTTTAACGGTGATGGAAAATATCGTGAGGAAACCTACATATATGAGAATTCTCCATAAGAATTTCGTGGGTATGTGAAGTCTGTCAACCCGCACTAAGCCAGCGTGGTGGACTAAGGCCTAAACCCTCTCTAGTAGAGAAGGCCCGTGCTCAGCAGTAGGCAGTATATAAAACAGGGCTGGTTGCATGTTGCATTGCATATTTCTATATTTTGTGAAATAATTGTAAGTTACTGCCCGGTGGAGTAGTTGTATTACGGTACGACTGCAATGCTGAGGTCTCGGGTTCGATCCCCGGGTCGGGCATAGTGATATTGGATTTTTCTATTCAGTATCAACCCGGAGTCTGGAATTTGTGCCCGATATCGCGATAGACTCGCCCCCTATCACATCATGGGACGGAATACGCACGACGAAATGAGGATGCACTAGTTGCACCTCTGCCTACCCCTTCGGGGATAAAAGGCGGGAGTATGCGTATGAGTATTGTAAGTTCTGTTGAATAGTTTTACATATCACCCACTATAAATACAGACATAAAACTACACATTTCATATTTACTATATTTAACTATAAATATAGTGTAGATATTTATATAAAAGTTAAAGTCCATGTTATGACCGGTTCCTCTCAGTAATGGTACCAAATATATATTCAATCATAGTAAGCATTACTACATATTTACAGGCAGCCATTTCAGTAGCTCAACCAAATTCCATTCAAGTAACTCACATACAAAATGCACCGCAAGCCGGAACCGCGTTTGATACAACCGCCAACCAATCGTTTTCAGCTAATTTCTCCTTGTGCTGGCGAAAATATGGCACCATCTTCGTCTGGGGTTATGATGAAATATGTTTTATGATCCCCACACGTTTTTCCCCGGGGCGTGCACGTAATTAGATTCGGTGAGGCGTCGCGGACCCAAAGCAAACACCGTGGAGGCATCAGGTGCGAGAGCAGTAATGTAGCACCGAACCGACCGGCAAGCGGAGCAACATTCATAACGTAACGTGATTATGTAAATGCGACCGTGTGAAAGTGATACTTTTGCCGTAGCGCGCGTTGTTAAGTGGCTGTCACCCGTCAGCAGGAAGCCGGTTTTGAGCCCGTCACCCCGCCGTTTGTGAATGTTTACGTCGTGTAAGTGATGTCACGGTGTGGTGTTGCGTTGATGAATTGCGCGCGAATTGTGTCAGACGGCAGGAAGTTTAACAATTATTATGTTTAATTACGTGATTAAATTAATTGTTCGAGTGCAATGTTGAAAGTGAACGCTTTTCTAATTCTGCTTTAATCGTTTCAAGGTAAAAGTTCTTTTAGGCTAGATGTTGTTGTTGTGTTTTATATTTGCAATGATCTTACGGCAAATTATTTCATACGAAAATATTGCTTGTTTTAGCGCTATTTTCCGCTACGTCCAAAAAGGAAGGTAGATCATAAAAAAGCCACTGGTGGTAATATATAGAAATACGCTCTATCTGCATCGTATAAAAATAAATAAGATGATAAATAAGGCCGGCTTAAATGAATTATATTCAATCCGAATTGTGTCGACATGTTGCAATTTTGCCGTCATACTGGCTCTCATATTTTCATTGTTTTTCCAACTTTGCCAGTTTATTACCGCGCATGCAATATGCATGGTAATATCCAACGAAGACAGTCGACAGCCCACATCCGAACCCCTTTCCCCCCCCTTAATTCGCAAAATCACCCCCCTGCACCCATTTTATTCTCCATCATATTTTTTTTATAAAAATACGCGAAGGCAACTAAATTAAGGAGACCTACGTTGTTTATGACGTACGAGGGCTTCGGAAGGTCTTTATTATGTAGTCGTATAACAATCGATCAAGTAATTGTATCCCATCTCGTTATACATAGTGATGTTACGCAAGATACCATACGCGTTTATACGGATTTGGGAAGCTCATTTCCAGTTTTAATTCGGTTCATCATAATAAAAACAAACTGCATTACGGGTAATGTGAAGTATTAAAATTTTACCGTTATTCAACTCTAATTTCTGTTTTGTGTATTATTAAATTACAGTCAATGCGTTCATAAGTAAAACCATTTGTTTTATTGAATATAATTATATGTATGTATTAGGTTCGGTGAAAATGTTATTAATATGGCGAAATTATTATGGAGTTCATTATCAAGCGGGTGTTTAGTATTTGGATGGATTTTGATATTGTTCCTAATTACCATAAAAGATGCGATGGGATCAGCATTAAATATTTACGTGATGGATTTATAAATCATGTTTGTACGTGCAATAAGCATTCGGTCTTATAATAACGATTTAAACTGTAAATCAGTGTTATGATGACTGCCTCGGTGGCGTACTTGTATTACGGTACGACTACAACGCTGAGGTCTCGAGTTCGATCCCCAGGTCGGGCAAAGTTATATTGGGTTTTACTATTCAATATCAGCCCGGAGTTTGGAACTTGTGCCCGATATGGAGATAAGCTCACCCCCTATCACATCGTGAGACGGAAAAAAGTGGACATGGAGCGGCGAAAAATGGGTGTACTAGTTGCGCCTCTGTCTACCCCTTGGGGCATAAAAGCGTGATTTTATGTAATGTATGTATTGTTATTATCATAAATCATATTTATTATGATGAAACTAGCTAGTCGCACGCCTGATAGCATAACTTCAACTGCCTATAAACAGTAAAAACACCATCCAGAGACTGCACTAGACTCATTACTCATTAATCATTACTATCCAGATTATCCTACTCTGAAAAAGAAATCAAATATAGATGATCATATTAATGATCACATAAATCTTACCGCCTGACTATTTTTCCAACCCTTTCGAATGGAAATAGCTTCTTGAGAATGAATGAACGAACTACGTGAAAGACATACCATTGAATGAACTAATAAAGTAGGTTGCGTAAGTCCTTAGTTATTCTGTAGCTATTTCACGAACTTTACTTCTTTATTATATTAATATAGATAAGAACAACTTAATTACAAGATTCCAACATCAAAGGTCGCTACTAATATCTAACAGATTTATTTATTAGATAGACACAAATATTTTAGTAAAGGAGATGACCGCTTTTTGTATGGGTGCTGGGCCTCAAAATCTAACCAGGCTCAAACTTTAGGGATATTAAAGGAGCAAAATATGGAACTTGGATCCATTAAGAAAATATTTTAGACCCCTCCATTCATAACTAACCTTTGAAAACGTTAATATTATGCAAAATAAATTTACATAAATCTCAAAAGCGGAGGTCTTTTAAAATAAACGATTTTTAATGCTAGTTTTTAGGAGCTCTATCCAAATATATATAAACTGTCTTGGTTAGAATTTCGGGCCCGTCTTTGGACATGTTATACGTAAAAGAAGATACGCAATTTCAAACATAGTTTTAAAGGTGTATGTACAGTCATCAGCATAAATATCTGTACAAAATCAAAATTTCAAATCGCCTATATACGCGTTAAGTTAAACTGAAAATTTTTTTTTCTTCGTTTGAAGTAAAGTAAATACATTTATTTTATTTTTGTGAAGAGAAACAAGATTAGTAAGAACAAAAAAGTATGTAGGCAATTTGAAATTTTGAATTTGTTCATCTACTTATGCTGCTGACTATACAATATCCATACTTCGCTATGCCGGTGTTGCGGACGGAAATCTGATTTCCTTGCACCTGAAGAGTGTTCTGTCAAAGCCCCTTTCTCCTATTTCACTAAATCTAGTCACGGTACAAAGATTAGGGGCTGTATTAATGGATGCAACTCAAGTTCGATATGAAGTGCGATATCAGCTGAGATGCTGTCAAATTAAGGTCAACATCGTAATTTATTTTATTTTATTTTATTTATTAGGTACAGTTACAGACTACAAACTAAACAAATGATAGATCTATAACACATTAAAAAGCTGAATGAGTCTGAAGCCCTATTACAACTATACACAACAATTCAGTTAATTGGTAACATTACGCAAAATTCGGAATGATTAGTCTAGTTTACGGGAAAATATAATCGCTATTTAATAAACCCTTATTTACATCAGCTCAAATTACATCTTTAGTTACTTTACTTAATAGCAGGTGCAGTGGAGCCACTGTGCCGTGCTTCGATTTAAAAAAAAATACAGATTTTGACAGCTAAGTTTTGTTTGTAACAGCGCTTATTCAGCTGAGAATAAGGTGTGAAATGACAGCTTAAGCTTGATTTATTAAATAGTTCAATAGATTAACGGTCTTATTCATAATAAAACGCTAATCGAAGGTAAAAACCTCCATTAGATATAACGTCCTAGAAGCCTATCGAACGTTCGATAAAATTTCTTATTCATAATGGTTTTTTGTAGCTACTATAAGTGAATTGCCGTTATAGTACATGATGTTGCCAATACGTAGAAAACAAATATTTCAGTTGATTTCTACCAATTTATACCAAGCTTTGTCTCTGGAAACAACAAAAAAAACTACTTGTCAATGTCAGTTGTCAAAATATAAATGGAGGGAAACTACCAATTTATGTATTATAGTGTTTATTTTCTCATTGAGTTTGTTGATTGTTCTGGAAAGTAATTAAAAACAGAAAAAAAAAAAAATTGGAAGTATGCAGCAATTAAAAAAAGAAAAACGGCAGAGGGGTGAAAATTGTCTGGAAGAAGACAAGGTTGGTGCAGCTATTTTACGTACTTATTTGAAAGTTCCAGTTTGCGCGATTCATGCATGCATTACTAACAGTATTGTTTTCGCTTTCAAGATTATATTAAAGGAACTGGTGAGGGAGTGGGTCAGTGTCCTCGAAAATAAAACTACGGACAAGAACTCCAATTCCATGAAGGTGGCGGCGTGGAATGACTTGAGAAAGAGGTGCTAACTTAAATCTAATATTGCTACTTTTGCATTGTTTTCATGTTAAACAATATTATTAGGATAAAAGTTTTGTAACGGTATTTGTAGCATGCTAACCAGTTGGAATGTCAAGCTAAAAGTGGAAGTGGCAGTTGGGAGTATAAAAAGGGTGCCGTGTCGATGTGCATGGTCAGTCGGGCTCAGTCTCGCAGTCGATCTCAGTCGTAGTCTTAGTGACAGTTGAGTAAGTTTATCTTTGACTTTCATGCTGGTCGGTTGGTTGCTGATATCTTTGTAAAAGTATTTCGGCTAAATGTGTTTATGTAAACTCAGTGATAAATCGTCTTCATTTAAATCTAAATCCCTTCTGTTCCTAACAATATACACAATTAAGACATTCCTTAAACAAACTTATTTTTTCATTTCAGTTTTAACTGTATGTGTAATGGTATCCACGCTCAGTAGTGCACCTGAAATCACAGTGGGGCCTCTTAAAAATGAAGGCTAAAAAGCAAAGGCGGAAGAGAGGAAGGAGCTGCTGAAGACTGGTAGTCAGTAGTGAAGACATTAGCAGCTGGCTGCCTAATGAATTTGTTACCGACACAAATGAATTTGACTCTGACAGTATAAATCAGGTAATATTCATTTATGGCATGTTTTTTTGTAACCACTGAGTCATAGTTTTTGTAACTATTTGAATATTTTAGATGAGAATATTATAGCATATTGAAGATTCACCTTTATAGGACAAATATTCAAAACCCTCTGCTTTCACACATACTACAACTACTGTAAATAATATTATTGAAAAGGTATGTTATACCAAAAGTCAAATTAAAATCAATGTAAAGATCATAGTTCAACACACACATGATGGTGTGCCCTGGTGGCCCTGTGTAGGATACCATACCATAACAGCCCTGTATTAAATACTGCCCACCATTGTACATATATAAATAAAACGTATGTTTTTCAGGTGATAGTTGTGCATCCTCCAAATTCACCTTCCGGTGAAATAATGAAGGAGGTATTTACAAATCAATATTAAGTAATTCCAGTTCCATGCTATAAACCTGAACGATGCTGTTATATATTTAAATAAATACAACATATTAGATGCCAGTTGTGGAGCCACATCCTCCAGAGGCTTCAGGTCCACGGCCAAAAAATAAATAAAAAAAGGTTCTTGCAGTAAGTAAACTTTAAATTAATTTCCATATTTAAGTAATTCTTTTATTTTGTTTATACCATACCAGCCCCGTATTATATACTGCCCACAGCTGAGAAAGGGCCCTATATTACTACTGAGAGGGTTTAGTCCACCACGCTAGCCTAGTGTAGGTTGGTAGACTTCACATACCTTCAAAATTATTTTGGGGAATTCTCAGGTATGTAGCTTTTCTCACAATGTTTTCCTTCACTGCTAAAGTGAACAATAATTGATAAACAATACACACATAACTTTTGAACCTGCAGACAACTGTCTCACCAGGCCGTTGCATTCCTAACTAGGCTATTGTCAACTATGAATGTTTATACATTGCATTATTTCAGGTTTGTCGCGCACCTGCAGAACAAATAGCTGAATTCGAAATCCAGTGCCGAAAAGTGCTGCATGCCATGCAGATGAAGAATGAGCAGTAGAAAAATATTTTTTTTAAATTAAAAGAAACTAGTAAAAAAAAACTTAATAATTATAAACCAAAAAGTATCTAAACTATATGATGTTTAATTATTACCTTTGGGTGTGCACTTCATTCAATATTGGACACACTATCCCCGGATACTTAAGTCTCTTTGAGCGATTGTAATGTTGTGCAAAATTGCAATGGCCACAATACCTAGTCATATTTACTAGGTCAAATTTTACAGACATGGCATAGAGCAGGCATTGGAAGCACTGTTTCCATACATCAAAGCAACAATACTTGCCTCATTGTATTTCTCTGAACCACATAGTCTCATTACAGGTGTATATAAATATGGCTCCACATGTATACCTTACTGCTATAGCCACTTTTTTATATATTCATATAAATAGAATATTGGGATAATCTTATATTACTAATATTAGAAATACGAAAGTTTGTGAAAATGTTTGAATATTTGTTAAGTAAACTCAGAAAAAGCTAAATGGATTTGGCATACAGGTAAACCATATCCTGGATTAACACATAGGCTTCTTTTTATCCTGATAACTTGCTCTCATGGAAAATAATGTGGTTATTATAAATAAAAGGCGCTGGCGTCTTACTGGTTTTGCTATAAATCGCTACAGTGTTTCGGGACTTGTAGTGGGAAGCCGCGAGCAACAACTAGTAAATCATAATTTTATTTTTCAGAATATGATAGTTGTACCTCATCAGACTCCACTTCCAGCAGGAAATATAAATGAGATATTTATGTATCAGTATTATGCTATATTCATGTAAGATACTATTGTTTCATGTGGAGATGTAAAACATATTTTTCAGGTATTAGTTAAAAAAAAATACAATACTTAATAAAATAAAAACTTTATTCATTACGTAGGCATATAAAAGGCTCTTATGACAAGTCAATACATAATATTCATTTTTCAATTACTTAAATTATTTAGGGAACCAACACGGCCTAGCAGGTACAGAAGACATGGGCAGGGTGGAAAGGATTAGTTCCACTTTCCTTCCTTCCCTCCCTTCAATACTATTAACAATTTGTTCAATACACAGAATAATGCATGCATATATGTATAAGAAATAAAAAAAGTCCAAATCCGCCACCTGAAAACAAAAAGTATTTTACAAATCATTATTAAATCATTCTAGTTTGATGCTATAATCCTGTAGGATACTAAAATCCACCTGCATGGTGCACCTGGAAATATAAAGGAGGTATTAACAAATCATCATTAAGTATTTCCAATCTTGTGCTATAATCCTGTAGGGTACTGATGTATATTTAAATAAATAAAGCTTATTTTCAGTATTACATTCAAAATAATGTTTATGCATTGCAGGAAAAAGTAGCATGCTATTCAAATGGACAATAACCTCCAGTGAAATATTTTTTTTAATCTTTATGATGTAATAATAAAAGAAAAATATAAATTTTATAAAATGATGACAATGACTAACTACAATTAGGATGTTTAATTATAATTTAATTATTTGAGTAATTTGAGTGACTGCCTCGGTGGCGTAGTTGTATTGCGTATGTGTTACGAGTACGATTTACGCGCTGAGGTCCTGGGTTCGAATCCTGGGTCGGGCCAAAAACATAGTGACTGGGTTTTTCCATCGTAAAAATTACTCAGTCGCAGCTCGGAGTCAGGAAGTTGGCGGTGTGATACCCCCGTGCCTCGGAAAGCACGTAAAGCCGTTGGTCCTGCGCCTGATCTCTCTCCGGTCATGTCGGATTGCCGTCTCACCGGACTATGAGAGCGAAGGAACAGTGAGTGCACTTGTGTATTGCGCACACACTTGTGCACTATAATATCTCCTGCGCACCTGGCTGATCTCCGTTGAGATTGGCCGCCGTGGCCGAAATCGGCTAGGAAGGGATTAATTATTTGAGTGTAAAAAACTTCATTAATTGAAGTGCCTAGCTATAAAAGCCTGCAAAATGGCAGAATTTCTACCCTGTCTAGGGTGTGGTTCAAAATTAATTGATTCAGACACCTATTCAATATCAGACACACTTTCTTCTGTGGCATATGTCTCTCTTTGAGCAATTACAATGTTGTGCAACACTGCAAGAGCCACAATAGTATTCTTCACATTGCCTAATTTACAGACATGCCATGGAGCAAGCATTGGAAGCGCTGTTTCCACACACCAAAGCAACCCTCCACAACATTTCTTGTTGAAATATGTGCCTCATTATATTTCTCTTCAGCATGACTAAGTGGTCTCTCCCTGAATCTCCTAGAAGTATACCCCTTAACTCACCTGCTTCAAAACATTCTTTGAGGGTCGATTCATTAAATATCTGGGAGTCATGAGTGCTGCCTCGCCACCTAAAAACAATATCCCTGATCCGAAGACTAGTATCACAGGTAACCTACAACAATTACTATCTTGTTTATGCAATAAAGTAAAGCCTATCGTAGTTTACTTTATATATTCCTGAAAATCTTACCTGAACATTGAGGGAATATCCTTTTCTATTTATGTAATATTGGGCTGCATCACCACCATGTTTTTTTATTTATATATGCATGCAATCAATACAACCAATTACAGATGGGAAGCCTCTTACATGGTGGAATTCTGTCATTAACTGTTGTTCCTCTGCAACAGAAATGGGCATCATTATATAATCTGCAGCACGTCGTGCGAGCGCACGCGCTACTCTGCTAAATATGCGGCTGATAGTGGCTTGAGATAATCCATAGAGGTCTCCAGCATCTCCTTGAATCTGTAAAGAAAACGAGTCTTAAAAGTAACGCATCATTAGGTATACCCAAGTTTGTATGAATATCGAAAAGGATTAACTTACCTCTTACCTTTACGGTGCACCATTATTTATACACAAGTAAATAAAAATACTTCTTGAAACGAAAATTATGCGCTACGAGATCGATGTGTTGTTTACTTTAAATCGACTGACAATTGACATCGGAAATCGGTGCCAAACACGAAACAGCTGACCGACGGCGGCCATTTTTTTGTTACGGAACGCTTAAAGAAGGGGTCTAGCTCCTATAAATCAAAGCAACTTCACCGTAGGCTTATAGGCCGTTTTAGCGCTTTTGAACCATTATGAATAACAATTTTTTACAAGCCTCTACTAACGGTCCTATAAAGTTCCGAAGAGTCATTATGAATAAGACCGTAAATGTCTACTTGAGATCTTACTCAAACGTGAGATTTATTAATACCGCCCTAGATGTGAACGTGACTAGTGCCTATGAAACAACTTAAAACAAAGGTTATATATAAAACCAAACACAACGTTTTTTTTATATTTATCACAAAAATAAGTGCGTCATTAAAAGTCACCAGGAGTAGACTCGCGACCATAACTTTTTTTCTCTGAATGTACCCGTTGAAAAGAAGATTTCCACGTAATATTGTTTATGTTAAGAAGAAAATCTTGTCACGCCTTTACGCCGCCTGTATGTGCAGCATATTCATAGTCTATGTGCTATATCGCGAAGAATTTTATACCGTGAGACACACGTGTAAGAAGTTTGGACAACTCCCAAACAAACTCTACTTTTGGCTTCATACTTTTCAGGAACGTTATGTCAACAATTAATGATTAATAAACTCCTGTGTGGGATACAATAACGTTATTCAAACTTCTAACTGGATATATTTAAGGTGGCTTAAATGTCTCCGGTTTTAGAACTTTTGTTCTGTCGTATTGACGTAACAAAATATTATTACCAGGGTTGAATGATGAAATGTGTTCTTCGCTATTTTAATTATATTTAAAGATGATAGACGCGGGTTCTATTTTGCCTGTTACATAAAATGTATTCGAGCTATGTTTGATAGAATTAACATTTTCATATTATTGTTATAATTTTGAATATACAATTCGATTGTATTGTTAATTTATATTATGGTGAAACCATACTCATTTTAAAGCTCATAATAATTTTTGTGTAGTCAAACTGAAAATTCTTGTTATATTTAGTTTTTTTACTAAGTACAGTAAGTATTTTTATATAAAAATTACTAAAAAGAAGTAACGCTCTTCATCAGGCGCTAAATTCGCCGTCCTCCACGCCCGTATGCCACGTTTATAAAGTGCGGGAGCACCTAGTATGCGCCATCACTCGTCTCGAGAACGTAACATTGTTTTTATTGCCGCCATAGTCCTTTAGTTGGATGTGTTACCGGAATACCTGAAGGAGTCGGTTTTTTTATTATTTTGTTTATTTATTTCCAAACACGTTTATGTTGGTTCGTAAAGATTTTTCACTGCGGTATATTACCCGCACGTTGGGCGGTTTATTATTATATTTCGTGAAAATGTCGCAAGTTCGTCAGTTTCGTTTCAGTGTTTATGATTGTATTAGTTGTTTAACCGGTCAATATTCGTTTTTCTGGCAACACTGCATTTTTTTTTACTAGAACCTTATGCGCCGCTGCGTAAAAACGATGTCCGCTTAATTGACAGGTGACGTCATGGTCGAAGCTGGCCAAGCGAATATTGGCCGGTTAATGTAAAGATTTAGATTAAGGTTAAATGAAGGCATATTCGTCAAATGTTTTTGTACAATGTAAACACGTTATTAACATAAATATTCAAGTTATACATACTGTGTCAAAATCCAAAGAGCATGTGTGTCTAAAAGATTGTTTATAATTAAGTCATTTCAGACGAAGGAACATCAGACTAACGTGATTATTTACCTTCTAAACTCAGTCTCATAACGCGAGAGTATAATGTATTCTGCATTATAAAGCAGAATACATAAAATACTTACATTTGTATACTTACGCCTTAAATAACGCGAAGTTGAGTAATACTCGAATACTTAGTTCTCTCGGGGAACTTGCGTAAGTATGCTAAAGACGTTCCCGCCGCAGTCAGCGCGCGAGGGCGCCGCCGTCACATCTTATCTATTTTAATAACCTGCTAAAATTCTCGAGCCGGAGCGCTCACGAGTTACGCCATCAAAATTCCCCGCAAAATCACACGGCCAAGTGCATTAACGTGGCTATGCAGGCGGCCCAAACTCGACCGACGTTTATGCCCCATAAAACCACCGCTAGCCGAGTGCTTTCCGCCCGGAGTGCAGCCCCAGTCTTTCCACTATAAACTTAATGAACTAAACTTCAACATCTAACCCACCTTCACTCTCAAACTTTACACTGTTGTGCATAAACATTTGCTTATGCCCATTTTTTTACTTCATTTTATAGACTAAACTATCAAAGGATTTCCTGTGAAGTTAGTTAGTTTCTCTTTCGCTATATTGTGTTACATTTCAGAGCGCTCGGCTCTTTATGAATGTTCAAAAATAAATCATTACCGTGATAGAGTTAAATTGCAGTAAATAGTTAAGAGATTCTAGCGTAGTTACGGCCAATGTACACTGCGCTGTTCAGTCAGAGAGAGGCGAGTGTTAGACATTTGCAGACTTGTGTTTATGCCTTAATTAGCGCTTCTGGGTGCGGTTTGTGGTCTCATTTATTTATTTTGGTAAGCCTTAATTAAAAGGTTTCTAAATAAACATTTTGTGGATGTCATTTTAGTTGTAAACGATGAAACTTTATATATACATTTAGATATTTGTGAGATGCAATGAAGAAATTTTGGGAATATTATTTTTGCAGTTTGAATTACTACTCCAATAATGATCTATTCCAGCTCTAAGGAATCACTGAACTTTTCACACGAGCGGAGCTGCTTCAAACGCTAAAATATCATACGAATAAACAACGATAATTCTTACAACTGATCTCCAACCTATGCATAGTATTATATCACATCATCATCGGGGAGTGCTCTGAAGAATTGTTCGGACTTATCCCTGCTGCTGAGTTCCATCACCGTACTTCGCGGCAGAACTCAAATTCCATCCACATCACCTCGGAGGTTGGCAATCCACCACTGTACGTTTTAGCCGTAATTTTTTGCCACGTACTACTAAACTATGGAACCAATTGCCGCCAGCAGCATTTCCGGACAGATACGACCTGGCGACCTTAAAAAAAAGAGCATATTCCCACCTAAAAGGCCGGCAACGCATCTGTGTGCCCCCTGGATTGCATATTATGTTCATGGGCGGCGGTGATCACTTACCATCAGGTGAACCGTATGCTCGTTTGCCCCCTATATCATAAAAAAAAAAACAATACAGCCAATATCCGTCCACATAGTATATAAATTGTATGCTGTAATAAGTACAGTAGCCGCTCACAATGTACGGGCTACGGTATAGGAAAAGCGTATCCCATCCTGGAAACTATAAACTGCCATGTTTCATACATGAGATGAAAGATCGAGTCATAAATCTGAGGATAGTATGAAACTAATAGAGACTTCCTTAGGGGCCATTAACCGCCGACGATGGTTTTTCCATTCGAGTCGGCCCCGCTCTCCTTGCACGGGTGGACATTGAAAAATATATTATGTTTTTATTGTTATCTTACGTATTAGAGGTGGATGATAAATCGCGGTTATTTTCGCTTGAGCTGTTAGTTATCAAGTTGATATTAAAACAGATGCCTTGTTGATGTTTTTGGGTTTTTTTTGTCATGTACAGCTATTTGTTTCGTAGTCTATTCTATAGATATTTTTTTTTTAACTAAAAACCATTACTCTCCTAATTTGTTTAGTAAATCTTAAAACAAGATTTTATAACAATGTAGCGCTTTAGAATTGACCTTGTTAAATATTATGCGTGTACTTAGCTAATACATTACACTTAACAAAACTTTATGGCCTAACCTTGTTTCTTTACGTTGAAGGTCAGAGGAAATATCGTTCTTTTTAAATGTGTTTCGAGTACAATTTCACGCACTAAGTAGACAACGAAACATAACGCTTGCGGGCGCGGGTGGGATTCATGTTTAATGTAAGCTATTAACCGCCGAACGCTCGATAAATTCCCAAGAGCGATAGAAAAGCGATTTATTCACATATCGTAGCGGCACGTTCCAATGAAATATCGCTATCGCGTGCTCCTCTGACGATCTGACGTCGATGTGAACGCGGCTTTATTCCCGCGCGATACGTCAAGCAATGTGCATCGATCTTTTTAATTGTTTCGCTTAAGTGTAATGGCCGTGGGTTGGGTGGGTTGGGGATGTTAATATTATGTAAATTGAAGTGCGCGTGTTGATATTTTTGATTGTCGAATTTATTAATCAATAGCAATATGTCCTGAACATAAAAGGTAATGTTCAAGTATAATTTTGTTTCAAAATATTGTAGACGGCAGGTGTAAACAGTTTGAGTGGGCCAATATCTGATTAGCTACTACACACATACACATACACTTACTCATTTTATCCCCGAAGGGGTAGGCAGAGGCGCAACTAATGCACCCAGTTTTCGCCGTATGTATCCCATGATGTGATAAGGGGCGAGCCTATCGCCATATCCGGCACAAATTTGAGCGAAGTCAGGATAAACAAATAAATCTCGATAAATTCAATATCACTTTGCCCGATTCGGGGATCGAACGCAAGACCTCAGCATTGCAGTCGTACCGTAATACAACTACGCCACCGAGGCAGTCGAGTAGCCACTAATTTATAGAAATGCTCTTTTCTCTCAATTTGTATACTTGTGTGCCTATACCGGCTATTATTTTTGAAGCATAACTTATTCATGCAAACATTTTGTTAATTTACTATTAGGTCCATTTAAACTTTGAAAATAATGTATCTTTCAAAGTGCACAAGGCTTAGAACAAAATTAAACAATTACAATTGAGCGAACTCAATTAATTTCTTTAATATTCTTTTATGTAGCAAGGATTCCATATAATTACAAGAGTTTTGTCTTTAAAGTGTACTATTAAGAAACACTCACCGTCACTAATTGGTTTTAATCTGAACGATGAAATTAAAAAGAACAAATGGAGAAGGCAAATCCAAAACTAAGGACATCTAAAAAGTTTTATTTGCATAAATGAATTCTTCGGTAACGGCACGCGACATTAGACGCTACAGATGGGATAAATCCCATAACAATCCCGGGACTACAATCCCGTATAATCTCGCGATCCCGTTCATTTAACAAGAAACTAACAACCGCATCCAGTATTGTAGCGTTTCGTCTCCGCGCGCTTGATTTTTCCTTTCTATTTTTTCCCACACCGCTCTCTTTTGAAGCGTGCAAGCTTTGTTTTGTGCCCATTGTTAAGTTCCTTGTTTATTTTTAACCTTTTTGTCCGCAACGCCGCCATTCATTAGTGACATTCAAGCGAGTGTCGTCGGGTGAGATTGTAAGTGGTTACCGCGCCGCCTGTGCCGGCCTTAAGTCGCTTTATTCCGCTGACGGATTGCATTTAAATGCGCTTGTAAAGACTACTAAGAGGTTGACTGAGGTGTTTTCTTTAAATGACTATTTAGAAACAGTTTTTGTTAGCCACGGGGCAAAGTTGTTGGGTTACTTTTTTGTTTGAAAGATTCGTGCCGAGGTAGAGTCCGTGATATATATATACACTCACGCCTTTATCCCCGAAGGGGTAGGCAGAGGCACAACTAGTGCACCCACTATTCGCCATGCATGTTCCGTCCCATGATGTGATAGGGGGCGAGCCTATCGCCATATCGGGCACAAATTCCAGACTCCGCGCTGATACAGAGTAGAAAAACCCAATATCACTTTGCCCGACCCGGGGATCGCACCCGAGACCTTGACATTGCAGCCGTACCGTAATACAACTACCAAGGCAGTCCGTGATACAATTTAAGAATAATATCATAATTATTCAAATTATGGAGCATTTAAAACATGTTATTTTACCGTAGTATGAGACATAATAACTCATAGTTTCTTTTTCTTCATAAAAGCATTTAAAACATTAACGAAATGACTAATATCAAAAGCGTATCGCCATTAAATTTGCAACGTTCATTTTTAAATATAACAGTTAAACATCCATCTGTATTCGCATAACAGTTTAAACGAGACTTGTCTGCGAATAATGGACGTATAACGGCACTTTGAGCGCGGACTTCAATAAAAATTCAAAAGAAATCCCACCTAGCAGCAGACGGAAGCAATACAACAAAAACGCACGATACCATTGTACGATTTCATCGTGTATGCGTATACAATAACTTTGTATGAGTAATGGCCGAACTATACACGTCTGACAGAACTAAGACATAAATCTTTCAATAATCGATTTATTTATTGTATCGATACCGGCCGTATCGAGATATCGGTCCGTCTTTTTTTTTCTTGCCAACAATAACAATGAATGATTTATTGCATCGTACATATCGTTGGCGGGATGAAGTGAGACGGAACGCATCTATCTCTTCACGATTTACTCCAATTTGAATCGAACGATACGGGAAATCGGTTTGAATAAGATGAATAGATTTTTTGTAATTATTGAAATCGATTAATATTTCAAACAATGAAAATTACCTGCAGTTGTAGGGAACCATTATTTTGAATAACATAACATATTATTTTAGTGTTTTTATACATAAAACCCGCCAAATGAGCTAGCGGGTCGCTAAATTGTCCGTTTAAAAAATCATCCACGTTATCCTCCTGGTCTTTCTTAAACCGCAACAATAAACTGGCAATACTGTTTTATTAGCTATTCTTTTAATAAACATTGAATACAGACTAACCAATAACAAGAAGAATTGTATCCGAGTGGTCTCAAGTTTCTCGGCAATAACACAAAATTGCTCGCTCGCTTGGAAGATTTTTCCAATGAGTTTTTTCTAGTTTTATCTCCTCTGTGGACTTTGTTGTTCATGCAACTTTATTAGTAACTAGCATTGCGTGCGGCTCCGCCCGCGTGGGAAAGTTTTTCCGGGATAAAAAGTAGCCTATAGCACTCAGGAGTAATGTAGCTTCCTATTAGCGAAAGAATTTTCAAAATCGGTCCAGTAGTTCCTGAGATTAGCGCGTTCAAACAAATAAACAAACAAACTCTTCAGCTTTATATAATAAGTAAAGAACTTATTTATTTATTTTTATTTATTTGTTTATATCAGGTAACAAAGGACCCATAACAGACATTTTATAATATTACAGACATTACTTAAAATACTAAATACAAACTTTTATCCGGCACTATATGGTAGATGTTGGTCACAACAGTGCCGGACATAAAAGCAATCTGGTTTATCCGCTATCATTTTAAGGACAGTGTTCGGACTGACCCGAATCCTGCGCACCAGAGACGCACACCTTTTTCGCATAATCGCGTAAAAGCAATCAGTGCGCGCCTCAGCAAACATACCCGAGGCGCTGCAGAAGCGGTGCAGTCCCAACACTGCCCTGAATGCATTATTAAATTGGACACGAAGCGCGTTGTAATTTACATGCGTGTAGATAGCCCACAGACTGCACGTGTATAGTGAGGTACAGTAAGCCCGAAACAGCGTGATCTTAACCTCAGTAGAACACCTTGCAAACCTGCGGGCCAGCATGTTAGCTCTTTTCGACAACGCCCTTCGCTCCCGTTCTATGTCAGCATTGTCGTCAAGACCTGCCGTGACTATATGCCCTAAATATTTAAACTGAGATACCCTGTTTAAGGACACACCATAAAGGTGGACCGGTGCTATACTTTTCGGGCATTTAGCACTAGCTGTCTCAAAGACCATATACTGACTTTTAGTCACATTATATTTTAGACCATGACCATAAGCATACTCCTCACAGGCATTCAGCAACTTTCGCAAACCACAGATCGATGCACTCAATAGCACCATATCGTCAGCATAGCTCAAGTTATTAACGCACACATCATCAATGTGACAACCGACATGCTGACCGCTAAGCGCGACAATCAGATCATTCACGTAGAGGTTAAACAGTGTGGGCGAAGTCAATCCACCTTGTCTAACACCGCACTCCAACTTATACGGTTCAGACATCGCCCCCGACCATCTGACAAAATTTACTTGATGCGTGTACCAATGCTTTAAGATGTTTATAAGTACAGAAGGTAAATTAATTTTAGTTAATTTCTTCCACAAAATATGATATGCAACTAGGTCAAAGGCTTTGGACAAGTCCAAAAAACACGCATACACAGGGGTGTTGCGATTCAAGTAGTATTTTACAGTTTGCTTAAGACAGAGTATCGCACTCTCCGTAGAGAGGAGGGGTCTAAATCCAAATTGATTATCGTGAATTTTCACATATTTATTTAATTCAACATTAAGCAAAGAGTCAAACACCTTAGCTATAACTGTTGCCAGGGAAATAGGTCTGTAGTTATTTTTATCACTAAGATCACCAGTTTTATTTTTTACTACTGGAACTACAATCGTTTTCATGAGATCATTTGGCAAGTGGGAGTGGTTCAAGCACAATGTGTAAAACATAGACAATACTTCCGATATATGAGGACCCGCATGTTGGAGATGCTCAATACTAAGGCCATCATGACCCGGAGATTTACCCCTTTTCATATGTCGAATAGATTTTATAACATCTATGGCGTTAAAATGCACGCCCACTAAAGATACATAGTGACAATTTAATAATATGAGTTTTAATAAAAATCTTTTTATAGTAAATTTGAATGTGAGCGACGTTTGATGTATGTACACTCAGCCACATAAGTAGCTGTACCTTTTATTTTACTGTTGTGAAGAGAAAAAAATTAGCAGGTACACAAAAGTGTATAGGCGATTTGAAGTGATAGAAACTTGGCCCAGCAGTCGTCCGATGTTTTCCATCTCTCCGGGTCACTTAAAGCTAGGTCGTAAAGAGAGTGACCGCAGTATACTCGTCCAGTCGCCCGTCGAGGTTGGGCGGTAGTGGTAAAAGAACTCTCCCGTCGAAAAAAGAAAGAAAAGTGTCATTATAGCCACTCATCATACACATACATCATAACGATAAAAACTCATTACTCGAGTATCAGTAAAAGTTTAGACCTAATTGTCGAGTAACAGGCAGCGGATATCCAGTGGCAAAATGTTAAAACAGATTTACCGCCACAGCCGGCGCGGATAAAAACTCTTTTTTTTTACTACACACTAATAACGGCGGATATCTATCGACTGCCTCGGTGGCGTAGCTGTATTACGGTACGACTGCAAGGCTGAGGTCTCGGGTTCGATCCCCGGGTCGGGCAAAGTGATATTGGTTTTTTCTATTCAGTATCAGCCCGGAGTCTGGAATTTGTGCCCGATATGGCGATAGGCTCGCCCCCTATCACATCATGGGACGGAATACGTACGGCGAAAAGTGGGTGCACTAGTTGCGCCTCTGCCTACCCCTTCGGGGATAAAAGGCGTGAGCATGCGTATCTATCGACCGTTCAACCGGATGTGTAGCCCATCTACATTTTTCCAATGAACTTAACAGGTCAACGTTTGATGTGTGTTAGCTGTCAATTTATTTATGGAGGGTTATTATTATATTAGTTATTACTACTGACAGCACCGAACAAATTCCTTTATAAGGAGTGGAAATCGGGCTGTCAGGGCATTCTGTCAGCAATCGTGCGCCCGTTGACATCGCGTCTTGGGAATTTAGTGTTCTGTTTGTATTTTGTGACCTACTTTTTGAAGGTTATTTCTATCAAATACAAATTTATGATTTTTGATAACAATTTAGTATTTGTTAACTATATTTGATTACTTTTTTAAGACTACCTCGGTGGTATAGTTGTATTACGGTATGACTGCAATGCTGAGGTCTTGGGTTCGATTCCCGGGTTGGGCATAGTGATATTGGGTTGTAAATTCAGTATCAACCCGGAGTCTTGACTGGAATTTGTGCCCGATATGGCGATAGTCTCGCCCCCTATCCAAACCATGCGACGGAATACGTACAGCGAAAAGTGGGTGCACAAGTTGCGCCTCTGTCTACCCCTTCGGGGATAAAAGGCGTGAGTGTGTGTGTGTGTGTGTGATTACTTTTAAGTAAAATTTATTCAAAATCCTAATACGTTTAAATGTGATGGAGAAAAGGCTGTAGAGACACCAGAGACAGAGGCGGTAGTTTAAAAGTCTAACGTAAGCTCCTATCAATGCATTAATATCGAAATTGTCAAAATTTTGATAGAGTTGGTTGATAGTTAATTTTGCATTGGTAAGGCTTCGTGATCGTTAACTTATTTCAAAACTACTGCGCCAGAGTATTATGCGCATCTAGTCGGAGTTAGGCTGGCCATACTTATAGCTGATATTAACATCACGCACAATCGCTCGTCTTTTTACGAGCTAAGTGTGGAGAATAGCCACCCACAACCAATAAACAATTGCGACGATTTCGTTTTCCCAGATGAAAACAATCGCAGAGTTCTCAACCTAGGCATCGAACACAATACCACACTGTTTATAAAGTACGCTCGACCAATAAAAATATGATCTCTCGTATTACACTGTTATCGTTTTGCATTCCAAACAAGTCTTGAAGTCACAATGAAAGAGAGGAATGGAATCCGAGATTACGTCTTAAGTTTCCTAGTAATAAAAGACTACCTTATTTGCAGCGTCTCTATTGTACAATACTGCGTACAATATCAGGTACTGTATCTTTTGAAAGCAAACGTGGCAGTTCAAGTCCTATTTTATATATTATAGCACTCAGGAGTAATGTAGCTTCCTATTAGTGAAAGAATTTTCAAAATGGCTCCAGTAGTTTTGGAGTTTATCCACTACAAACAAACAATCAAATCTTTCCTCTTTATAATATTAGTATATTAGTATAGACTAGATGTTGTTCGCGGCTTTACCCGCGTGAAAAGCCTTTTCCGCTACAAAACTTCCTAAGTCGCTCTAGAGTTCCATAACGCCATCAGTAAGACGCCAGCGCCGTCTATTCAAAAAAATCTAGTATCCAAATTACTAGGATAAAAAGTAGCCTATATGTAGACCCAGGACATGGTTCAAGCTTGTGCCAAATTTTATCAGAATCAGTTCAGCAGTTACTGCGTTTCCTTCTTACAAACATTTTCACTTACTTTCACATTCATAATATTAGCAAGTAATATAGTAATGTTAGTAAAATTACAAGTAAGAATATATTTGTTTAGGATGTAATCGACTTCTCGCTTTTATCCATCTACAATAGCTTGACTTTCAGCTTGTATTTGGAATGTTTGAAAATGAAAATATTTTTTATCTGCAAAATAAAATATGATATAATATTTAGGTTTCATTTTGAACGAATATGCCTTTCATCTTTGTTATAAATTATAAATCCACATACAAAAAATAGAATCAATAGTTACGTATTTTAGTCATTGTAGATTCAGTTATTTTTTATATGTGGATAAGCTTTATATTTTTGTTTAATATTCGTTTTTTAAAACAAAAAAAAAACATTTTACAACCGGAACAAAATTGTCACAAAATAAAACAAAAATACGACAACCGCCGCGCGTCAAACGATAATTCTTTTCAATCAGACGAAGAAACAGAAGATACCGAGTCGCCTCCCGAGATTCCAGACACACCAGAGATACAAGAACTACCAGACATATCACAAATACCAGACATTCCTGGCATATCTGACATACCAGACGTGCCTGGCCTGCCAGAGATACCAGAAATAGAAGAGCCAGAGTTGCCAGAACTCTCGGAGCTGCCAGACATAACTAAAACTCAAGAGATACCTGAAATAGAAGAGATACAGAATATAGGGGAGATCCCGCATTTTTCCGAAATTCCTGTAACACCGGAGGTAGTAACGGAGACGAAGCCGCCGGCGAATAACAGCGGGCATATATTCATACGTTACCTCACACGTAAGTTGCTGTATGTTGTTCTGTTGCAGGTTTCGAGGGCTTGATTGTTGCAGGTGTTGTGTTGTTTACCTGTTATTTCTCAGTTCGTTCGTTCCTTTGTTACCTTCGTGATTTAAAAGAATAGTTTTCAAAGGGATAATGGATTTAGCATATTCCAAGGACGTATAAATTTTTGCTTGTTCATGTTTATTTTGTTAGGATATACAGCAGTAGGGGTGAAACTGTTCTACATACGTTATAAATTGTGGGCACGGGAAAAATAAACATACAGGAATTAAGAAGGAGGGACTTAATCTATCCCGGAACGTATACTGTATGTAAATATACGCAAAAATAAATTAAAAAGCCTTTTATCCGCCGCTTCCCGCTGATTAGGTCGCGCCACATTTGCCGACGGTATTATGCAAATTAAATTCCCTTTCCGATACAATAAATTTCGTACAGTTTAAATCGCAACACACTTCTATTCGGCGCGCGGACAAAACCGGTTATGGCCGAATACGTTCAGATTATTGTCATAAATTGTCTATACGGATATATACGCGGATGTTCGGATATACGGATATAGAGCACACGTCCGAACGGCGTATGCACATTTCGATTAACTGTATTGGACAACGTAATGAAATGTAACAACAATAAAATTAAATTCGACGTTTGTGTAAGTCGATTATCGGATGTATTAATATCGGATAAAAAAATATTTCCAGAGGTTATTCGTTATTTACTCGTGGGGGAAAATGGAATTCCATTATCAAAGTATATTGAGCGTGTAAACTGTAAAGGATCTAAACTGTTCGTTCCCCATATTTCACAGCCCTCAAAAGATTGTTAACGTACTAAAGTACAAGTTTTAAAAGCATTATGTTACTACGTGCTATTATTATGTTACTTAGTGCGTGGCATTTTCATCCATTATGTAGGTATATATTTTTTAGAATAGTTAACAATAGATTTGGAACACAATATAGTGAAAAGTAAGAAGCTCGAAGTTTTTTCAGTTATGAAAAGCCTCTTACAAAATACTGTCTCCTTATTCTTTTAACAAACAATAACGTACAAAGATAAATTGATTCACGATCCCGTGAACATCGTGTTTTAATATTGAAATATTTGTTTTTTTTCAACAGTGTGAACAATCTTGTTAATATTTCGCATTTATTGTTGGAATTAAACAGCTGATGTAGCAAATACAAAGCCGGCGCTACCGGCTGGGAAACAGTTGATTCGACACCGAAACGATTTCGCACCGCTGAATAATGAATAGTCAACATTAATTGATCGCAATAATTCGCTTCGTGGCGTTATTTCATTTTGACGTCACCTTGTCAACTATACAAAGGATTTTTACTCTTCACTCAGTGATTACACGAACCGTCCTATCACAAGAGGACCAACAAAGTTAATTACATATTCGCATAGCAATCGTGCCGCTTTCACCATGTATTTAATAGCGTCTACATTAATTTTTAAACCCACACACCGTGACTAGACTCCTTGTAATTTAATCCGACGCGTTTGACGCGAATGACGAACTGAAAAAAAAATGGTTGCCGTTGAATGCGTGCGTCGGCACGTCCCGAAACCCGCTTCAATCCTGCGTACACATAAAACGTGACCGTTCACTTCGCGTCCGTTGACGAATAAATATATCAGTCATACTTTTCGAACACGCTACATTCCATTCGAATTTCGAAAGCGATAATATTATTAAGCTAGTAATGTTTGTAAGCTAGTAATTCGAATGCGTTATTCGAAACGACTTTCCGCATAGTTAGCGTGATCGCTATCAATACGTAATTAGACATAGAGTGGTCGGTCATTAAGTCGTCGCGTCGAATATCGTGCCCCAGCGAATTTAGATGGAGTTTTTATTTGTGTCGAACCACGACCGCGCGTCCCCAAGCCGCGCCACTCGGGAGTACCCTCCCGCGTACAGTATGAATTGTGTCACGCTCCCGGCGCCCATATCAGCCATATCTACCTTTTTTAGGTATCTCTAATCCGGTTTCCGACCAGCGGTGTCCGTTTCATGAATATTTTAACTCCTATGTGACAGTCTGGCAAAATACGTTAGCGAAATTCTTTTATTAATCTAGATTCGATCGCTATCTGGCCCCCGGTGGCTGGCGCGCGCGTCCGCACTCGCCAATTACCTAAATGGGATTTCATTTTCTAGTTGAGGAATCAAACGCTCCCGCGGCGTGCGTCCAATGTTGATGATTTCCTTTAGATGTTTCAGTTGCGCATAGTTTCGCCCCCTGGCGCAGCGGCCGACTTCAAAATTCACGTACCGTACGCATAATTGTTTCGTTGCTGCGCGCATTTTTCCACAAGATAATGCCATTAATCTCGCCGTGGCGTCATGAAAATGTACCACGTCGCCGTCACCGACCTCTGTCTGTTTAATTTGGTGGAAAACAATTCCGCCGAATTCCCCCCGTGTGTCACGCGAAACAGCAAACTTCCTCGACGACTTTTCCGCCGACTTGACTCTCACGGATAAGAAATTTTGTCGATTAGCGCGCGCGGGGCGATCGTCTGCGGCCACTAAGCCTGCGTAATTTATTCATAGTTCAACATTGGATCGGAATGGACCTAGTGCGGTAACAACCGTAGCAAATGCTCCAGTGGTCGTAAAAGTGGACCGATGCCGCTCTTCATACATACATAATTCATATTAGCAACTTTATCCGGCCGTTCCGTATTAGTTACACTCGCAGTGTAAGGGACACCGCACATTTGCATACCGAACGAAGGGATAAGTTTTTTATTGGATTACTTACCACTTACTAGTTACGGAGTGCTCATATACGACTAGAGTTTTGACGTTACTTTCATTAAGGATTCATCACTGTGAAAAGTTTTGATGGTTGATTTTGTCTAGGAACGGGACTTGTTGTCGTTGATGTGTTCAGTTTTGTCTTGCAGATGTCAACTTCTCAAGTCTGTTTTGTGACAGATAATTGCAGAGAGAACCTTACATGTCATGGAATGAAGACTAATTTGGTGTTTTCTGTGTGTTACAGACCCCCCCGAAATAACGATTCGACCTCGAAACATGCAAGTGCGTGCGAACGGCATCGCTGCGTTCTATTGCGCGGCGAGAGGCGACCCCATCCCGAACATACAGTGGCGCAAGAACGGCAAGAAAGTCTCTAGTAAGTACATCCTTGTTATCTTACTTCTTACTATCTTATTCCTACTAATATTATAAATGCGAAAGTTTGTGAAAATATTTGGATGTTTTTAAGAAGTAAACACAGAAAGAACTAAACGGATTTGGATAAAATTTGGCACACGGGTAGGTCATGTCCTGGATTAACATATACTTTTTATCCCTGTAATTTGCTCCCATGGGAAATAATGGATACTTTTAATCTTGATTCTTTAAGTAGATGGCGCTGTCGTCGTATTGTGTTTTAGGGACTTTTGTAGGGGGAAAGGCTTTTCACGCGGGCAAAGCTGCGAAAAACGCCAAGTAGCAAATATATATCGCGGCCCTTGGTTGCATCACAACGTTTGAGTAAATGCTATTCTTCTGATACCATACCATACAAGTCCTGTATTATATACTGCCCACTGCTGAGCACGGGCCTCCTCTACTACTGAGACGGTTTAGGCCTTAGTCCACCACGCTGGCCTAGTGCGGGTTGGCGGACTTCACATACCTTCGAAATTCTTATAGAGAACTTCTCGGATATGCAGGTTTCCTCACGATGCTTTCCTTCGCCGTTAAAGCGAGCGATAATTCACAAATAATACACACATAACTTTTTAGAAAAGTCAGATTTGCGTGCCCTTGAGTTTTGAACCTGCGGACATTCGTCCCGGCAGTCCGTTCCACTCCCAAATAGGCTATCGTCTGATATAACTCCCAAATACAAAAGTCACATTGTTAATATAAACTCTTGTAAATAAATTATAATGAAATAAGTACTATCTTTTAGTTGTCTAATACGCTACTTGCGGATAACATTTACCTTAACATTGAAAGGGTCCCTAAAAGTTCACCAGTACCCTTGAAAAGTACAATCGCAGCGGAACCATAGCTATGTCACATTCGAGGATTTGATTGCAAACGCACTAACTGTACGAAGGGCATCAGCATTGCTACTACTTTATACTACCAGGACAACCATCCTGCAGTTGCACCACACCGGCAGTTAATGCTGTATACACATCGTATACACATCTACATACATACACTCACGCGTTGTATCGTGCGAAGGGGTAGGCAGAGGCGCAACTAGTGTAACCTTTCGCCGTATATTCCGTCCCATAATGTGATAGGGTGCGAGTATGCCGAGTGTTACTCTACCTCCAAATATTGCACTGTGTAGTTCAGTTTCTGCCTACCTCGGTGGCGTAGTTGTATTAGGGTACGACTACAATGCTGGGGTCTCGGGTTCGATCCCCGGGTCGGGAAAAGTGATATTGGATTTTTCTATTCAGTATCAGCCCGGAGTCTAAAATTTGTGCCCGATATGGCGATAGGCTATCCCCTATCAAATCATGGGATGGAATACGGACGGCGAAAAATGGGTGCATTAGTTACGTCTCTGCCTACAACTTCGGGGATAAAAGTGTATGTATGTATTCAGTTTCTTAAATGTTTATAAATTATATAAAATTTAGGGATAAAATCTACAAAGTAATAAAAGAATCAGTCTAAAAATAAATACGAGTTAGGTAAGTGATCTTAAATTATAACACCGATGAAATATATTTCTACTTACAAGGATGAGCAATAAAATAACATGAGTACATAACAAAATAAAAGTTACGAGTTACAATAAATATAATACAACATCGTGGCGTAATAAAACGTTACCAAATACGTCAAAAGGCGAACCAATCGTGTGTGACCGTCGATCAGCGAGACCCGAAATAATATTTGGTAAATCGCAAGAATCAGCACGAGCGTTACACAGTCAATTTTTATTCTTGATTGAAATGTAAAGCCGCCGTTTTTAGGTCATAAATATCTGGGCCCGGTAATGACGTCTATAAGCCGCAGGGCAATGAGCCGAGGAAAACGTATCGCCCGGTCCTGTGCGCACACTCGCACGCTAAAACTCCCTCGGAAGCCCCCGCCCCGCGGCGGATCGCCGTTGTCAACCCCACTGTCTTGCTTCAGAAGTCAGAACCTAAACAAAGTTAGCTTTAGACGTGCTTGCATGATACACTGTTACGCATACTTACGTTTGGCCAAGATTTAGTTCTTTTAAGTGAAGTTCAATCACCTGGATATATATTGTCAAAATATTTTTGACGTGATCAAATCCTTAATAAGGGGCTTGGAAGGTATTTCTATATTGCCTGCTGCAGTATTAATGCTCTGTCAATTACAACCTAGTGCTGTATTTCTAAACTTGGCATCTTACATAGTATGCATATTAAAGGTGATTTAAAACAATATACAAACAACGTAAGGGCGTTAAAAAACATGCAATTCGTAGTCAAAAACTTTCTTTATTATACCACTCGCAAGTAGTAAGACAAAATCGCCACGTGTGAACCTACCCTTAATAGTTTCATGGGTGCCCGATGAGTAATGTAGCGTCATTCGTCATCGGAAACGGAACCTTGCGCGTCGTCTATGAAAGACCGATCGCCGCCGTCACACTTACGGCTTTTCATATTTCATCTGACTTATCATTCTTATTCTCGATTAGTTCCGCGGGCTGGCTTTCGCGATCAATCACGAAAGCGATATAGGCTTTCGACGTACTGGTGTACAACATACATTCGGGAGTGGGTACTGGTTTGTATGGAGAGAAAAACTATATACCTAACACTCGCTGGCTTCTTAACTGAATGACGAGGGACGCGCGTCACTTGCTTGAATCATTTATTTAATGGCGGGGTAATGTTTGCTTTCAAATTTCGCGACTGGCTTAAAACGGAATTAAACAATGAAATTATAAGTGACACCTATAAGGAAAAGAGGCAATTATCTACCTCTGATATCAATAACTTCAACAATAACATCAACCGCCTGCAAACTATAGAGTCGCACTGCCGGGTAAACATCCTCGCTCATACTCAACAATTTCTATAACTTATTCAACGTAAATACGCCCTTATAGATTTTCCAACGTAGCTAACTTTTCCAACAAACTGAGCAATAAAACCGACACCCGTGCAAAGTCAGTGCGTCGCGTCGCACGCTAGATTGACAATCAGGAGACGCGTCGCCGCGTCGACCTGGAGCCTCTCCCCGCCGCGCCCCCTCTCTTGTCCCCCACGACCCGCCCCCCACTCCGTGATGGATGACGCTCGTCTCCGGCCCATGCTAGGGCTGTCGTACCGGTTATAATTGTTTTTATGAACGGACATAGTACTGTAAACTGTACAGACCTTGTTTTTGTTGAATGTTCGCTTTTTTATGAGCCATAGTCCGTAGGCGGAATTTTTATTGCATTTTTATTGCAATACATTGGAAAATTGAGTGAGCCGGACCTGCGGCTTGATTCCTACGGATGATTATTTTTACTGTATTGTAGGTTTACGTAGTAATATTTTTGAGTTATTGGGTTTTACTCGTGGGCTAAGTCTTCATTAGACTAAACGCTGGCTTTTGGTATATAATACATAAATACTTATGTACACGCGTTAGAAGTTATACTTCTTTGGCGTAAGAAGACAAAAATCTTTTTAAAATTTTTATCTTTCACCTTATTCTACGTTCAAAATAAAAAATGTTGCCTATAGCTAACTTCAGGGTTAATTCAAAAATGTTGACTATAGCTAACTTCAGGGTGGTGGTTTTTCGTGACGGTGTGCGTGCGCATCGTAAAAATTTACTCTCATTAATTTTTCTCTAACGAGCCAAAAGAAGTATAACTACAAAAAAAACAATATAAACAGCTTCAAACTTCAATCAAATCAGCCCATCTCCACCCACTGCTGGGTATAGGCCTCCTCTCCATCACGCCACTCTTTCCGGTTCTGTGCGCGCCTCATCCACTGCTTGCCGGCACATTTTACGACGTCATCTGACTATCGGGCTGGTGGTCTGCCTCTCTCTCTGTTGCCGTTCCTAGGGTACCACTCAGTGAGTGCCTTAGTCCACCTGTCGTCGTCCCGTCTAGCCAAGTGACCCGCCCATCTCCCCTTAAGCTTGGCGATACGTGTGCCTACGTCTTCAACTTTTGTGCGTCGTCGAATTTCTACGTTTGGCACACGATCTACCAATTGAATACCTAGCATGGCCCGTTCAAACTTACTTAAGATATTTCACGCGCGGGAAGGCCGAGCTAAATCTAGTTGATATCGAATGTATATTTATTTGATAAACTAAACAAAATGTTCTATCACTGACAACATTTTCAGTTTTATTCAAACCGGTTTAGTGTAGACAAACTTAGTATTAACTTGGATGCAAACAACTTCTCACAAACTTGAACCTGGAGCCTGCGGACCGGTGTTTAGCTTTAATAAAATAAGTGCATTCGTGTGAGCTTAGTTTAATTACGAAATACTATGAAAATTATATTTAATTGGAGAATATAAGTGATTGATGTGTTGGTTTCAAATTTCGAAGAAACCATCTAGTAATAACCGCATGTATGACCCTCGTTGTCGAGGGGTAGATAGAGCCGTACACGATCATCCACACTTCGATGGCAACCCGTCCATGCCAATGTATAGGCCACAAATTCCAATCCTGGTAAATTGATAACTGTTCTCATATCATAATATTATATTATACTCAGTTAATTAATTAATGAAATTACCGAAATTGGAAGAGCTTAACCACGTAATATTACTACAAGACGCTCAGTTTAGCGCACCTTTAGAACGAAAACGACACAATTCAAAATAATCGAAAATTGAGTTATCGTCATAAAATTACTTAAACTGGTCCCTTTTTTATAAAAATATCGTAAAAAAGTGACCGATACATGAGTTTTGGCCTGTCCCTGCTTGAATATGACTGTGTTTGAACTATTGTGGTATTGAGAATGTCGTTTTAAGTCATTTTACGACGATAACTCAATTTTCGATTATTTTTAACTATGTCGTTTTCGTTCTAAAGGTGCGTTATGCCAATTTAAACTTAAGCTCTACAATCTAAGCAACGGAAATGCATCCAACCTTTTTAGCGGAACCGCGCCCGTAAACATCTAAACCGACTTGATTTACAATATTGTTACGTCGGCGACACTTACAACTGTGTCAACGTTCCGCAAACGAGTTGCATATATTTGTTTAACAAGCGACGCAACACCAGAGCGATTCTGTTCTGCCGAGCGTGAAGTGCACTCGAAAAAACTTTATCCTTTTAAACCCTTACGACGGGAAGACAACGATTATTCTCACTTGTTGTGGAATACATTTTCTTGGCACTTACAACTGGCGGCGATTTAGCTCTGTCGCACCACAGACCGACCCATATTCTAACTTGCGACCGGCTCGCAAAACTTGCGATTTCAACCTTATCGCTTGAGCTTTGGGGTGGTTATTCGCCGGTGTATACGGAAACTTGTTTCTCTACTACAATCTTGAGCAAGAAAAATGCAAAGTGCGAAGATGCAGTGTTGGAACATTAACATCAATTATTTTTAAGTTTTTCCCGTTGTGGTTGTGATTGTGAGTTTAAGTGCTGACTAAGATATTACTAGATTGTTTCGTCTTTGAAGTACTGTGTTAATAATAATAAGCCAATTAAATAAAAAAAGCAATTTCATTCGTAATTAGCGATCTATAGGATTTTTCTAATCAGTATCAGCTCGGAGTCTGGAATTTGTGTCTGATATGGCGATAGGCTCGCCCCCTGTCACATCATGGGTAATACGTACGGCGAAAAGTGGGTGCACTAGTTGCGCCTCTGCCTACCCCTCCGGGGAAATAAGGCGTGAGTATGCGTATGCATAGAAGAAAGAAAGAAAGAAAGAATTTATTGCTGGCACAATTTTAAATACACAAATATATATATTACCTTAGACTAAAACTACAATTAAGACCAGCAAAGGAACCTCTCATTCAGCTGGATGCTGCAGTACGACCTGAGTAGTACTGCAACGCTGATTTTCGATGAGAGGCCCAGGTGACGTACAGCCGCTTAGTCGGTTCATATTTACTATTCACATAAAAAATAAAAAATCTTAATACAATAAGAAATGAATTATATAAGTATCGTAATTTATATTTGTATTAACTTATATACATAATATGCGCACGGGCCGCGCACCGCTCGCAACGCGAGCGCCTACGGCTCAGCCTCATTACCGCGGCCGGCGACAAGCTGCGTGCACGTGCGTGCGGGCATATTTGCATTAATTCAAAAACACAATACAATTATTAAAGGTTTAAAATAGAAAAATTGGTACTCAGTATTGTACATTATTATGCAACCGTCCATTATAGTGTGTTCAAAGAAATATTGAGGTACGCGTTGAGATAATGTCACTCGCCATTCGGACACAATATTCTGCTATAAAGCAATAGGATCAGTCTGGCGCGCGCTACCACCGCTCGTGAAACAACATCCACCCCTGCCATTCGGTCGAAAGCATTAAGGTGAGTAGCAGATATCGCTACGCTATTAATAATGCAACTGTAGTAGGTACTGTTTGTATCGATACTTAAAGGTAATTATATTATTTTTAGACCGACACGGAGGAGGAATGTTGTTCCAGCAGTGCGTAGCGGCGTACCTGAAGGACCCCCGAAAAGCAGTGGTCCTGTGTCGAGGTGTCGTCAAGGGATTTGTTATAGTTCGGGTACCAAATGTGAGGTGATCTTGCCTCCAAAATATTTTTTTATAAAGGTACTCTGGCTTTTTTGTCTTTATTACGCCAAAAAGTAAAGTGGCCATGTGTAATTCTCTCCGTGCTGCCATTTTAAGAATTTTAGCATCATATAAGAACGGTGTAACATGGCTACGACTGGGAATATCGAAGCAGAATCTAGCGCAGGCGTTTTGCACACGCTGTATAAGATTAACGGTACGCGATAATAAGCAAGGTCCGTACACAGTATCACAGTAATTCAGTCGCGATAGAATAAGACTATCAACGAGCCTCTTTCTTATTTCAATGCTAAAATACTGTTTAAATCGATATAAGATTTTAAGCCTATAAAAGCAGTTTTTAATGACATTACTTATGTGCGATTCAAAGTGGAGTTCCGAATCGATAATGAGTCCCAGGTTACGCACTGTTTCAACTCGTTCTATATTTTTTCCCATGATCTTGATCTGTGGGTTAGCCGATAAAACATTACTAATTTGATTCTTGCTCCCCATAACTATAAATTTAGTTTTATCTGGATTCAAAACCAGGGTGTTACGATCAGACCAAGATACCACTGCATGAAGTTCCTTATTGATTTTAAGGATGGATGACGCCAGTTCATTCGATTTAAACGACATATATAGTTGAATGTCATCCGCATACATATGATATTTGCAATTTTCTAAGCAGCGGGTAATGTCCGCGCTATACATGATGTACAGTAGAGGGCCTAAAATTGATCCTTGAGGAACTCCCCTGGTCACGGGTCGAGGGGAGGAAATCCGCAAAGTTCCGTCATTTTGCTGTATTTCGACATACTGCGAGCGGCCGGTCAGATAGCTGTGAAACCATTTAATAGTGTTTAGCTCAAATCCGTAGTAACGGAGCTTAGACAACAGCAAATTTATATTAATAGTATCAAACGCTCGCGAGAAGTCAAGCAACGTAAGGATGGTTGCCTCTCCACGATCCCGTGCCTCAAGGATGTTACCCACGACATCCAGTAGGGCAGTAGTACAACCGCGTCCCTGCCTAAAACCAGATTGGAGGTCCGGGAGGATATTGTTAGTTTCGAGATACGTTAAAACTTGTGAATACACAACCCGCTCCAAAATTTTAGACAAACAGGGTAGAATGCTGATAGGTCGCAGTTCCTTGAAAGTTAGAGGGCTATTATTCTTAGGTATTGGCCTAACTATTGCACAATGCCAAAGACTGGGAAAAATGTTTGTTTTGATAGAGGTATTAATGATGGACGTTATAGCTTCTAGGGTTTGAGGGAGCGTGAGTCGAATCATATCCTTGGTAATACCATCAATTCCTTGAGCATTAGTCGAGATGTTTTTAATGATAGTAAGGATAGCATTCTTATCGACTTGCTTCAGCGAAAAAGTCGCCGGGCCATACCTATTAAACTCATAAAAAGTTAAGTTTGAGAGGGACACCTCCTGATTACCGGGAATGTCCAAAAAAGCTCTATTTATCTCGTCTGGGTCGCGTAGGTGATCAGGAAGTTCGTTAATTTTGGTTGACGGATATACTTGAGATTTTAGGTTTCTCCACAAAGATTTAGAATTACTTATATTTTGATTGATATATCTAGTGAAGTAGGCTTGTTTTTCAGAATGTAATGATTGTACTACCTGGCGCTTCAATTGTAAATAGTAATGTTTGTGGCTTTCCTTCTTGGTACACCGGTATCGGTTCTTAGCTTCGTCGCGTAATCTACACATTAATTTTATAGTTGGAGTTATCCAAGGTGTAGGCAAATTACGAAAAGTCTTGCGCTTGATTGGAGCATGGATGTCAAATAACTGTGTAATGTATGCGTTAAACAGTGATAACATTGTGTTAACTTCTTGTAAATTACATATAGAGTACCAAGGAAAAGAATCTAGGTCACGCTCAAACAGATCAAGCACAATGTTTTGTATTGGCCGATATACCACTAATCTACTGACGGGTTTTTCCTTCCTGAACACCAGTTCGCACGTGATAAATGAATGATTACCCAGCTCAGTAATGTGATGCACCGAGAGAGCCCTGTACCGAGCATCAGTGCAAATAATGTCAATAAGTGAGCTGCTATCATTCACGAAATGCGTTGGTGTAGATACAATTTGAACACATCCACTGTAGTGTACGAAATCCGTAAGGCGTTTTGATTTACTATTCCCTCCATCTAATAAATTTACATTGAAGTCACCGAGTAGGATCACGTGATCATAAGGCGCAAGGGCACTAATGCTTAGTGTTAGTGAATCAAGGAACAGATCAAGGTCCAGCCAGGGCGGTCTGTAGGCAGTGCCGAATAAGAGCATCTTTCCGTTCAAATTGAGACTCATCCAAAGTTGCTCCACTTCGGGTTGTTCAGGATGTGGCCGTATGCGAGCACTAATACCCGATCTGATATAAAAACCCACTCCACCCCCACGTCCCCTCCGCACCGTCTCTGGACGCGGAATATGCCGTAGGCGGTAACCAGGGACCGTAGGCGCTCGCCCTTCCTCGCCCAGTCGCAGCCATGTCTCATTAATTGCCATTATGTCAACCGAGTGGTTGCTCATAGCAATTAAGAATTCGTCCTGACCAGTCGCAAGAGAACCCGCGTTAAACAGACCGAACTTTAAAAACTTATTACTAGTCATATTTATTACTACTGTATATTAGTGTTGTATGTATATTAAATGACAAAGCAATATAGATTAATAACGAAAGAAAACTATGATGACAATAAGATTGGCATATTGTTACCTACGAAGAAATATGGTTCAAAAATAACCGCAATTATTATAATACAAACATTAATCATAATGGACGAGTAGCTGAGCAACTGAACATATCGTGTGCATAAAATATGTGCGTGGTACAATAAATTATATTGAGTTCCGTGCAGTACATTATAAGAGTGTGATTCCCAAACTATCCTAGCTGTTACCGGTTGCATTACAAAAAACTTTGGAAACAAAGAACTAATTAGGTTTACATGTTGAACAATAAAAAGATACAATAAATTACTATATAAGCCCGTCACTACAAATGAATAATTAATATGAATACAGATAGCATAACTGTATGAACACGAATAAAATTGAAAATAATAATAATAGAAGTAAACAATACAATTAGACACTATATAAAATTTTACACTATGGTGAGGAATTTTTCTCAGTACTCCCGAAAACCCTTGGTATATCGGCTTCACAGATGATGCGGCACACAGCATCTTCAGGTCTTTGTCGGGCAAGAATCCTGCCTTTACTCGTCCAGACAAACTTCCATTCTTTTCGTCGACCGGCCTCACGAGCTTGACGAAAAAGGACTCTGTTCGTCTTGGTTAAACGCTCATTTATATAAAAGCGCCTTGGCTGCCCAGGAAGGCCTAAGTCAGCTGTATTAGCCCCTCGGCGGACTCGTGCAGCTTTCATCAAAGTGTCACGTAGGTCTCGATGTGATAAGCGGACGACTATGGGTCGTGAGCGAGTTTCTGTAGGCCCGGATGGGCTAGTGGCATTAAGATGTCGACCTCCAACCCGATCCACACTGACAATGTCGCGGTCTTCCAACGTAACCCCTAGCTTAGAGGCAACGAGTTTGAACGTGTGAGTCAGATTCTCCCCAACGTTCTCGGGAATGTTGGTGACTTCAATATCGTTGGCGAGAAGTTCTTGATCTCTGTCATTAATATCGCGCTTAAACTTTGATACGATTTCCTCCAAATTCGGATTTGACGCTATCCGGTTTGCACTAGACTGCTCCAAGACATCGAGTCTTTTCTCAATAATGTCTACACGACCATTCAGAGCTCTGACCTCCGCCATTTCCTCTCTAAACGCCCGAAACTCGTTCCTCACTGTGCGTAATTCGTCTCTGATTCGACGCAGTTCTTGATCAAAGTCATTGATGGACTCTGAGATAGCGGATGTCGCATCCGATGAGATTACTGCCGACGCCACTACATCTTTTGCATTCCTCTTTTTGCAATCACAGCAACGCCAGGAGGCTGTAATAGTGCCTGTTTGCGGTAAGGCTGCACATACACGGTGGAATAGTGTACTGCATTTTACACATTTAGCGCCATCTGACGGCGACATGAACTTACTGCAGCCGCCGCACTTTACACCTGGCATATTGTATCGATCGACAACCTAATGCTCCAGATATGCTAATAGATGGCGCTGCCTCTGTACAGTGTACGTAGATACGTGTTGTATTGTATACTTTATAGCTAAGATCTATGGGGTGCAAACACCACAAGCTGTCACACTTCCCTAGGCTAAGTCCACACGCACTAATTAGAGAGCACTAATGCGAATCACTATTGTTTTTCAAAACACTTTTATTATTTATGTTACGGGTAGATAATGTCTAGTTATAATGTTTTATATATTTTAGTTAAGGTTTTCAATTATTCACTGTTATTAGACTTATTTAATAATAATGTATTTTGTACACAGCACTATAATATACGATTTAGTAATATATGATGTTGATTTGTACAATGACTTTTATTTTATAAACGATAAATAGACAGAGAGCGTAAGGCCGACTCAACGTCCGTGACGTCACACCGATAAGCGTAGCGATCTTTTATACACATTTTACAAAGCTGTTTGAGGACTACATGAATCGTTTTTCGAACCTAAAATATAATAGAATAGGCGTCATAATACTGGCGATCGTCAAAGGTAGAAACGTCTCTTGTTACGTCAACATACACGAGATAACTTATACAATAACTCTGTCGTGCCGACATAAAAAAATATTAACCCATTTCTTACCCCACAGGCATGCAAACCCGCTACCAAGTGTCGGGAATGGAGGCGACCGCCGGGCCGGGTGCGAACGGGGCCGTCCTGCGAATCGAACCCGTGCGCGTGCAACGAGACGACGCGACCTACGAGTGCGTTGCCGAGAACGGCGTCGGCGATGCCGTGACCGCTGTGGCGACGCTCACTGTATTCGAAGGTTAGTAATTGTTATAACTTGTGTAATATAGGGGTGAGCAGGGATGCAACAGTACGACAATTTCGATTCCATGATACAGGTCGATTTCCGAAAGTGTTACAACCTAAGCCGTAAACGATAAGCGGAGATGCAGAGTGCCACAGTTCGCCGATTTCGCGTCGACATAGTCATGTCGGATAGAATTCTATCTTCATCGCATACCAATTCTGAATATATCAAGTCTTGTTTTAATTATTTACATATACTCGCGTAAATATTATATAGGTCCAAATAGTGGGCAAAATAATATCGCATAATATGTAGTAATCACTTGACACCCTCGACACGACGGCATATCACCGTAAATTTTAAAGTAATAATATTGCGTAGATTTTTGCGATGCTGTTCAATAATAATTTGCATAATAAATGAATAAACGACAGAAAATTATTCATGATATCTGTTGAAATTGTTTCTTTCGACGTAAATCACTGACGGCATATTTAACATTTAATTCGTTGATTTAAACTATACCGACACGTATTAATAAAGTGAAATGTATTTTGGTTGATTAATGGAACAGACGTACAATGATACTTTTTAATGAAACAATACGCTCGTGTTCATTCAATTTGAAATGAAAATAATTTATTGTACCTATAAATTGTGACAAAACTTCTTTAACATAGATTCGTTTTTTTTTTTACTTTACCGCTAGTTAGGAAAGCTGTTTCACCAAAGACGAACGGTCAGAAACTATAGTGATGATCGTTTCCGAATTTGATATTTTAGTTAGTAACAAGCCACTAACTCTACTTAATTCCACTTAGAACGAAGAAAACCTAGAATCTAAACGAAATAAACCGGCAATCAAATTCGTGGAAATCCACTAAAAAAGAAATAACCCGCATAAAATCGCTTCGAACCGGCCAAGATTCGGCGGTAAGACGGTGATGCATTTTTCACCACTCGGGAGTTCTCATTAGGGCTCAACATAATTACCCCAGGGAGTCGGATTTAGAGAGGGCTGCCAGGACACCCGGGGAGTCAGGTCTTAGAGAGGATACCAAAGGTTAGGGGGTCATTATCGACAATGCTTTTGCTAACAAAAATACAATTGGGATCTGTAAAATGGTCGCCAGGAAACAAATTTCGCCAATAGCTAAGTCCGAACTCCGACCCTGTCTTGGCGGACATAAAGCCCGACCCGCCGCTGACACAATGATCCTGCCGGGTGTTACTCCACTCGCCAAGACACTGGCCTTTCAATAAATAAGCATTAAAACCAACCGCCGCACGACGTCCACGAGCGATAACGAGCGCACAGTTGAGAAGAACTTAGTTGGACAAGTCGAAGTGTTACTGAAATTCCAATGAGGATTAGCAAATACTCCTAGTTGTTTATAAAGAATTTAGAATATGCAGTTAAAGAACTGCCTAGTTCATATTATCTTTTAGATAGGGCCAAGTAAAACAATTAAATACTGCCAAGACACACACGTCATAATTCTGACCTTAAAATACTCCATGAGCTTTGTGTTGTAAGGTCTTAATTTCGTGTGGTAAATATCGTTTCTTAATTTAACTACCGCAATCAAAATATCTCTGCGACAAACTAACCTATTTCACATAATCCCAAGACTTGAGCCACTGCCGAAATATATACCCTGTCAAAGACCCCTTCTAAATTGGGACTAAGGGTGTAATACGAAGACAATTTTCGTAGTAAATAAACGGGAGTTATTGTGGTAGTATTTTAAGTTCGCGATTTATTCGCGCCACACGTTCTGGCTCCTAATGAACGTCGCAGATCCTGTAATTACGTCCTTGCACATATGCTTTGGAATAAGGATATTACAGTAATGTTCTCTCATTCGTTTTTGAATGTACCTACGGAGGCTCAACCTTGGGTGTGAGTTATATTAATTTTAATTGAATACTTAGCAATAATTGAATAGTTTTTAGTTATGCCCCGTATTAAGGAGGTCGTCCTCGGCGACTTTACGCGTAGTCACGTTTGTAGCGCGCATATACATATCTAATAAACATACGATTTATCCAATGTCTACAATTAGTACATGTCTAATTTGGGAACACTTTCCTATTTACGCAAACATGTCAAAGGCCCGAGCTTTGCTGTGAACCGTGCCTCTTGCGGGTCGTGGAGTTGTGGACTCGGTTTACATCGACGTTTATTCGGAAATCGTGTTAATATAGGTAATTAGTCAATGTTTTTACCAGGCTAGAAATGAGGTTACAAATATATTAGGTTAGGGAATAAGTTTTTTCGCATTTTATATGAAACTCATGACTTCTTTTTTCAAAGTTTATTTATATTTAATTACAGTATATAGGTGCCATTTTGTTCGATGAGTTTCTGCAATCTTGTAGGTAGTGCCATAATCCCGTTGCTGTAGAAATTTTGGGACTTCTGATCAAAAATACGCAACAAGAAGTTTTGGCTGTGGCGGCACAATTAGCAACACCGCCACCTATCAACATGGTTGGGAACTACTATAATAATAGTCAACTAGATGACCTGACACTCATCCATCAGACATCAAAGTGGTATCAACGATTGACAGATGACACCACAAGACCCAGAATTGCGATAGCAATATTCGCGCGAAGCGAAGATATATACCACCTCCGAGTAGGAACCATGGGAGGGGCCGCGGCTGGTCAGGCGCAACATCTGCCTGATTGGGAATCTTCTCCTTCCATAGAGGAACGCAACCACCTGTTCCTCTACTGCGGCGACGACCTTTCGCCGCCAAAGGCAGTCCTCTCTTGATGTTAATCTGACACTGCCTAAAGAATTCTGAAGAGACCGGAACAGGTGGAAATCTGAAGGTGCAAGGTCAGGGCTATATGGTGGATGCATTAACACCTCCCAGCCAAACTGTCCTATTTTTTGCTGAGTGGCTAAAGATGTGTGTGGTCTAGACTCTAGCGTTATCGTGATGAAAGACCACACTCTTTCTATTGATCAATTCCGGCCGCTTTCTCTAAACTTCTTGCTTTAATCTCATTAGTTGTTGGCAGTAGAGATCCGAATCGATGGTTCTGCCCGATAATTAAAGCTCGTAATGAACAATGCCCTTTCAATCCCACCATACACACAGCATCACCTTATTGCGAGTTAACCCAGGTTTTGCCACAGTCTGTGAAGCCTGACCGACCTTTGACCACGACCTTTTTCGTACGGTCTTGTCGTACGTGATCCACTTTTCATCACCAGTTATCAATCTCTTCAAAAACGGTTCGGTTTCATTACGTCTCAATAAAGAATCGCAAATGAGTACACGGTTCATTAGGTTTCTTTCAGTGAGCTAGTGTGGCACCCAAATATCAGGCTTTATTGTGTACCCAGCTTTTTTGAAATGGGTCAAAACTATTTTGTGGTGAATTCTCAGTTCTTCAGCTATGTCGTTACTACTGATATGTCGATCTTGCTCCACTTTTTCAAAAATGGCGTCCGCTTTATCCGTAGCAGGGCGACCAGAGCGAGGTGCATCTTTGACATCGAAATTTCCGGATTGAAAACGCTTAAACCTACTTTGTGCCACTCTTACTGAAACTGCATTAGGTCCATAAACGTCACAAGAGTTTTTCGTGGTTTGCGGTGCATTTTTTCCTTTTTTATAATAAACATTTTAAATGCATCAACATTTCTTCATTAGGTTCACTCAAAGAGTTCTAAGATTATATAGAGCGGACATTGGGAAAATTGTCATACAAAAAATTTGAGCGTGTTCGTCAGTAACTCAATCTACCGTGAAATAACAAAATACCTATGTAAAATTCATTAGAACATACTTTAACATGGTCGTAATGCGTATATTGGAATATTTCCTTCCAAAATATTGTTTTCTTTACAAAATTTAAGCATACCGAGCATTCTTCTTCTTCACCCTTTAGAAGTCCACTGCTGAACATAGGACTCCCTCAAAGATCTCCAGACCAACCTGTCAGAAGCGGCCTGCATCCAGCGGGTTCCGGCGACCTTTACAAGGTCGTCTGTCCACCTTGTTGTACCGAGCATTGATGTATTAAAAAACCATACATCAATGATACCGAGACGTCTTGATACACCGACATGTCAGATAAGACAGCGACTTATTACCAATTGGTAATAACTTTTGGATGACAAATTTGGTCCTGATGTCCGGTCTATAACTATACTGTTATATAAAAATCAACCTGATATAATAAATATTTTCTTGAAATTCTAAGACAATTTATCTCGAAACTATTCTTGATATATAGTGACCCTATTTGAATTTTTAACAGCTTGTATATTTTAGTTTCATTAAAGTTAGTCGTGGCAAGAAGGCCCGTTCGTGCGCAGGCGGCACGCGGGAACTTAGCCTTGTGGGAAAATTTATAGTACAATACTGAGGGTCGTTGATGAATGGCATTTGTTTGCTAGTTATAATCCTCTTTTTTTCTCCTGTCCTTATTCCATTCTAATGTGGCGAAACTATCATTCTTCAAATAACATACATCAATAATATTTTAAAAGAGATAAAAAATAGTATGTTTTAAAGAGATTATAGGGGGCACTGGCCTCGTTACAGTGAGTTACCTTATGCTATGTAATCGCTCGTAAACATCCACATTTCCTGAAGAATCAGTGATGCGTTGCTGGCTTTAAGATTGAAGACAGAAACCTCATTTTCTTGGTTCCCAAATGGCAATGGTTTGAAAACAACGGAAGCAAAGGTACAAAAACTAAGCAAGAGGAAATAAATCCTCTCAAGTTGTGTGGCTGAGAATCTCCATCCATTTATATAGCAAATACTAAACCGATTCTAATAATTCATTCACTACTAGAAATCTACAACGTCCCTGAATACTAAGCCACGTAGCTCTTAGGCCATCGGGTCTGTACGGACCGGCAATTAAATTTGAGAGACTGTTGAAATAAGGAGTCGACACCCGCGGCGCTCGCTTGAGCTGCGGTCAAATTTTATTGCGGTAACACTTTACAGTGTTTAAGTGGCGCCGGATTCCGCAAATCTGAATTGAATTCTATTTGTATATACCTACGAATTTTATTGTATTTGTTTAGTTTTAACCAGTATTCTTTTAAGAGGATTTTTTAGCAAGTAGCAAATTCGTCCCTGGGATAATACGTAGGCTTTAGCATTCAGGCATAATGTATTTTGTTATTAGTATCAGAACTTTGAAAATCAGCGCAGTAGTTCCAGAGATAGAAAGCGATAGCTTTCGAATCACCAAATAATTAAAATGGGTCTTGGCCCAGCGTTGTACCGTTCACTTAATTAGTACGTATATAAAAAATAAAACTGATTGTACCTAAATAGTAAAAGTGAATAAAGCAATCAGAAAGATGACAAAAATATTCAATACAAAACATTTTACGTTAAACAATACGAATAGATACAAAGCAGTTGTATTCATTCGTTACACGGTGCTGTGTCCAAACTCGGCCACTGCAATCAAATATGATCGAACATTTCACTTTAAAATACATCAAAGTTTATTTTTATTTAGGGATCGCGGGGAAATATTCTCAATAATATGCAAACGCGGTCTGAGTAATTGGGCAGAAAAAAAGCGTCGGTTTTAAAAATATAGCAACATTTTCACAGGCATACATAACATAGCCCGGCACACTCGCTGAGACATAAACACAATACACATGTATTTTCGCCAACTATTTGCACGGAGCACACGTTTTTCGTAAATCAGTAGTATGTTACGATATGTTTAAGTAATCGTGTTTGGGGTACACAAGTCGTGTGTTATGTATTTGTTTTCGCGGTAGAGTATGTCTTTATTCATAAATTGAGTCTTACGCGCCATTGTTTCATCCGTGGTCAAGTAAAGTTAACGGTTGTATTGCACTGAACGAGTGCACAGCGCCTATGCCTTGCTATGAATTCGCTTGCGATTCGCTAATTATAATGCCATTATTATATTAGGCGTGAAGTATGGACGCGGTTCGCTGGCTGCATCGGTAATCCTTTCATTGAATGTATTCGAATAATTACGGTTTCCTACTTCGGTTTGTAAAACAGATTTACTAGAATAAAGGATTTAGTAGCTGGTACCAATCAACATGTGCACGTACATATTAATGTGGAAAGTCTGTTCAGACGAGTTGCGTTCCAGAATTCTTTTTGCGATCGTCAAGTACGCAGCTGACCGAACGGTAATGTGACATATCGATCGCTCCTCACCGAACACTAGAAATAATTACCATACTATACCATACCAGCTCTGTATTATATACTGCCCACTGCTGACCATGACCTTCCTGTACTACTGAGAGGGTTTAGGCCCTTAGTCCACCACGCTGGCCTGGTGCGGGTTGGCTGACATCACATACCTTCGAAATTCTTATAGAAAACTTCTCAGGTAGACAGGTGCCTCACGATGTTTTTCTTTTAGCGTTAAAGCAAGTGCTAATTCAGAAAGAATACCCACACAACTTTTTAGAAAAGTCAGAGGTGCGTGTCCTTTGAACCTGCGGCCATTCGTCTTGGCAGTCCGTTCCACTCCCAACTAATCTATCGCCGCTTCAAACTCCGAAATAATTAAGGAAAAACTTATTCTCAGATCACTACGTCGCTATGCAAAACTGTGGATATAATATAAAAATAACGTATTTTCATTTCACATTTCACGAACATTCACATTTGAATAAAATTCAAATCAATCCATACAACGTTGGTATGCCGCTGCCGTCCTCTCACGTAACAGATTGTCGGATCACGCGGCGTCCCTTAGGAGGCGACGCAAAATTGCGTAGGGACATTACCGTAACCGCGCGCCGTTCCCGACTCACGTGACCCATAAAATATCAGTTAAAAAACGATCCGAAAAGTGCTTTGCGTGTAATTAACACGTCCGTTATAATATATTTGAGGTGCTTCGGGTGAGTTCCATTTAATTTTTTTTCTCTAATGATATTGACTAACGTTTTCATTTAATTTAGGACCGCTTTCATTCGGTAAAGACCGGTATAATTCTCGTGATCAGAGAGATGCAAATTTACTCGTTGATAGTTAGACCGTTGCTACAACATAAGCTTAGTATCATTTGCACCGTAGTCGCTTCGCTTTGCCAGTAGAACAACAATTGACAATGCCACTAAACATTCGAATGTAATTTAAATGAAGCTTAGGAAAAATTAAAACAGACAAATTTTTTCGACATACTTCATTGAGCCCAGAGGCATTTACATCCAATACGTAAGGTCAAGCCGATATTTTGGGTGAGATAATCACAGTGCAACTGGTGCCACACGCTTTGCCAAGTCTATTCCAAGCCATATCGTACATAAATTCTAATTCTAAAAACCTTATATAATTTCTTACATATATCGATGAATTATTTTTTATTTATTCGTACTGTCAACTGAATGCAGAACCACATAGGGTCATAACACAACTACATTCTCAGTAAACCAATGAGCCGATACATTACCATCAATTATCCGATATAAAATATAATTTAATGGCGTTTCATTGAGCTGCCTCATTATTTATCAGGGCAAGGCTTTAACATTCATTAATTTATGTGCATATACGTACATACTAACATACATTGTATACATAAATACGTACTTATACTGAATCGGATGGCTCGCTATTTGATATTTATATATGCCCATTTGTTTCTTGGTTATTTCGATGTTCGTGATTGGTTTTCGAAAATGAGATATTTTTTAATTTTGTTGTAATTTGAAAATGGAATCGTTGATGACTCGACGTTATTTTGGCTGTTAACTACAAAATCTAAAGCTCTGGAAGTGTTACTATTTATTTCAAAATCAAATTCAAAGTGTATTGCACTCCACAATTATTTTATACATAAAGATGTTACAAGTGAATAGACACGTGACATAATCGTGGACCCTGTCGGGCACGGCAAAATTTCAAGAGAGGGAGAAACTATATTATGAAGAATTTATATTATACATGTACATATTATTTTTTATTAACTTACAATTAATCTATACATCTATACATACATATAAATAAAATTGGAGTGTCTGTTTGTAATATTGAAATAACCGTTTTTTACTACATGTATATTAATATATATATACGGTACATACACCAAAACTCATTTTTTTCAATTTTTGTCTGTCTGTCGGTCTGTCTGTCTGTCTGTTTGTTCCGGCTAATCTCTGAAATGGCTGGACCGATTTTGACGGGACTTTTATTGGCAGGTAGCTGATGTAATAAGGAGTAACTTAGGCTACTTTTTATCCCGCGAAAATATAAAGCGGGACTTTTATCCCGGGAAAACTCATTCACGCGGGCGGAGCCGCGGGCAACAGCTAGTATTAAATATAAATGTGAGTGTGTGAGTTCGCGTATGCTTGTGTTTTTAGAAATGATCCAGCCTAGATCCTAGCCTAGATAGATCCATCTTAACTAGCCATTGATTCAGGCTCTATTTTCCTTTCTATAAATATACTCTAGCTTCTATAAATAACACAAATAAAATCTCAATAAACAAGTCATAAGATATACGCGAAGCCTCCATATACGACTTCAGTTAACATTATGCGTATAGAATATCAGTATTACACAGTAATTGATTCTTTGCACACTGAAGACCTTTCAGAAGCGACCCGACTACACACCTGAAACTGAAACTTGCCGAACAAGTTATACGATACTTTCCTTGTTTACCGACCGCCTACTGGCAAGTTGTTAAACCGTCAGTGTTAGGCGGATGTTTGCGGCGTCGACGGCTCACAGTGCACGCGTACTTGGCCCCCATAGGTTTGTTTACGCTATGTAAGTTTTAATTTAAAACCCGACCTACAACTCGGTTTCGTTACTGGTTAACCCGTTTTTTGCGGTGGGTGAATGTATTTTAGGTTTGTTTGACGTTTGTTTCGTCTAATTTAGGAGTTTGTTTTAGAGAACTTTATATTTATTGGTTTTTATTGATCTAATTGATCTTTAACCCTTAAAGAGAAACCTTAATAGTTTGGATTCTAATTTCAACAAATATGTTAATACAGTTGTGTTATGTTTCATGGTATTTGTGAAATCATTTCACTATTATGTAAATTTATTCAACTTGAATGCGAAATCACGTCAATTCACAAAACACAGTATTATGATTTATGTACATCACGACTTGAATTATCCTTATTCGTATAAAGTTCATTATGGATTCTAGAAGAAACATTAAATAGACAGAAAACAACATTTCCAAATACCTAACTAAATCACGTAAAAGTCGTTAACTAAAACAAACAAAATAAAACAACCGCTATAACGCTACGTAATTCTGTGCGTTTCGAATCAGTAGCCGTAAGACACGCCGCCATTAAAGCATTCGCCTGCGGCATAAATAACTTTCACAATATAAACGCGGTCGACACCCGAAACATATCGGCTGTAGATCACGTACGCAAGAAGTGCAACGCCTACAAGTTTTGATTGGGTGCGATCACGTCAACTCGCTCTAATCCGGATTATCGGCCAAGTTATAATGACAATCGACGGTGCCATACTAATGGAGGCAACCCTGCGCTAGGTCGACGAAGGCGGCAAAGTTTCCAGCGCGAGCGTCTTCGTCGCGTTACTACCTGGAGTGATGATTTTTTATTGATTGGCTAAAATAGCTGGCTAGATAAAATAAAGTTTAGGAACAGTTTGAAATACAAAAATATAAAATATGTTGCACTCGCTAAATGTGATGCACAAATGCACTATTTTATCTGAACACGTAAACGTTATTTAGTACCTTGTTGCAACCGTGCATTAAGTCCCGAATTTTTGTCGTTGCTCCGCACTGTTGGCGTATCTTAATTAAATTAAATAAATAATGAACGCGCATTAAGTAAGGAAGGTATGCATAATTAAACAGGGACACGCTTCTCTCTTTTGTCCTTTTAGAGATACAGCATAAATAAATAAAGTGAGTCTTTGTACTTGAAAATAAAATTATATTATATTTATTATAATATATAAATAAATAAAACTCACTAGCAGCATATTCCAGTGAATGCTGCAAAGTGTACAAATACATAATTTTGTTACCAGCTACGCTAATAGCTGCAATGCTACGCAATAGGCGTGTAGTATTTAAAGCATTTATCGCCTACGAATGAATAGTGCTACGGTGTTAGTCTGCTACGCACTATGGTTTATTACGTAGGCTCAAGCTTTGCATACATATATTGCTACGACCAAAAAGAACGGCGCGTAGGCGATTATTGGCTACAATATTGGCGTACTGTTGTAGATTGAAAGTCATGCCTCACATTTTCCCTATAGTGCACAATATTGAACACCAAATGGATGTGGATTTTTATCCAGAAGTTTTTTTTGTTATATTGTACAGGAAATACGTGTTATTGTGTTTATATCATATCGTAATTAAAATACAATCTGGCATTATCTCTATATATGTATTCTGAGCTATCGCACATTTTTTACATAAATATCGGGATATGACCGCAACAAGTTATTGGGTGTTAAGGCAACACATTAGAATAAGCCAGTGTGCTGGCGACACGATAACAGTAGGTGGCATACGTGTGACCTCATTCGCAATATCTCCAATTCCAAAAGTGGCGTACAGTTTCCAAACTGTAATCGCCCTAATGGTATAAACCAAACGTTAACTTTATTAGTTCACTACGACAGTGTGCCGGGGATTAGATACCTTAATATATCGATATCCGAAACTATGGGGGCCATTATTGTAAATTACGATTACGAATATCGTCGTGAATGAAGACGAGTCTGATTGCGATCTAGTTTATGCGTAGCGTATGTTAAGTCGATAGCTTTTGAGTTTTATTGCTGTGTATTTGCGAAGACGGTTTCCGCTTTGATGTACATATTCTGTTATTTATTGGTGTATTACGTCACTTTTGATTGAGTTGATTTTATATTTTCAAAGATGTTTCGTTTCGACGATATTTATGTTAATTTCAATAAAATTATCGTTAACTTACTTACTTGCATAGACTATTATAATAAATTGCCTAAAATACCTCTCCGCTATCTCTCCGCACCAGTGCGGAATAGTTAACCAGGCAAATTCTTGTTTTATTACTTTTTCTACCAAACAGGTACTAAAACGCGATTGGCACGTTCAACAAATATTTAAACTGTGACGAATATTAAACTAAAATGTTATAGAAATAGCCAGACGCTCGGTACGAATATTAAAATAGATGGTTCTAATTATTATAGTCATATTTTGGGGCACATTATGTCCTGGCTGCACAAGGCAAGCTAGCGTGCGAGTTTTTCTACTTACTTCTTATTGGTATTCTGTTAAAATTCGATCAGTAACTCGCATGCGGATTACTATACTTTTACTTGTCGATTTAATTTTCCATTCGACTACCCTGTGATAAGACAATCAACTTGTAGCATCTACGCATGTAGGAACTAGCTGAATACATCCGAGCTACTGACATGTTAGTGTGGATGTTAACTCTCAGCTCAGTAGCTCATAATATGCAACCTCCATTTAGGGCCGATTTTACCGCTTGTTGATAAATGCTACTCGTCACGGAAATGTTTAAGCCGATCAAATAAAAAACTCATACTCTAATCTATGCTCCCAAATAGAGGTTAATAAATATCTACATTACCTGATTAATACGATAACTGTCAAAAAAACTTGCTTGAAACTGGCCCTTAAACTTGCAGACTATACCGACCTAATTTGAGAAATTCAACAGCATTCGCACGTCAACGATTAAAATTTCACTAGTTAAAACTATAAACGGTTGCAACCGATCCGCAACGTTAAAATGAACGCTCTCACAATAGAGCGCGCGGTAGAAATCCAACGCCGCCCGCCCACCTGCCGGCCGCTTTAATCTCAATATAAATTATCCATAATTAAAGAGGACTCGGACATGGGGAGAATAAATGCGACCACTTGAAACAAAGCCTTGGTGCGTGGCTTGAGTTGGGAGAAATGGCGGGTGTGGTAGTTGATTCGGTCTTTTTAGGATTAGATGATGCTATGTATCGAGCTATAATCTAACGACCTTATTCATAAATAGTTTATGAACCTATTTTAGTCTTGTAATGTTTTGTCTTCTTCCTTCAAACTTGATTCAAAATTTGTTCGTAGAAGACAAAACATTCGATAACTAAAATGGGTTTATGAATAAGGCCGTAAGAATATAATCTTAAACTATTCAAATGAATAATATATTAAAACATGTACAAAAGTAAAAAAAGCAGTTTAGCACGCATTCCACTATAATATATAAGCGCTAATATATTAATAGTTTAATAAATTACTCAGACGTCCGCAAGTCAGTCGGGAGTTAGTTGGCACATCACGCACAATGGCTCGACCTTCTACGGGCTACGTGCGGAGGAGCCCTCAAAAGTAACAGTCAGTCAGTAGTACCTTCTACAACAATAACTGCGGTTAGCAAATGTGTACGCGAATCAAAACCAACCGATGACTACTTTCGCATACCTAAAAGCATTGGCATCTCCAAAAATCATATTATTCATAACTACAACTCGAATGTATAACGTTAGTGTTTCCTTACTATAAGTGTTAAAAGAATTATGAAATTTGATTTAAAGAACTTTAATTCAATATTCCGCTATGCTCTCACATCTTGCGCGGAGTATATCTCGCTAAGCCGCTGTAATGCGCGCTCAAACGGTGCCATACTTTTGCCCGGTAGCTTTTTGTGGAAAACGCCACTAAATTCGGAGTAACATGCCGCATCGGAATGGTTTTTGGATACTGTGATTATCTTCCATGTACGGCGGCGCGCCTCGCCGTAAAATCGGCCAAATTACAATATTTTTCAAATTATTTTCATTCATTGTGCTTTTCGCCGCGTCCGGAAAAAGTTTTATATTGAAATGTACACGTATAGTCTGAGATACATTTGTGTATCCTACTAATATTATAAACGCGAAAGTTTGTAAGAATGTATGGATGTATGTTCGTTACTCTTTCACGCAAAAACTACTCAACTGATTTCGATGAAATTTGGCACACGGGTGGATCCTGGATTAACACATAGGCTACTTTTTATCTCGGGAACATATAAAGCGGGACTTTTATCCCAGAAAAACTTTAACGCGGGCGGAGCCGCGAGCAAAAGCTAATTGGTAATATTTTTAAGTAGGTATAATACAGGCATTCGGTTGGGCGGCCATATCATCAACAACCTTCGGTTCGCTGACGACACCACCATAATAGCCTCAAGTGAACGAGAACTCGCGGAGCTTCTGCAAAGAATCGAGCTTGTAAGTGCTGAATATGGACTCAGAATCAACCGTAGCAAAACGAAATTGATGTTTGTTGACCGTGAAGGAAACTCGTCACGAACTTGGGAGCTGCGCGACCTAGATGTGGTGCAGGAGTTTGTCTACTTGGGGTCTCTTGTGCGTGCTGATGGGGATTGCGAGAAAGAAGTGGTCAGAAGGGCACAGATGGCTAAGACAGCAGTGAAGAGCTTGGAGAAGATCTGGAAGAACCGTAACATCTATCGCAATACGAAAGTACGTCTCATGCGCAGTCTAGTATTCTCCATCTTCTTGTACGCCTCGGAAACGTGGACCCTTAAAGCTCGCACCTTAAACAGAATTGATGCATTCGAAATGTGGTGCTGGCGCAAAATGTTGGGTATATCTTGGACTGCACGCCGCACTAACGCATCAATACTAGGTGAGCTTAAGATTGAGGCCCGCCTTTCCACTATATGTACTCAGAGAGTGCTCACTTTCTTCGGTCATGTGGCTCGCCGGAAGCCAGATAACTTAGAAAAGCTCATACTAGTTGGCCGCATGAACGGGAAACGGAGCAGAGGTAGAGCACCTGCCCGATGGACGGACACTATCAGGGAACGCACACGATTGAACATCCCAGCCGCCATGCGCCACGCGGAGAACAGAGCCGCTTGGAGAGCACTAGTGACAGGAGTTGTTTATAGTGGTCACGACCCTCAGCCTTGAGGAATCGACTAAGAAGAAGAAGAAGAATACATGCAAAAACTAATAATACGGAAACCTTGAGTTTGTTCCTGTTTAAAACCTTGGATTAATTCAATATGGCGGTGTACTGTAGGTGGTAGCATATATGTTGTATCCGCCCGGATAGCAACCACCGTACATACGACGTTAAAGCCCGCCATAGTCGCCCACGTAAGTATGCCGCGTTCCGGGGTTAGCCTGTGTACATCCGGTTCGAACAGGCCGGCATAATTGTGTCAACTGACGAGGGGTACACATCGCTCGTCAGTTGACACTATCTGGAACCCTCCCCGCTTACCATCAGATGCAGTGGGGTCACTTTGCCGTGCGCGTATAAAAAAATCTATTTGAAATAAAACTATTTTGCGGATTTTATCGCAGTTTTTTTAAAATACATTTTCTCCCAACGATTTTTTAAAAATCTATAATAAATATTATAAAGCTGAAGAGTTTGTTTGTTTGTTTTAACGCGCTAATCTCAGGAACTACTGGACCGATTTTGAAAATTCTTTCACTAATAGGAAGCTACATTACTCCTGAGTGCTATAGGTTACTTTTTATCCCGGAAAAACTTTTCCGCGCGGGGGGAGCCGCACGCCAAAGCTAGTCTTTTATAAATGTTAAATGTAGTTAGATATTGTAACTTTTACTTTTCGGACAACCAACACCTCAGTCCACCCCGTGACCATGAAGGCTGCAAAGCCTTTGAAACGTCAGGAGAAAATATAAATTAAAAAACCGCGATAGCATCCGAAAAATAGTTTTATTCCAATGTCTAACATTCGCGTAAATATAAGAAATCAAAGCTTATTTTGTTCGTTCTGGGTAATACTACGTAATACTATTCAGTATCCTGTGGTATTACATAAAGTACATAAGTAAATACATAAAAAAGTGTGTGTGTACTTATGTACAGTCAGCAGCATAAATATCTGTACAAAATCAAAATTTCATATCGCTATATATGCGTTAAGTTAAACTGAAATATTTTTTTTCTTCGTTTGAAGTAAAGTAAATCTCTTTTATACTATTTTTGTGAGGAGAAAATAAAGATTAGTAAGAACACAAAAGTATGTAGGCAATTTGAAATTTTGAATTTGTTCAGCTAACTATGCTGCTGACTGTACACGCGTTAGAAGTTATACTTCGTTGGCGTAACAAGATAAAAATCTTTATAAAAATTATATCTTTCGCCTTATTCTACGTTCAAAATTCAAAACTAAAATGTTGACTATAGCTAACTTCAGGGTGTCGGTTTTCTTTTGCCTTGTTCTACGTTCAAAATTCAAAACTAAAATGTTGACTATAGCTAACTTCAGGGTGACAGTTTTCTTTCGCCTTATTCTATGTTCAAAATTCCAAACTAAAATGTTGACTATAGCTAACTTCAGGGTGTCGGTTTTTCGTGACGGTGTGCGCGCGCAGCGTAAAAATTTACTCTCATCATTTTTCCCTAACGCGCCAAAAGAAGTATAACTTCAAAAATACAAACACACGAATCGAGAACCTCTTTTTGGAAGTCGATTAAAATCAACAAAACTCGGAACTTTTACGTCACTTGACTCTGCATTAATGTTATAACATTTTCTGTCAGCTTACCAAACCACTTCAGCTTGTTATTCTGTTAAATTAAATTTTAAGTGACACAGAAAGCTTTACATACATTACCGCGCATAAATCCATTTGCGGTCTGGAATACGTTGTGTGCGATGAAAAACATTACTCTCTGTGAAAACCTTTCCTAGGAAATGAACACAAATTAATATCGGCTGCAGTTATTTTAATAATGTCATTATTCCATTTCAAGTGATTCATTAACTACCTTGTCCTTTATACTGCTATAGAAAATCATTATTCACAACACTTTAGCTAGTCTAAGGGCCGACTTTACCGCTTGCTGATAAAAGCTATTCGGTAAATAAATTTAAAACCGACCAAACACAAAAGTCACTTATATCTAGGAGCATAGATTACAGAGTGACTTTTATATTTCGTCGGCTTATATTTATGTGACGAATAGCGTTTATCAGCATGCAGTGAAATAGGCCCGAAATATTACGATGTCATTGCGTTCCGTTGCGGAAGTGTCAAATAGTCATTCATTCAATGGCTTTTATGACATTGATCATTGATAGTCAGCTTCAATCATGTTCAAAGACCAACCAAGCGGAACGTGAAGTATTTACCTCTTGGATTTTTTTTGGGCTTTGTTCACTTCGCATCAGGTGCAGTGAAGCCACATTGCCGTGACGTTTAAAAAAAATACAATCTCAATTGGCACTCTCGGTCGTAACATGTTTCCTAGCTTTCTAATAGGTGATTGAGGCTAGTTTTCCAAGGCAGCATACAGATTTTATAGTTATCGTTCTATCGTTTACTAACTGGTCCTGAGTTAACCAATCTTGATGTAATTATTGATAGTAGCTTTACTTCCGAAGCTTGTAGATCGAGACTGCAGCCATTAAAACCGGTCCCAGCCCGTCCAGGATTCGAGTCCGACGTCGGTAACGTATTTATTAATAACGTTATCGAATACCACAGCCCAATCAATCCACAAAGTGAAACTACGTAACTGCGATCGCCGGAGCGTCTCAGACAGAGTTAAACCCTTTGTAGAGGTAAGAGCTACGTCTCGCTGTATGCGAACGGAATCAGTTATTGATCGGGAACTAAGGCCCGGTAAACTTTGTTTCAAATTGTGAACACTTAACATATTTTGTGACACGTAACGTTCTCCTTTCGAGACTGCTGATGCGGAACGGAGAGGGGTGGGTTTTCGGTAAGGTTTTTCCCTTCCGCCGAATTTGCGATGCGGTCAATATAGAGCGTGAATAATGAGGTGTTTGGGCGTATTGAATATCGGATGTGTTTTTCGTATATGTTTTGGTTTTTTCGTGGATTAAATTGTAATGAATTAATATTAAGGTCCTTTTACATTTAATATTTACTTTAATTTTACGTAAATTTAATTGAATATTCAACGGTTTTGGGAAAGGCCATAAAGGATTTATTAAGTTGTAAAAGCAATCAAATAGATATTACATTGTAATATAGGCGTATACGTAGAGCTCTAATGGAATTCTTACACCATTCAATATAATACCCATCACTGACGGTGTACAGTCAGCAGCATAAGTAGCTGAAAAAATTAAAAATTTCATATCGCCTACATAATTTTGTGTTCTTACTAATCTTTTTTTTTCTCTTCACTAAAATAAAAGAGATTTACTTTACTTCAAAAGAAGAAAAAAATGTTTCAGTTTAACTTAACGCGTATATAGACGATTTGAAATTTTGATTTGTTTCAGCTACTTATGCTGCTGACTGTATACTATGCAGTTAAAAACGTCAATTGAAAAGCATAACCGCTGGCGCGTCCACTTTGCGAAAAATCGAAAATGATATTATATTTCAATTCGGCACTTTTACGTCGCATATAAATGGTGAATTTGTAATAGTGAAAATGCTATTCCGCAAAAGTGTATCGTAGCCATGTTTATGTGTTGGCAGACATGTAAATTCGATTTGTTGAAAACTGCAATGTAGAGCCGCGTTGGTCTCCACAATAAGTGTATGGAGTCGGCGCGCTTGAATTTCGAACGTGGCAAAGTATAAAAGACGTTTGCACTCCATTTTTTATATTGCATTAGTTTATTCAATAATGCTGAAGGAAATCGTGAAAAAAACATATTTAATTTAGCTCAATAGGTATTTTTCATAAATTTAAATTAATCTTTACATGATACTGTGGATAAGTATTTTTGTACGATTACGCTAGTCCTACCCACTTTGGTGGGCGATTGTTGCGTAAATTAATTTGTATACTAAATCACCATTTACATTGATTTTCGATATTGACTATTAAGTCAGAAGATAACAATATTTGATTACAACTTGAGAACCCATATAATATTATTTAGGTTTCTCCGAAGGTCGAAATAATCTTCGCAGCGTATTAAAATCAAATCAACGTATCGAACCGTAATTGTAATTATAAGTAATTAAAACTTTCTCCGGGTATAATAATATAATTACGACTGTGATTCCGAACAATACGAATTCTAATAAATCAATTATACAGTCTTTCCATTACCGTTTCACATGAACTTTGGGATTAAATGGAATTCGACGAAAGTTGGAATGAGACGAAAGCGAGCCGCCTCGGGCGATATAATCGACACACTTGAATTCGGAGTATTACGAAGTGTACAATATACATGTTTTGTTAACTCACAATCTGTATTTTCACTTAAAGTGCTCCCTTCTTTTGCTTATAAGCCGTTAGATGCTGTACGCGATGAGCGGTCGGCGGTCGCGGTTTCTCGGTTTATCAATTGCTCTAAAATCAAAATTAATCAGTGAAACTGCAATCATGTGTGTCATTAGAAACTTGGGAAGAAGAGCGTGGTAAAATACAAGTTATTTAAGTTGTTTAAATTTATTATCCTCCATTACTACCTACATTCGATTATTAATATTTCTAAACAAATTGAATTTTCAGTGATTCGCCTTACTTTGATTCTTGACGTTCTAATTTCGGCATTGTATGATTTGATTTAGGGTTGCATTAGGTCAGGCGTGGATCCCCGTGCCGGACGCGCCAGTACGGGTCGAAGAGGAGGCGGCGTGGTTCGGGGCGACGATGTCGCATGTCTGTGACGCGGCTATGCCCCGAGTCCGACACCTCCCTGAGAAACGCCAGGTGTTCTGGTGGTCGGCGGAACTCACGCAGCTGCGCACATCCTGCGTAGCTGCCCTCCGCCGAGTTGGCAGGCACCGTCGTCGCCGGACTCGTTTACCCGGCGACGAGGACCAGGAGCGGCTGCTTCACGGCCTCTACAAAGAGGCCAAAAGAGCGCTGCATGTGGCAATAATGAGGGCAAAGTCAGCGGCGCAAAAAGAGTCCCGGAGTACTCTCGACAGCGACCCGTGGGGGCGCCCGTATCGAGTGGCGATGAAGAGGTACCGTCCATGGGCGCCTCCGCTGACGCAGAGTCTCCGGGGTGAGCTGGTAGAAGAGGTCGTCGCGACTTTGTTCCCCGCCACCGAGGATGTGACTCCTCCACCGATGGCGTCACATTCTTCGTTGTCGCCATCGTCGCAAAGTTCGGCAGGGGATATACCGGAGGTTTCGCCCGCAGAATTTAGGGCGGTAGTGCTTCGGCTGCGGAGTAAAAACTCTGCCCCAGGTCTTGACGGCATACCCGGTCGTGCATGGGTTTTAGCCGTCAAGCATCTGGGTACGAGGCTCCGCGGCCTCTTCTCCGCGTGTATTGAGCAGGGCCTTTTTCCATCAAAGTGGAAAACTGGCAAGTTGGTCCTGCTCAAGAAGGAGGGACGACCCGCAGAGTCGCCATCGGCCTACCGGCCTATCGTGCTGCTCGACGAGGTCTGTAAACTTTTCGAGCGGATTATACACGCTCGCCTCGTCGAGCACCTCGAGAGGATCGGGCCGGACTTGGCAGATTGCCAGTTCGGTTTCCGGCATGGCCGATCTACAATCCATGCGATTTTGCGGGTCAAGGCCCAAGCGGAGGATGCAGTGGCCCGGGGTGAAGTGATCGTGGCGGTGTCTCTTGACATCGCCAACGCGTTTAACACTCTTCCCTGGGCTTGCATACACGAAGCACTGCGGTACCACGAGGTGCCACTATACCTTCAGCGTCTGGTCCGATCGTACTTGTCTGACAGGTACATTGTGTACCCGGGCGCTGATGGGTGGCACCGGAGAGCAATGGCCTGCGGTGTTCCACAGGGCTCAGTCCTGGGCCCTCTCCTGTGGAACATCGGTTACAATTGGGTGCTCCGTGGTACCAACCCTCAAGGCGTCGCTGTTGTTTGCTACGCGGACGACACCCTGGTGACAGCGACGGCTAGGACCTTCCATGAAGCTGCCCTGCTCGCCTCGTCTAGTACGGAGCACATGGTGAGCAGGATTCGGCGGCTGGGCCTCTCAGTGGCCCTGCACAAAACGGAGGCCCTTTATTTCCATGGGCCCCGGAAGAGGCCACCATCGGAGGCCCATATTGTATTGGAGGGGGTGCGGATTCCCATCGGCTCCACAATGAAATACCTGGGCTTGGTGTTGCACAGCCGATGGGACTTTCGTGCCCACTTTGAGATGCTGTCGCCGAAACTGGTGCGCGCAGCAGGCGCGCTCGGACGCCTGTTGCCAAATTTGGAAGGTCCCGGTAACCCTTGCCGAAGTTTATACGCTGGAGTTGTGCGGTCCATGGCCTTATACGGTTGTCCCGTCTGGGCCGGGTCCCTGAATGTTCGATGCGTCGCTCTACTGCGCAAACCGCAGCGTTTAGTGGCGCAGCGACTCATCAGGGGCTACCGCACAGTCTCCCACGAGGCGGCCTGCGTCTTGGCCGGTATTCTGCCATGGGATTTGGATGCCAAATACCTCTCGTCAGTATTCTTCTGGCGTGAGGAGGCATCCCGTCTCGGGCGGAGACTGGCTCCGAGGGAAGTGACGGCCCAATTGGCCTCCATCCGCAGCGCCGCCGTGGAGGAGTGGCATACCAGGCTGGAGAGCCCGAGTGCGGGTTTGAGGACAGTCGCGGCAGTGCGACCTGTCTTCTTAAGTTGGCTAGACAGGCGTCACGGTGCGCCAACATTCCGTCTGACACAGGTGCTGACGGGCCACGGGTGTTTCGGCTCGTTTCTGTGTCGGATCGGAAAGGAGGAGTCTGCCGTGTGCCATCATTGTGGCAACGGCTGCGACGACACGGTCCAACACACTCTTGAGGAGTGCCCAGCCTGGGACCTACAACGCAGCGCTCTTAGAGCAGTCGTCGGAGGAGATCTCTCGCTGCCGGCCGTGGTGTCCGCCATGGTCGGTGGCTGGAGGTCATGGCGAGCGATAGCCTCCTTCTGTGAGTGCGTCATCTCGCGGAAGGAGAGCGCCGAGCGGGACCGTGAGCAGAACGATCCCGCCCGCAGCCAGAGGAGACGAAGAAGGCGTCGGGTGGACGACTGACCGGCGCCTCGTGCCCTATGGCCCGGGGGCATCTAAAGAATTCCGCCACGGCATTCCCTGCCTGTCGTAAGAGGCGACTAAATGGGGTAAGCGACAATCGCGGGGCGAGCAGTGGGGGTATAACTGCTCGCTCGACTACTCCAATGTAAGCGACTCCGAGGTGGACGACAATGCGGGTGGTCGGTCTCCTGCAGTCGTAGACGTCAAAGGCGTCCTGTAGAGCGCGGGGGCATTTTAGTCCCCTCATTTAGAGATGGGCCGCAATGCGGCATCGCGCAGGGGCGGTTCCGTGCAGCTATCTTCGTGCAACAAGATACCCCGGGGCCGTCCCGTAGGCGCCGAAGAAGGCCACCGCGGGTTTTGGTCGGTATGCCGATGTAGGGTGTACATAGTGTTAGGGACTCGGTCCAATGCTCGCTCGGATGATGCTATACTCCCGAGTGGCGACATTGGACCGTAAGATCGGTGAAACCAACATAACCGTCCACTCACCCCCCAGTGGTGGTAGCGATAACGCGTTTTTTCCCCGCGAAAAAAAAAAAAAAAAAAAAAAAAAAAAAAAAGGGTTGCATTAGGTGGAAGATCTTTTAAGTAGCGAGACGCTATGATATGATACTGATTTTTAATGCAAGTTTATTGCTTCATCAGTTATCAAAACAGGCCAATAAAACAGCTTTATTTTTAATAACAAATCAAGTGCTAAACATGTATAAGGGATGATATTCACAAAAATCGCTTCGCGCTCGTCACTTCGACCGTGACCTTTACCATATCGCGATTCGCAGCAATCTTCTTCGCTTTGAAATTGTTTGTGATTACAGCAGTTTCTGTCGAGAGTGAGCGCGAGGTGTAATTTCATTCCCTATCAGTATCGCGGGGTTAAGGTGCGTGTGCTATAAAGAGAAACGTAGCGATGCGGAGAAGAAATGTGCAAAAATAGATGGATTTGATTGTTTGTAATCCATCTCCGCTTTTCTTCAGCGGAATAAATGCAGTCCTAGTTCAGTTATAACAAAGACGCACTGGCGGATTTGAAATATTTCGGAATAGGTGTATCTATTTATATATAACGTATCTCCGCTTAACTTCTATAAACACATCTTTTTTCACAAGCATGTTTATTAACCTTCAATGGGAACGTACCCTTAGCCGTTTGTTTCTTGTTAAAACGTGCTTTGTTAATATCGGCGTCGTTCAATTTAACCTTTACTGTTTTCAGTAATTGTGTTCGCTTTTATATTCGGTCGCCATTTCGACTTATTTCAATTTGTTTTTTAACGCGTTCTATGAGTCTGTTGCTAATTATGTCCATGAGATATCTTATTCACATATTACGTTGCGTGTAATAGAATGGTACTAAATGTTTATTGCTGTTGGATCATTAGTAATGTTTGTCTTTGGTTTTCATTTCACGAACTTAGTATCAAAAGAGGTGTGTAAAATATTTGTAATTGTATACTTACACCATCTACAATTGAAGTAAGCTTGTCTTACGTATATATACGCCAGCAAATAAACAACGACCATATGTTCTATAGCATTCCGAAATAAATCCACGTGCCTTTACGTTTTTAACTCTATCAGTGTACGGAGACCGTCTATATTAGCTAAGCAACCCGTCTATAGCGACAGTGGTACCGCAAAAAACCCGGTCACTGTACTGTGTGTTTCGAACCCCGCGGGGGCAGTATGTCCTTGTGCATGCAATTGACTTGGAAGACACCTCTGGGGCTCTTCGTCAATCACGTCAATGTTCTTATCGCATTGCAAATAGATCAGTTACATGTGCAACGTGTTACGGGAATTTCGAGACATTTTATTTGGAATTCATTTAACTTGTTTTATTTGTGTGAATGTGCATTTTTGATCATTACTTTGAATAATCTTCGGGATCTTTCTGACCTCTGGATCAGCTTGTGCATTCTAGTTTAGACCATGTGGACTATAGTTCAAAGTTCAAATTCCCATAATTATAAGAACCGGTGTTCCATTTCAGTATGAGGATGTTTATAAACTTAAAATGATATGACAGTAAAAACGACGTGCACAGGGAATTGTAAAAGCTGATCACGCTACGAATATCATATTATATTAACAAGAGTTCTGTTACTCTAAAATTTATTTACTAATTAACTAAAACTATTATAAATATAACAGTATAGTCGTCTGCCAAAGGGCAATGGAGCGTAGTATGTTGAATTTAAAGAAAATACAGAAAATTAGACACTCAAAAATTAGACAAAATACCAAAGCCACTGACGTACTAGTACACGCCTTAACATCAAAATGGAAATGGGCTGGACATGTAGCACGCCTTCAGGACCAAAGATGGACTAAAAGAGTGACAACATGGAAGGGACCACAAGGGAAACGAAAGAAGGGAAGACCTAATACTAGATGGGACGAAGACATAAAGAAAATAGGAGGCCCAAACTGGATAAAAATAGCCCAATGTAGAGAAGATTGGCTAACGCTGGAGGAGGCCTTTACCTGTGGAGGGGTTCCTGAAGTAAAAATTATTAAAAAATTAAAAATTAGAAGTAACCTCTATTATGTAAACTTGTAGGAAATAAAAGGCTTTTTTATTTTTATTTATTATATTTATTATTTATATTATAAATATAATATCATCCGCTTTACAATTAATACCCCTGTCAGATCACCACCACCACCACCATCATACCAGCGTTGTATTATATACTGCCCACTGCTAACCACGGGCTTCCTCTACTACTGAGAGGGTTTAGGCATTCGCCCACCACTCTGGTCTAGTGCGGGTTGGTAGACTTCACATACCTTCGAAATTCTTATAGAGAACTCCTCAGGTATGCAGGTTTCCTCACGATGTTTTTCTTTCACCGTTAAAGCGAGCGATAATTCACAAAGAATACCTATATACTATATAACTTTTTAGAAAGATCCTACCAATTACAGTAAATACAAAACGTATAAAGGTGTGTATATAATACAGATAACTAAAAACTAATAGATAATCGCTTACTTGTGGTATAGATTCCGGAAATCGAATGAATAATGCCAACAGTTTGAACCGGAAGAAAAATCGTCATGTCTTTTAAAATTCCAGTTCTTAATACCTCTCATCATTGCCTCTTTAGAGCAATCTTTTACGCATAAATTCCTCATTAATACTAACAGGTAAGGGATCCAACGCTGAATAAATTCATTTCTAAAAAGATTCTCCCTTAAATCGTATTCAATAATCAATCGCGATTGTCAAATTATTTCTTTTATGATAACCATTTTGATTTTAACTATTAATTATTTCTAATGCTCATTAGTTATGTCTTCGTTAATATCAAAGAAAAAAAACAATGGATCAGCGACACCCAAAAACTTTGTGTTACCACTACCACTTCTTGCACTTAATTTTAAGAAAGGAATAGAATTCGGTTTAGCTATAAAAAATCGGCTTCTTTAATTAATTAATTAAGTATCTCTAAAATCCAAATAATCTACAAATGTAAAATTATATGTATTATTATATACAAAGATAAATATCTATATGTATGTTGCCTATGGACTCCATAACGGCTGGAGCGATTTTAATGAAATTTTCAGGTATTGTCACATTGGCCTAGCATCTAATCGGTGAAAATGGTAGCAACCGGATCAACAAAAAACATCTTAGCTTTTGGGCTGTTTTTTGCTGTCATCGGCATATCTGGCTATAGATTATAATAAGTGGTACCCGTGCAAAGCCGGGGCAGGTCGCTAGTCTCAATTTAAAAATATGAATAAAAAACAAACAAAAGACTATGACCGTAAAAACGCGCATTTCTAGCCGTGAATCCATGAGTCCTTGTCCAAATTACGTGGCGCGTACCCGGCTCCGTTCTGCATTGACACCGTCGAGCACTCTCGAGCGCCCTCGGCTGCCAGTCTCCACTCTCGCGATGAGCTCGCTCCTACAAACACTCCAGACCGTGTGCACACACCAGTCTATATACATAATATACATTTTTTCGTGCGGTTTTGAATGTTCACGCAAATTGAGTTTGTATCAATTTTTTTTTGCGGCCAGTGATGCTATTAATTTTCCAATTACGATGAACTATTGTGAAGCTGCCGTTTTTTTTTGCGAAAGTGATTCCATCAAACTGCTAATATTGCGAGAAATGTTATGGTAATGCTTATTGACAGTACTAACACAACTTAGAACTGGAAATTACAAATCACTATGTGGCACTGCTCAGCGCTTCTTACCGTGTAAAAATATGAACGTTAAGTCGCACGATGCCCACTAATTACACTGGCTACACTGCAAAAAGATACCGTTACAGTCTGCAGTTTCTCATCAACTTATTTTAAAAATAACTAACTGTATTACCAACGTAATAAACAATGTAATAGCTCTTTTAAAAAGTCCCGTACAATCCGTCCGAGGCGCCGAATTTAATGCGGTGCAAGAAAAACGTGGACAATGGACGCGTCGCTCTGTACTTTGATATTTTGAAAAGGTTAGCGCACAAAAGGCAAACTTTTAATGCACGCTGAAAACATAAACGAAACAATGGCTTGTCCTTTTTATTTCAAGATGACGACGGCAGATGGCCTCTCCGACATGTTTTGGCTTTTCAAAAATACTATTGTAGTATTCGTTTTGTAATAATTATTGTATGAAGTTTAAAGGTTTCGTCAAACAGCGGACGGGGCGGAATGGCGACGCGACGTTTAATACTTAATTTACTATATTTTCTTGCCACAAAAGGCACTTATAGGGATGAAATTGTATTCTTTATTTGATATAAACGTACATCCTACTTCCTACTAATATTATAAACGCGAAAGTTTGTAAGTATGGATGTATGGATGTCTGGATGTCTGGATGTCTGGATGTCTGGATGTATGGATGTTTGTTACTCTTTCACGCAAAAACTACTGAACGGATTTCGATGAAATTTGGCACACGGGTAGATTATGTCCTGGATTAACACATAGGCTTTTTATCCCGGGAAAATATAAAGCGGGGCTTTTATCCCCGCAAAACTCATTCACGCGGGCGGAGCCGCTTGCAAAAGCTAGTATAATATAGTATGAAAAGAAAAGCAGTCAATATTTAGAATCTCAAAACTAAACATCCGCCACATTTTTAATAGTTTCTCAAGATGTCACCAAGATATCCAAGACAAAGGCATATAGATAAACGGAAACTGCTAGTGAACACTTCGCCAACCGTCCTCCAGCGTAAAAATTAAAATGGATATTTCTGTTCCAACTTTAAATTAAACAACAACAGCTAAAAATTAACACAACATTTTAAATTAATTCGCCGTCTATCTTGAAGAAAAGTACAGTCGGGTGCAATTGTGTTGACATTTTTTTTATATTTAAATGTAAAAAGTATCGTTTGAGAGCCATTTAGTTAACACTATCTGGTTGAACAGACGTGGTACCGTCGCGTTAAATCGCCACTTCGCTTACTCTTATGTTAAATTGTACGTGTTAGAACGATGTCCTTGAATATTTTATGAAATTTTAAATTACATCCATTTTTGTGTTTTGAAAATTAATTTTTAAACATATTATTTTCATGACTTTCTGAAAAAAAATCCTAAAATTTATATGATATTTAGAGATAGTTGGAAACGTTTTTTTTATTGGTGACATAGTATTTATTTCTGAAAATATTTACCCTATCAATACTAACAAATGTTATGGAACAAGTTTCAAATATCTGAAACAAATTATTGGAATTGCAACTTACTTACAACCTTCACGTTCAAACTTCATAACAAATTCTAGTAATTAATATTCCTTCTGAAAACGCAGTCTGAAACAACAAGGAGCCAGCGGACTTCCTAAGCCAGCTCTAAATGCTTACATTAATTTTACATAGAGACAAGCAGCCGGGTTTTGTGTATTTAGACGTTTCTGTAGACAGAATACCCACTACATTTAACCGTTTATTTTGTTTTGGTCCGTTAGGATCGAGTTTCCGGTTGTAATTTTTTTATGGAGATATGCTTATAATCACGAAAATGTAACTCAGGAACATCAATCGACAACTTACACCTAGAGGTACGTAGTATTTTATGTAGGTAATATTACTAGGCTATTATAGATTCCTCGTCATATAAAATTGAAATTAATCTTCCCCAATCAATATCTCTTCTATTATTATTTATGAATCGAAATGAGCTTTTACAACAACAATTGTGCGCTCGACAGTACTCATCCACCGCTCTGCCAAAGACTCTCCGGGGTAATGAAAGGAAGTGTCCTCCGTATAACAGAAAAGCTTGTATTACCTTCCTGCTTTAGTTTCCTTTTTAAAAAAAGAACAAAAAATTTAATACTATGGGGAAATCTCGAGAATTTCAAAATCTACCGTACTGTTGCGAGGTATTTTTTTTTGTCGATAGTAAACCTTTGTGGATGTTTTGTGTCTTTAATTAGGTTCTCGTTTAGTTTGCATCACACCTTTGCCAGCTTCTTACATTTATACACTCGTACAAAGGCTTGCGTGTTTTAGATTGTTTATTTTCTAATGTTTTCTTTCGATGTAACAAGTATTTTCTTTGTCTTTGGTGATTTTTATCCCTGTAATTATCTATCTCCATATTTTATTCAAGCCTTTTATGATCTAAGAGTTCTAGGTATGTATTTTATGTACAGAAATAATATAATGCCATTACAATAAAATAATATTATTTAGCATATACGCCCATAACTTATAGGTATACTATTAACTCAGAATTCGGTGATTTTTAATTTAAAAAAGTTGCATATATGCATGATGGCTGGCTCCATCCCTGTTAATCCAGAGTTAAACTCTGCTCGCTTCTGAGGCAATTAATACATGTCTCGTACTCGTCAGTAGACACTTTATCTGGACCCCTCTGCGCTAACTATCAGGTGCAGTGGGGTCAATTTGCAGAGCCCGTAAAAAAAATTACACTAACAAGAATCATGAAATAAGAAAACATTATTACGCCAAGAGACCTTGAGACGACGTATATTTTTCGACGCTGACGCTTTCCGAAAACGAGACGCCGCGTCGCGCACAATAACACTTGAAACACTGTGAAATCTGGGATTTGGAATACGTTTTGACTTGTATACGAATTTCACCCGTATCTATTTGTAAATGGACGGGTAATGCTAAGCTCGTTTGCGTACACACCTACGCTTTCAATACGGTCGCCCCGTCTATCGGGAGTTGTCTTTGCCACCTCCGAAAATTTCATTACGCGAATAAGATCTGCTCGTGGGAAAAAAACGGAATCATATAAAACCCAGGTGGCAGGATGTCAATAAACTTTGCGTTAGGTGTTTTAAAATTCAGTTCGCAGGAAATTATTCTGATTAAAATTTAACATTTATGAAAGTCGGATGATGACAATCTAGATAGGTTTCAATTTAATGCTACAATTAATATCAAATATAATTCTGCATTATAAATATAATTATTTATTAATGAATCTCTCCGGTCAGATATTTTACATCCAGTAGAGACCATTATCAGAAGTCGAGAATATAATGCGTGTTGGGGAAATTTTATTTGGCCCCCACTGTACTTGCTATCAGCGTGTACACTCATTGCCGTGGCATGATTTAAAAAATGCCTGCACGAAACTCTGTATATCTCGATGACAAAGTCCCGTGACAATTTGACAGCGCCGCGCGAAGTCAGAATGCAAAAATATTCAGCTAATTGCCGACCCATAAAGCTCGAGCCGACATTCGCTCACACGTAGTATGCGAACAGATTTATAATCCGAAAATGAGTACACATAACGTATAGCTTTATTATGTACTAGCATTGCGCGCGGCTCCGCCCGCGTGGTAAAGTTTTCCGGGATAAAAAGTATGCCTATAGCACTCAGGAGTAATGTAGCTTCCTATTAGTGAAAGAATTTTCAAAATCGGTTCAGTAGTTCCTGAGATTAGCGCGTTCAAACAAACAAACAAACTCTTCAGCTTTATAATATTATTAAGTATATCTATACTATATTCGTAGTGATGAGACGAGAAAACAGGCCTCATAGTAAACTGTTTAAAATAGTAGCTAAGATGTAGACGTAGTTGTATTACGGTACGAATGCTATGCTGAGTTCTCGGGTTCGATCTCCGGATCGGGCAAAGTGATATTGAATTTTTCTATTCAGTATCAGCCCGGAGTCTGGAATTTGTGCCCGATATGGCGATAAGCTCGCCCCCTATAACATCGTGGGACGGAATACGCACGGCGAAAAGGTGCACTAGTTGCACCTCTGTCTACCCCTTCGGGGATAAAAAGCGTGAGTGTGTGTATGTTTTAATTACAAATCAATTCTTATTAATTTCACTGCACTCCATTCGTCATCTTGTATAATTCGGTGATAAGATATAATATGCCGTGAATTGACACTGGGTAAATGGTTTCTTAAACTGAAACACAATTATAAATACTGCTGCTATCAACAAGAAGAGTTATCTCTTGCAACTAGATCAACCATGTAAGAGGTACAACTTCTTTAACCACGTTTTGCCTTCGTTATTACCTCGTGATAGGGGACAAATCACTTGCCTTGCCCAAACCAATAATCGATAATTTGTAATATATTTTTACGATAAACAAATTTTGATTTACCCGTCCCGAAGGTCGAACCCCCTTCCCCATTCGGTTTTACAGCCGAACTGCGCCTGAACTAAACCAATGGCGCGAGTGCACAGATAAACTTATAAGAAACATTATCCAATTTGTTCCGGCTGATACGTACAAAGACAACGAAACGCTCTATTGGTGCCCTCGAAGAATTGAATTACTTTCGCCTTGTAACAAAACATTTCGGACGCCTAAATATATTATTTCCTTTTACGATATGACAAACGAGTGTAAACGTGTTTGTACGTCAATCTACGAGACGGCAATTTTGTTAGGATCTTTGGTTTTGTCTTTTTGTTTGTACTTTTCAAAGGGCACGGTGTCAGTTACTGTTAGTGTTGTAATGGAATAAGGACACCAGTGAGTAGACATTGTTGTATGATCTACTTAGGCTAAATGTACTATTTAAGTATTGCTTTACTTTATATTCAGACACTGATTGGTTACTTTTGTATACTCAAGTAGCATAAAAAGTGCCGAAGAAATTGTGTTTCGATTTTGTTCATATAACTAAGTGATTTGACGGTCGAGATACTCGTCTAGTGAGGGCAGGGCCTGTTCGTAAACAGTATCAACAGAACACAGAACTTTGAATTGCAAACCACTGCATTATACTGTTATTCCTCAGATAATATTATTAAAACTTACGCGAGACATACCACATTACCAGCTCTCGGCACTCGCCCATGAAGATGACCTAGTTAATAGGTCGAAACTGGTCGGCGATTCTGACCAGGAATACGTGAGTGAAACCGTGTTTGTAAGCTTATTCCTCAGATGTTAAGTCTGAATATGTTTATTTATTACACTCACTACAATATACTTATAATTTAAATAAATAAATAAATTATTGCCTTGGAAGCCCAGCCGTGCATCTCGTTGGCAGAAACAGAAGAACCTGTAAGTACGGTATGTATTTAGACGACTGTCGGCTCCATATCTCGCTATCGTTAAATTATACCACCTAGCTAACAAAGTTCAAGTAAAACACACGCATACACCATAAACTCCAATCTTAACCACTGATAATAATAATAATCTTTTATTTACAGACAACACCGTCAAAATTAATTATAACGAGGCACATACGCTTCCATCTCAACAGTTAAGCCGAAAATCTTTCGTGCCTTACGTGCCGTTATTATTTCGGCATCTTCGCGCGAATCTTCGGTAAAAGTGTCGTATTTACGCGTAATATGAAAACGTAACGACATACACAAAACCATCACAGTATCCCATCTAATCTCGAAGGAATCTTGTTCATATACTGTGCGATGTGACACAAAATAAAAGAATACAGAATGTTCGTAATATTGATCCAACTTTTATCATTACATATTATATTGAGAATGTACCGTGTTTTTTTATATAGTATAAGGATTCTTTATATTATTTTATTTGTTCGCAAAGGTCTAGACTTTCACTACTATTTGTTTATTGGTCAATATGAGATTATTAGAAACACGCTTTCGTTTCTTGTACGGCGGCCGATGAAGTATCGGAATACCAACAAATTTTGATCCACGTTCACATTCGAGGCGGTAGTAATTACCTATTATCCAGTGACTCATATACATACATCCTGGCTCAACATACATTTTACAACCCATCACAGGACACTCAATCCTAAACATTGTAATGTACTCTAGCAAATTATATGTGTTGCGCTGCTAGCGTACTGCTCGAATAACGCATGATTCCACGAGAGATTTGAACTGCACAAGTATTATCAAAAATGTTTTATTTTAATTGTATTGAATGACGAGACGAGCATGCCGTTCTCCTGATTGTAAGCGATACGACCACCCATAAACAGTAGCAACACCATCCAGCACCTTGAGTCACAAAGTACTGTGTGGCATTCCACTGCGCTCGTCATCCTGAGACATAAGATGTTAAGTCTCATTATGTCCAGTAGTTACACTGGCTACAATGTCCTTCAAACCAAAACACAACAGTGCATGCACACTGCTGCTTGGCGGTAGAAATAGACATTGCTGTGGTACTCACCCAGATGAACTCTTACATATGAGAGACCTACCACCAGTAAGTGAACCATCTGTACGCCACTGTTTGTTATGCGGCATCTGCTCACGCGCGTCTTGTATGCTAATATAAACTTAATTACGTATTATGCGTGCGTGAAACAAGCGCCACTGCCACACACTGGAACCCAGAGATTGCCTCGTGTATTTAGTGTTGAATTTATACATTTATAATGAGATTGTTGAGTTTTACCGATGCAGCGACTGTTCGAACATCATAATAATTTAAAGTGAAGAAATGGTGTCACTTGACATCGTAAATAAATAGGCAAATCGGTTTATAGGGTTGATTGGGCCTCGAGCAATTTAATTTTACATAGAATATACATCAAGCCATTGCTTCACGAAGGTTTTCGGCGTGACCGTGGTATTTATTACCCCGGTCCAGCCGGCCTATTCAGTATTCATGCTGCAGATTATACAGCACTATCTATTTTTTCTACCGCCAAGCAGTAGTGTGCATGCGCATGCACTGTTGTGTTTCGGTTTGAAGGACATTGTAGCCAGTGTAACTACAGGACATAGTGAGACTTAACATCTTGTGTCTCAGGATGACGAGCGCAGTGGAATGCCACCCAGTACTTTGTAACTCAAGGTGCTGGATGGCGTTGCTGGTGTTTATGGGTGGTCGTTTCGCTTATCATCAGGCGAACGGCATGCTCGTCTCGTCATTCTGACAAGCAATTTAAACCTACCTTAAGTAACATTCTAAAAACAAGTAATGTCTGAAGGTAAAATCCCTCCGGGTCGACGCTAAGTGTGTAAATTCGTCACCGGTTGTAATCCTAAGTTGACAAGAAGCCGAAAATGGCTCTCCACGTAGCGCGCGGTTATTGTCGAGATTTGAACTACATGTGCCCATTGTGTGGAATGACCTCCGACGACTTACTATTGTGCTGCGTTTAGACGGATGTTATATTAAAGAGAATGTATGAGGAGTCAAATGATGGATTTTGGTCGATATTAAATCGAGGATTGATGGCGGAGCTATTAATTTTTACTACCTTATACACAGTATTGTATGATAGAAAAGACGTGTTTTAATAGAATAAACCGCTAACCATTTGTCTGCTTTTAGTAAAGTGCATGGGTTCCTAATTATTTAACGGTACTGAAGATAATTTATTACTAAATTATATCTTTGTTTTAACGGTGTTAAATGTCCAAATTACAACATTCCATTACGTTTACGCGAATGTTAGACATTAAAATTAAACTATAATAACGGATTTTATCGCGGTTTTTTATTTTATTTTCTCCCGACGTTTCGAAGGCTTTGCAGCACTTCGTGGCCGCGACCACGAACGTTGGGAGAATATAAAATAAAAAACCGCGATACAATCCGTTATAATAGTTTAATTTCAACATAATACCTATATTATCTAGAGGCTTAAAACCAATTTTAAGAAGATCCTTTAGTTTTAAAATGTGTATCAAATTATTGATCTATCTTTTGGGAAAAAAGATGCTACGTTATCTATTTAAATTTAATAAACGATATATCTTTAACTGATTACACAATTCTAAAAAATGACAATCCCAACTGGCAAGCAAGCGACACGTCCCCTTCAAACACAGCATAAGTAGTGTAGGTAACGAATGGCAGGATTTCAACGGTAGGTTACATATGCCCCGGCCGTTTTTGGGCACATCCCGCCCCCCGGATCGTAATGGCCGCGGCGGTGCGTCGCATTTGTGATACACGTTTCTTTTGTCCGGGCAAATGTTAACAAGCCTGGGATCACCAGAGGGCGCTTTTGTACCGCTCGTACTGTTGTAAATTGTTGTTTTTTGAGGATTCGGCCTTTGCTTCTGATGGCTTTTACAGAGGAATTGGCCGAGCGTTTTTAGCGTGGATCTGCGCTACTGGGTCATAGTTTCATTTGGCTTGTGGCAAGGATTGATGTGGGCTTAGATGGATTAATATTGTTTTTGTAGAAAATAAATATATCGACGGGTGAAAAGCTGCTATTTTTTTAACTATGTAATGTTACTATAAAACACTGAAAAATGTGCTGATTTCAAATATGTGTAAAACTCAATGTCGCATGAAATATCGCTTTAGCCTTCCACCCATCGATATTAAAAATCTAAAAACGCCTAATTATTCTTTAGTAGGTAAATAGGAAAACAGCCAAGCACCGGCAAACTAATCTCTTAAGTAATCACCACTAAAAAATAAAAATAACTCTGCTATACATTGTAAAGAAATAGTATGCTTTAAATTTCACTTCAGCCGTTTTGATCATATCAAGCTCCATCAGTGGGCTTAGAATGTGACACAAAGACGCAACTCGTAAAACGATGTTTAATTTTGATGTTTGTGATTGATCGAGAGACCAATACGTCAGTCACTTGTTAGTCTCTCAACCAATCCCAATAAGACGAAACGGAGACGTGACGTGTTTTTTTTTTGTCACATTCTAAGCCCACAGTTTCGTTTTCATTTTAACCCGTCAATACCTAGAAAATGTTTAGGCAACAGAACACCCGCGTATCTAACCCTAATCCACATTCGACTAAGCACATTACCAAGTGTCAAATGTACCCCGAGCAACACTACGCCGAGCCTAACCCGAGAAGAATCAACGCCGAGCCGATCTGTAATACAAACCCTTTGGATGCCAGATTTGAAAGGACTGAATCTTCAGATAATTCATTTAGTTAAGCTGTAAGGGTATGCCGCTAATGCTGGCATTTATTTAAGGGCGTATGGAGTCGTTTGAGGGTTAGACTGTGATAGATAAAGTAATCTATTACCTAATCTATACTACATATATATATTATATTAATATTATAAAGCTGAACAGTTTGTTTGTTTGGTTGGTTGAACGCGCTAATTTCAGGAACTACTGAAGCGATTTTGAAAATTCTTTCACTAATACAAAGCTCCATTACTTCTGAGGGCTATACTTTTTATCTCGAGAAAATAATTTTATCCCGGAAAAACAAAATCACGCAGTTGGAACAGCGAGCAATTATAAGACATAATATTGTGTATTTGAAAAAATATGAATATCACATCCTTATAAGTCTATCGCAAGGTTACGTTACTCCCTATATTTTTGGTTTTTCATTAGCGTTTAATGCTTGTAGAAAAGCATCTTGGCTACGGTTCTTGGACAATGATATACGTATAGCTTTTGCCCGCGGCTTCGCCCGCACGACAGAGTTTTTCCTTGATCCCGCTTTACATTTTCCGGGATAAAAAGTAGCCTAAAACCTTCCCAGGGTGTCGACCTATCTCCGTACCAAATTTCACAGTAACCCGCTGGATAGTTTTTGAGTTTAGCGCGAATAAACCATGGCACCCCTTTTTAACCCCTTAGGGGTGGAATTTCGAAAAATCCTTTCTTATCCGACGCCTACGTCATACAAAGAACACACCCTCCAAGTTCCAGGTCTCTACGATCAGCGGTTTAGGCTGCGCGTTGATCCATCAGTCAGTCATTCAGGACAAAGCCTTTTATATGTATAGATAACATATCTCGGCTATTGACAAATTGTGATGAGAGCAAGAAAATTCGCCTCACACACCGATACAAATGTAGTGAACCATAACGCGGCACTGGAATTGATACTGTACAACATTAAGGCCACCACACAAGGCAGCTATAATGTATTAGTGTACTTTACACCCCGGAATGTATAGCTTCACATTAACTTAAAGTATTACACACACAGTAGATAATGTATCATCCATTGGAGTACGCCTCGATTGACGCACTTGTATCGAGATGTAAATGTATATTTTCGTATCGCTCTATATCCTAAGATAGGAAGATGTTAAAATATGTGTAGGGATACTATGTATGAGTTTTTCATACAGTGTGTATTTTGGTGGATTTACGTTTCGAGAGAAGCGCGCTCGCTAGCGGTCGTTAGTCGTTCCCTGTGGCGCGCCACGATAACCTACGTAACTGTACCATACACATCGCATGTAGTATTAAGTGATTGTAATTGTGTAAGTTTAATGAACAATACAGACTTGTAAATTAACCACCACAACCTGTAAGATGGACAGACGACTTGAAAAAGGTCCCATGAACAAGCCGCTTTTGACAGGTCCGTCGGGAAATCTTTAGGGGAGGCCTATGTTCAGCAGTGGACGTCATGTGAGTGATGATGAAATTAACCACTTCTGAAATTTTATTTGCAAGCTTTTGATAGTCAGTCGTCTTTTTAGGGGCATTACAAAGAATATTCAATATCTGAATTCAATAATTCGAACCCATAATTTCCATATGTATTAAAGCATTCGTGTGTGGTTTCTTGGTTATCTCTATAGAAAGGTATATTGAGAAGTATTGACAAATATCGTTCCATAATGTACGTCTTTACATTATAGCTGTTGTGATGTGGTTCACACGAACAATACATTAACGTCCATACACAAATATATTTTACAATATCAAGTACGTTTAGCACAAATAAATTAACTCCTCACCAGTCACGAATCAACAAAACAGAACGAGCCCTCTACACGCGGCATAAAGGAAAAAATCAAACTCTATTTATTCCATTAAACGGATTAATTAAGCCCGGCCCCGAAATTGAAAGCAATTTGCGTACATAAATAATATTCACATTGTTAACATTGGCCGGGGGTAATTTTGTTCCAACGTCAAAAAGTGCTTTGAAAATTTTAATTAAAGATGAACGTTCTCCTTTATAGGTGGAAGCAATTAAATCTGGCCATATTAATATCAAACGCTGACGTTTTTGTGCCGGCCTCGTGTGTGAACGTTTTCATAAAGCCATCGGATTAGTTCATACGATTGTGCCGCTACTATGGGCTTAAGTACCGATATCCTACTAATCTAATAAACAAGAGTTTGTTTAGATAAAGTTGTGAACTAGCTTTTACCCGCAGCTCCGCCCGCGTGAATGAGTTTTTCCGGAATAAAAGTCCCGCTTTATATTTTCCCGGGATAAAAGTAGCCTATGTGTTAATCCGGGACATAATCTACCCGTGTGCCAAATTTTATCGAAATCCGTTCAGTAGTTTTTGCGTGATAGAGTAACAAACATCCATACATCCAGACATCCATACATCCATACTTACAAACTTTCGCGTTTATAATATTATAGTAGGATTATCGCTCGCTTTAACGGTGAAGGAAAAACATCGTAAGGAAAGCTGCATACCTGAGAGTTTTCTATAAGAATTACGAAGGTATGTGAAGTCTTCCAACCCGCACTAGGCCAGCGTGGTGGACTAAGCTAACTAACCGTGATTAAATAAGAAAACTAGCTTTATTTCGATGTCATAATAGTGGTTATTCATATTTCCTGTATGATTGGATTAAAGTAAACCTGTAAGCGTGTTCATTTCCCGCAATAGAGAAATAATGAATACTGTAAAAGGAACATGGATTAATATTAATCCTGGAAAATGCAAAACTGCGCATTCATAACCGCTGGCGTAAAACTTAATTAGTTATTTACTTTATACTCTGTTTATACGATTTTTTATGATATTATGATAGTTTATATTTCCGTTTATTCTTATAATTAAATAACATATCTTGCAATGGATACTTTGATAACGTAGTTTATTGCGTGCGCGGTATGATCATCGTTCTGAGGTCTCAAGTTCGAATCTCGGTTCAAGGAAAGTGATATTGGAGTTTTCTGCTCAGTAGTTTACGTTGCATAACCCGGATAGCAGCGACTGTATAGTTGATGTAGGATACATTATTCGTTTGTTTGATGTTATAATAATGGCAACCATTGGAAGGCTTTTATTCAGTACCGCGTACAAGCCAGCACCAAATAATGAACACTTTTCAATTAGGCTCAATGTCCTGATGTGCCGATTATAATTCATATTTATTATTTATTACTAGAACTTTCTAGTCGAATCCTGAACTCTATGCTTGTGTTTTCAGAGTTGATAATAACGGCAGCAGATGAAATGTGTGATACCGTCCCATGCGGACTTACTTGATATGAGAGCATCTTTGAATCTATCGCTAAGTATATTTTGTAAAAAAAACACGACACTGCCAAACACATCAACATTCACGTTACATCGAAGAGAACAAAACGAAGTTATGGTCGGAAGGCGATGGGGAGGGGGGATTCTAAGTTTGCCGAAACTTGACCGAAACGCGATTCCCTTCGACCGGTCCGTACCGGCGGAAATCGGGATAACTTCGTTTCATCGGCTCCCAGACAAGCCGCACGGAAATGTTCGACACCGTAAAGTCATTAGCGATTGCTATTTATTTTTTCCCGGGTTTGCGGGCTAATCGGAAAGTGAGTTAACGTTTACGTAAAGTTTTGCTTTGTGTGATAGTGTTTCCTCGAATAAACTCGAGCCATTACAAAACCAATTCATAATACAGTAGAATTCGGCAAGATAGTCTACAACATGTCATGAATGGAGAGAGAAGTCAAGACCGCAGTTACTTCAATTACATAATAAGATGTGAGCAAGTAGTGTGCTCTCCACTTAATCAATATCAAGTTGGGGAATCTATCCTTTCTACGGCAGAGGATCACATCGTTCCACTTTCCACCTTAATAAATTTGAATATAAAGTTCATTTTCAATAACGTAGAAGGAACCGAATAACTTTTTAAAATATGCGGAATGCAAAGGTGCGCAAAGTATTAGCCGTGAAATATGGACTCTTATAATAAAATATTTTTAATGACAGACGATGATTTATCGACAAGGGCCCTTGTGCCATTGGTACAATAGTGTGATTGTATGGTAAGATTTATAGACTAGGAGGGAAAAGCTGTGAGTGCGGAAAAATAAACGATCGAAGCCAAAAATCTAAAATAGCACCATTTGATGTGAATACATAATTCGGGTTTCAGCAGGATGGTATCATTTTATAAATAACTTTACGTGTATACGGGACTGACAAACTTGATTCGCATCTTGAAGGTACGTTGCATTTTTTTACGATTATCTTCTACCCTCACATGGGAAGTTTAAAACGGCATTTACTAGGAATTACTCTAATATTATGTGTTTTATGAGCAGCAGTACTTGCTCGTTGGTGACCTCTGTTTTTTATACACAAATGAGAAATGAGAACAATAACCGCACGCTTAACGATAAGTATGATGACTTGCCAAAAAAAAGAAACATCCCTATTGAATTACAAAGTACTGTGTGGCAGTACACTGCTCTCACTCTGAGACATACGTCGTTAAGTCTCATAATGACCATTAGTATACTAATTACAAGGTCATTCAAATCGGAGAACAACAATGTAAGCAAAATGCTGCTTGGCGGCAGAACTATAAGAGAAAGGAAAAAACTGCAATCACTGAGGTTTGAATTTCAAACGATGTCAAACAACCTCTCACCATAAGGCAAGGGCACACTTTCTTCAAAATCATCGAGTAATCGAATAAATGTGTGCCACAAGTCTTGTGATACAACGGATGAAAAATGTTCGAGTTTCCTCACAATATAAGACATCGTATTAAGTATCACATTAAAAAAATTAAATCCCTCCTAGCCGAATTTCGTCCACGGCGGGCAATCTCAACGGAGATCAGCCAGGTACGCAGGAGATATTATAGTGCACAAGTGTATGCGCAATTTACAGGAGCACTCGCTATTCCTTCATTCACATAGTCCGGTGAGACGGCATTCCGACATGTCGGGAGAAAGATCAGGCGCAGGACCAACGGCTTCACGTGCTTTCCGTGGCACGAGGGTAATCAAACGGCCAAATTCCTGACTCCGAACTGTGATAGTAATTTTTAAAATAGAAATACCAATAGTCACCGTGTTTTTTGGCCTAGGATTCAAACTTGGGACCTCAGAGCAATAGTCGTACTCGTACGCAATACAACTACGCCACCGAGGCAGTCACATTAGTCGGTATCATTTTTTCTTTTTTCATCTGTAACTAATTTTTGCTCACGGCTCCGCTTGGAAGCCCCGTCTCAGAATGAAAGTCCCATTTTTCTCTTTCGGGATAAAAAGTGCCCAGTCTCCATATTTAAGGTATTGTCCGAGTTGAAAATTTCATTCTAACTCAGCCTTGACATATTTATGGTCATTAAAATGTTGGACTTTCTTTGGAAACCAAATACATTAGCACGCTCGACGCTCACATCTTTTCCCAAACACACGACTAGAGCACCGCGAATGTCTGTAACAAAACCAATCTACGATAATCGTATTGTTTAAGCGATAAAATCGGCCGCGCGCACACGACGCCGCACTTTTCTTTTGTATGTACCCTGTGCACTCGTAGCAACTTCATACATCCCAACCAACATTATGCAACTTGATTTTCTATAGTCATACAAACGTTATAAATCAAAGTTATACTCAGAGCTTAATATGTTGGAGTTGCTGGCTTCTTGTACACTGGCGTGCCGAGTCATGAGAGACTGCTACGTGGCTACGCCGTAGCAATTCGATTGCTACAGCAACTGCTCGTGCGTTGTACTTCGTCCGTATTCGCTTTAAGATAAATTATTGTTCAGTGTTAGATGACCCATCTCACAAAATAACACCAGTGTCCAAGAATATTAAATACACTACGTTTATAATTGTTTGTTTTTAGTACATTTGTTGAACAAAGAACAGAGAACAAATATATTTTGTATGCCGAGTGTATGTTGTATACCTTAACTTAGGCTTGAAAATTCTGACATTTAACTGAACACTGGGCACACGGCAGGAGTTAATTAATTACAATGTAATCCCTTGTTAACCTGTCTGGGGTAAACTTAATTGATACGCCGTGTATTGTACATTGTAAGGATGGCCTACTTCCTACACAAAAAAACCTATTATAAGTATTCTAAAAAGTAAAACATTGAAACTATAAGGAGTATATTAAACAATTAGACTTCTGCTCGCGGCTCCGCCCGCGTGGATGAGTTTTTCCGGGATAAAAGTCTGGCTTTATATTTCCCCGGTATAAAAAGTAGCTTATGTTACTCGCTGATAATGTAGCTTTACATTGGTGAAAGAATTTTTCAAATCGGTCCATCAGTTTCGGAGTCTATTCAATGCGAACAAACAAACAACCAATCAAATCTTTCCTCTTTATAATATTAGTATAGAGTATAGATAATACTTCATTACACGTACCAGATTTTTATTGCGTTTGTATGAAGAAACGAGTATGCCATTCGCCTGATGGTAAGCGATACGACCACCCATAAACAATAGCTAAACCATGCAGAACTTTAAATTACAACCCATGGTAGAACCCATTAGGCTATTTTAGAATTGAAATCCTCGTACCGATTTTTTATTGCTTTACTAAGTGATTGAACCCAGGACTTTACCAATTTCGCGGTCTTAATACGCTTCCACTAATGACGCGTTTTTTATAGAAAATAATTATTATATTTACCACAAATAATTTCTAAGTCCAAAAACGGTAGTAAATATAATATTTTATTCAATAAATCTTGCCTAATTGAAAGAATCCATTTCTTTTTTCTGACAGCCATTTTGTACCATTCTCTTATCTATGCATATAAAACAAACAATTTTGTTTTCACCCCCACTATATTGTACGACTTTTGTCACGGAATTAAATCAAAATTAACAAAAAGTCACTCGGAATAGAGTAAAACACAAAATGGCAGCCCTAAATAATTAAATTCGTAAAGAATAATGCTCATAAAATCGTTTTCACTCCACTCAACATTATGCAAATGGCGGCGGTGAGCATGTAACTTTGGCATATATTTAAATAATCACTATGAGTTTCATGTCGGAAATCATGTCTTTAACAAGTGTAACTTGGTCTGTTGGCTTAGCAGGGGCGGAATCGTGTAATTGTGGGGGCGATGCCCCACAACATAAGATTTTCAAACGTAAACTTGATTTATCTATATTTGAATATTTTCATCGTATCATTGATGTGACAAGTTTGATTTATATTTAATTATGAAAAGCTAATTAATATATTATAACCTTTAATATTGTACCAAAAATTTGTTTGGAAAACTGTTATTCCAAACTTAAACTAAATTTTTGTGTACAGTATGTTTAAAATAAATGTCCACAGCCAAACAGTTTGAAACAAAACCAATCAATATCCATTATCCAGAACAGAACGAGCCAAAGGCGTCGCACTGCGCGATGTGCTTACGACACCCGGTAGGCCCGTGAGTTATGTTAGTGGCAGTATCTGCGCGGAACTTGTGTCGGCTCGGCACGGTAATTATAATTAATGTCCGCGGTAAGCAATAGTCTCCACGGATTTTGTGGTGCATGAATGCGAATATTGATGGTGGTGATGTTTTGTCTTGGAAATAGAGATTTTGTTTTTGATGTTCGGCTTGTGTGTCATTTGGATAGGTTTTGATTTTATTTTAATTAAGCGACACTTACGTATATGAGCTTTGTATGTGTTGCCAGTATTTAGGATACAAAACAAACAACTATTTGTTGGTTATAGACCGGGAAATGGGTATTATTAGTATTTTGTACGTTCTTAGACAGTTACAAGGTACTACTATCTTAAAAAAAAGGGATTATTTAAACATTATATAGAAGAATGTAATTCCTAAAAATAACAGTTCAGGCAAGCTAACTGATAAGTAATAAAGAAGAAAATAAAACAAAATATGATGGATTTAATAAATTATTTCATTTCATAATATAACAATGAATAATAAACATTTACTGTACGAAATTATACATACGCCCTATTAGTAAAATACTTGCTCGGTAATATGTAAAGCAGTATTTAATTTTAAATTCTAACGAACCCTTCTGTTTATCTTATTAATCGAGCAAAATATTACCAGGGAATGAATTACATCCACGTTTTAAAGTTCACAAAGCAATCTTACCAAATCTACTCCGTCCTATCTCTCTTGTACTCTTTCAGACGAGATTTAAGCCAGGGCCGTATTTTGGTATTAATTTAAGGGGCATATTTTTTTTTGATAGATTAATTCATTGTAACCTGTGCATATTATAATTAGAGTTATTTTATTGGAACACTTGCAAATTGTTTCTCAATATATTTTTTTACTTTCTTTTTTCTTGATTTTCATAAATAACTATTGATATAGTTATTTTAAGGTTTAAAAATAATGTTTTTTATTACAATCGTGATATGTCTTAAAATAATTTCTTGTTTTACGTTATAAATATTATTATTTTGGTAAACTGTCAGAATGGGGGTAGTTGAATATTGATATTAAAGAGAAGTATGAGAAGGCATTCGCTGCTCAAACACGAAAGAGAATAGGTATTGAGAATAGACATCGTCATACTTATTAGTATCTAGAAGCTATATTAGCTCATTACTATTGTATTATTATAAAATACCTCGTTAATGAAGTTACAAATACTGGTACTGTACTGGTGCGGTCTTTTTTATTGGATCGGTTGGAATTGGAGCTGACATAATGGTATTACTCGGATTGGAACTTGTGTTTGATATGACGATACGCTTTTCTCGTATCCCATCATGGCAATGAATATAGACACGATAATAGAAGGTGTACTAGTCATGTTCTGCCAAAGCCTACAGGAATAAAGAGTTTAGGGTTTACGCATGTTAATATGTAACCACGGTGCATTATTTTGCTATTAAATGGAATTTCATAATATCCCCCAATTAATTAACCCCAAATAAGAACGCCCAAGTCCATACCCGTTCAATAACCCGGAGAAATAATGTCAGGACTTGTGAGTCTTGTAACTTAATCAAATTTCGTTCAGTCGGACCGCGGGGCGGGCGCAATTTAATTTTGTGAATTAACATCTGCCACTATTTGAAATTTTACGGACGCCTTTGAGATTTGCGCGAATTATTGCTTTTTCCGATTCACCGCCGCCCGGATTAGATCGGTATATCTCGCCGGAATTAAATTAAACAAGATTACTTCTCCATTACGTTCTGTTATTTATTTTATAGACAATTGATCAATGGAATATATAATTGAATAATGTATTTACGTGACTTCATTTTAATTTGCTATTGGAGAAAAGTAAGTAAAAATTAAAGTAAAACACGTTTTCATTTTTAAATGGACTAAACGACAATTAGAAGAAATCATACGATATGAGGTAGGTTTATCTATTAAGAGTTCAATATAATACTAATACTTATACTTATATAATACTAATACTTACATAGTCGTCACATATTGTATTTTAAAAATAGTATACTTTGGAATTTGTGCCAGATACGGCGATAGGCTCTCGCCTTATCACATCACGGGACGGAATACAAAGTGAAAAGTGGGTGCACTAGTTGCGCCTCTGTGTACCCCTTTGGAGATAAAATGGATATACGTATTTATATATAAATGTATTATTTTTTCCTCAGCCGATAAAGTACCCCCCGGATTCCCGAACATCGCGCCGCCGCCCACGATGATGGTGGTGGAAGTGGGGCACACGGCCACACTGCCCTGCCAGGCGAGCGGCACCCCTTCCCCCAAGATACGCTGGCTCTGGAACTCGCTGCCGTTGGACGTCGCATCGAATCCCAGATACGCGCTGCTCAATGATAAAATGCATGGTGAGTTGTTTTGTTGTTTTATGTAGATTAAGTAAGATAGAAATAAAGAAATATGATTTTTATTGTGTTAAATTAAGGGCCTATTAATTGACTGCCTCGGTGGCGTAGCTGTATTACGGTACGACTGCGATGCTGAGGTATCGGGTTCGATCCCCGGGTCGGGCAAAATAATATTGGATTTTTCTAATCAGTATCAGCTCGGAGTCTGGAATTTGTACCCGATATGGCGATATACTCGCCCCCTATCACATCATGGGACGGAATACGCACGGCGAAAAGTGGGTGCACTAGTTGCGCCTCTGCCTACCCCTCCGGGGATAAAAGGTGTGAGTATGCGCGTATGCGTAAATTAAGGGATATTTTCTACCACTCGTTAAACGCTTACCACTTTACGTAGGGAAATATTTTTTTTTTGTTTCGCGATATTTATGGAACTGCCATATCTCCAATACCCATTTTTAATACATTTCCCACTCCTGGCACGGGCAACTAGACCGCGGCATGCAATCCGCTTTAAGTTCGACTCCATTTTTATGCCGACCATTTTAAAATCTTTTTTTATGAAAATACGAGAAAGTTGACTTTCATCCTTTGAAATGACTTATTATAATAATAAAATTTAAAAAATATACTGAAATAAAGACTTTAATCCTGACTCTTAAAATCAAGGCGACGCCGCGCCGTTACAATGTTGTAGTGTATGAGCATAGTGTTGGGAAAGTTTTTAAATCGCTTGGCAAACGTATCAGAATACTGAAAAAAAACTTTAGATTTAAATAAAACCACATTTATTACTTTAAAAATTATGTTTAAAGTACATTTCAAAATACATAGTTAGCGTTAGATGTAAAAAAAATACACATTTCATACTCGAAGACAGAAAACAAAGTAAATTATTTAAACCGTACCACTACATTTGTTATTTCACTTTCAGTACACACTCATAATTATTTCTTTTTAATGACTAATCATAACCAATTTAAAAGTTATTAATGGATAATCGTGAATTTTATCGAAAATTAAAAAATGAACGAAAAACAATATCTAACTACTGTAATAAAAAAACTCTCCTGATGATAATGTGTAAGATTCACATTGATAAACAATAATGAACTCCTTAAATAAAAAATCGATATTATTCAAGAATTGTTTATTTGGATCAACCGATTTTTTGTTCCCTTCCCTACTCATGGTATTCCGTGAAGTGTCCATAAATTGTCATACCGGCCAGTTTATATTGTTCCTGTATTGTGTAATATGCTCAAAGTATGTCAGAGCACAAAAGCGAGATAGTAAACAATTCAATAGTAATTATTGCATTAGTTGCGGGGAGTTGCCGATTATCAGTAGCTATAGACGATACCGCAAAGATCCCGCCTTGGAGTTCTGTACAATGAGATAGTGATCCCTGGAAGTGACATATGTTTATACATTATTCTATTCAAGAGAAATTTCGTGTGGTGAATAAATTACTGGGACTAGCCATGCAGCCAACCTAAAACAATATCTTCCCCCCTTCCCCTCTCTTATAACACCTGAAGTAAAACTGGGCAAGTGTAATAAGTGAATGAGATCACCTCGATGGTGTTGAAAGGCTTATTGACTTTGCGATACTTTTTGCGACATTCAGTTTTATACATATTTGAATTCAACATATTTTTCGATGCTGTCTGAAAGTACCTTAAATATATAAAAAAAAATCTTGAGTCAATTAACCTTTCAACCGTCAACCTATAATATAATAGTAGAAATCTCCGAAAATATTGCAACGACGAGATAGCCACAGAATGTAAGATTAAAAAGAAATATTTTTGTGAACCAAAAAAACAAAATAACGAACAAGATCAGCTTTCCGGCGGCGGCGGCGTGTTGTTGAATTATTCTTAAGATTCACGGTAAATGAAATCTCAAATAGAATTTTCATGCATTTAGCCTGAAAACATATTGCATTTCAACATTAATTATAACTGTAATAAATCTATGATATTTGGAATCAATTAAATTTGAGATCATTAATTTGATATTAATGTTGTTATAACAAAATGAACGGGTTTGTTATAATAACTGTATCTTTATTGTATAATTTAGTTTCATAAACAGAAGGCTATGAAGTTTATATTATAATTATTCAATTATTTACAGAATAATATTATGAAATAAATTATATATTTAAACTAATGTTACGTAGCACCAAAGTTGCTATTTTAAAATGTTTACTAAAATTATAAAGTACCAACTATGTACTTCATCATAGATAACGCCTCATCTAAATTAAATGGCGTCGTTTTTGACAATTATATTTTTATCATTGCTCGCGGCTCCGCCCGCGTGAAAAAGTTTTTCCGGGATAGAAAGTAGCCTATAGCACTCAGGAGTAATGTAGCTTCCCATTAGTGATAGAATTTTCAAAATCGGTCCAGTAGTTCCTGAGATTAGCGCGTTCAAACAAACAAACTCTTCAGCTTTATAATATTAGTATAGATAGTATAGATTAGTAATAAAAAATAACCCTAAAACAATACCAAAATCTTTCTGTACAAAAAACAGAAAAAAAGTATATCTTTACTCAATAAATAATTTACCTATTACGCCGTGCACACCTTTGAGTACACTTTCATTAGCATAACTCAATTAAGTACTTATATCTGTTGGAGGAACATATTGTAATCAATAAATAAATTATTGATTAAAATACCAACTACGCTCAACAATGCCGCATCCATATACCGTGATGGGAAACTTAGTTTTTGCCCGTGATATTGGACCGCCGCGCCGCTCGATAACTTTAACGCAAACACAATAATATTGTTTCACGAACTTACGTGAATTGTATACACAAACGGGCATAATGTAATGTTAAACTTTAGATATTGTTTGTGAAAGTTACGCAAACGTATGTATAGTTAATTATGTTATAATATATACTAATATTATAAAGCTGAAGAGTTTGTTTGGCCGAACGCGCTAATCGCAGGAACTACTGGACCGATTTTGAAATTTATTTCACTAATAGGAAGCTACATTACTCCTGAGTGCTATAGCTACTATTTATCCCGGGAAAATATTTTTATCCCGGAAAATTATTTCAGCGCGGGCGGAGCTGCGAACGATACTAGTATGTTACATTTGTTTTTGCTCAATGTCGATTGTGGGGAGTTTGAAAAGAACGTTAAGTTAGTGAAGAAAAATAATTATGTAATGTAGGTGATTTAATGAAATAGTTTTTTTTACGCAAGAGGTATTCTAGCTTTTAATGGTCGGCACTAAGGTTACTGCCATTGCTCATCATATGGTAATAAATATGACGTAAAAAAAAATTTGCCGTTATGAAATTATTGCATTAAGTGGCTACACCTATGCTTCGTCTCGACCAGTGTGATAATTAATGATTTAAGACGTTAGTGCCACAAAAACAAACAAATAAACACACATCACGCCCTTATCTCCGGAAGGGTAGGCAGAGGTGTTGCAATCAGGGTATCAAGTTTTCACCATATGTCTTTCGTCCCATTATGTGATAGGGGGTATTCCTATCTCCCCAACGGAATTTTATCCTGAGGTAAGCGATGCCCAGCATTAAATACAGAAGTCCATGAACTCATTCAACATTATGAAACGAATACAAAATTGTTATGATGTTGTGAGTGATAAAAACTTGTATTGCAATACTGTACAGTTTACACTACCGAATATAAAAGAGAATGAGAATGTAAGAGTCCGTCTGGGTGGGTACCATCGCAATGTCTATTTCTACCGCCAAGCAGCAGTGTGCATACACTGTTGTGTTTCGGTTTGAAGGACATTGTAGCCAGTGTAACTACTGGACATAATGGAGACTTAACATGTTATGTCTCAGGATGACGAGCGCAGTGGAATGCCACACAGTACTTTGTAACTCAAGGTGCTCTATGGTGTTGCTTCTGTTTATGGGCGGTCGTATTACTTACCATCAGGCGAACGGCATGCTCGTCTCGTCATTCAATGCCATAAAAAAAACACTACACACAAAAAGCAATCACTCTATTTTTCCAGTGTTGAACAATTTCATAAATTAAACTTTCGCTTATTTTTTATTATCGAATAAAAAAGCAATACAATGTTCTATGACATTGTCAAAATGTTATAAATAATTACACTGGTATGGATGGCATGGCGGTCCTCGAATGATATTAAAATGACCATAGTAAACTCATTTTTCATCGAGCATTACTTAGAACGCGTCGCTGCAACGCTTAACGTCAACCTGTAATTAATTTTAATTAAAATATTCCCATTATTAAAACTCCCCCGCGAAGACGAATTTAATTTGCAAAATCTTCGTTGAAAGTTTAAGTCGCGGCTCGCGGCCTACTTTTCTGTCCACGATATGATAAGCCGATTGTAGCGTCGAATTGTTAATTATATCAAATGAGTTGCAAGATAGACCACTTAGACATACGATATTTTATATATCTTATTATAAATGCAATAGGTTGTAAAGATATTTCGATTCTTGAAAGTAAGCTCAGAAACGGCTGAACGGATTTGGATGGAATTTGGCACTTATATAGACCATGTCCAAGATTAACATGTAGACTTAGACCTTCTTTTTAACCCGTATAATTTCACAATGGGACATATTAAACTGCAAATTACCGCGTGGCATTGCATCGCGTTCATCATCCTGAGACATGAGATTTTCAGTCTCATACCTAGTACCTGGCTGTAATTTCCTTACGGGCTACTTTTTATACTCATATTCAAAACAGATATTATAAAAAGTATAATATGTGGTAGTGAAATAGTAATAAGTGCTCGACTCGTCTCGGCAGAAGAAAGTTTTAACGCTAGTTCTGCTGTTACTTCGTATGTACGCATATTATCTTGTGTTATTCAACTTCAATACTTACGCGATGCTAAGAACGTTTTTAAAAAACCTCATATTTCGACATACAGTAGAAACCGGTTATAGCGACATCGGTTATAGAGGCCGAATGCTCGGCAAATACATAGTATAGAAAGAGAGTATTGTTTAGAACGATTATCGGATATAGCGATCAGATGAGAAGGTCCCTTCAATGTCGTTATAACCGGATTTATTTGTACTTACATGAAAATGTGTACATTATAAAGTAATACGATTTTTTATTTCAATTTGTTTGTGTATTTTCCATTTTAAAATCAAGGTTCTATCTAGGTTTTTATATGAGGTAATCTCAGAAAGTTTAAAAACCGATTTTATTAATTCTTTCTCCAGTAGAACTCTACACTATCCCTAAGAAACTAATTTTATACTGTTTATAATTTTAATACTGAGAAATGAGCCACACGAGTGGAGCCACTAGCAATTCTAATGTTATATTTTTGATTTCTTATTATTTTTACAATTCTGTAAAAACTGTCTTCTGTTATTAAGTTTTTAAGCTCTAACTATACAACTGTACATAAAACCAGAAACACCGTATTATAATGAATTTTCCATTCAAAATACATACTTAAACCAATGACGAAACGAATCAAAATCATTATTGTTAAACGTTAATTATATACATTTTAATATGATTATGCAATCCACGACAAGGTGAGAAAGTAATTGAAATTCGGTCGGTGAAGTTCGTAGCCGACTTGTACCGGGCTCTTAATAATCTCATTAATTTTAATTTATTCCAGTGGATTATTTATCGTTCGACGCGTCCGATGTTTCGGTGCTCCGCGACAATGGAGACGTTTATTTATCTTTTCGACATCTTGGATCCTTTGTTTTACCTAAATACTTTTTATTGTTTTGTAATGATCAGATTTAAGTTATGTTTATGATTTATAAGATTTGTTTGTCAATAAAGCTAGTATGTCGCCATATCGAAAGCACTTTGACTGCCTACACACAACGCTAGCCAAGACTAAATTATAAACTTATATTATATTAATTCGACAAGGCTGATCTTATCGTATGTGTATTTCGAAAAAGTTACACGATTTTTTTGTATGTTGTGAAATTCAAACGCCGTATTTCACCAATTTCATAATTCATAGTCCCAATTCAATTCTTACCACTAAATTAACTTATCGATTCAATCATAACTATTTATAAATAAATTTACTTAACAAATTATACAGATACAATTTATAAAGTCTGATACAATTCATAAACAAATTCATACATACAATTTCGCCACGAATCGTTAGTGGCGACGCTCTCGCGCCGATTTATCAAACGCTCTAAACGTTTTCAATTAATCATTCACAAACGTCAATACGCGGCTTTTGCACGTTCCTGATAATCCCGGCTATGACACGGGATCTGCTAACTAAACTGTCGGACGGGCGCGGAGCTAGTCTCCTGTCGAGGGGGGTAATTAGCCCCCCAAATGTTTGCGTCAAAGTTGTGACCAGCGAGTAATTGATATTTAATAATTGTGGGAAGTTTCGATTGTGTATGTATTCAGTGTATATTTTGTTGTTAATTAAAAGCCTGCCGTGGAGACATTAAAATTATAAATAGACTAGCATTGCGCGCGGCTCCGCCCGCGTGGAAAAGTTTTCCGGGATAAAAAGTAGCCTATGGCACTCAGGAGTAATGTAGCTTCCTATTAGTGAAAGAATTTTCAAAATCGGTCCAGTAGTTCCTGAGATTAGCGCGTTCAAACAAACAAACAAACTCTTCAGCTTTATAATATTAGTATAGATTATCTCACAATGTTTTTTGGCCCGACCCAGGATTCGAACCCAGGACCTAAGCGCGCTAATCGTACGAGCGTAACGCGTACGCAATACAACTACGCCACCGAGGCAGTCAGCCATTGTGACTGGGTTTTTCCATCTTAAAAATTACTCATTCGCAGCTCGGAGTCAGGAAGTTGGCGGTGTGATACCCCCGTGCCTTGGAAAGCACGTAAAGCTGTTGGTCCTGCATCTGATCTCTCTCCGGTCATGTCGGTTTGCCGTCTCACCGGACTATGAGAGTGAAGGAATAGCAAGTGCACTTGTGTATTGCGCACACACTTGTGCACTATAATATCTCATGCGTACCTGGCTGATCTGCGTTGAGATTGGCCGCCGTGGCCGAAATTGGCTAGGAAGGGATTATTATTATTACTTTCTCGCCATAGGTATACCTAACACTTGTGATTATTGTTTGTTCCTCTTAGTTCTTTTATTATAGGTATCTACCTATTTGTAGCATGTTCTTGCTTCTCTGACAATAAATATTTCTTTCTTACATTTGTTGTCCAATATATTAAATCTGAACTAAAATATACTTAAACACTTGAAAACATCCTATGCAGTGACGTGTATTTATAAATAATCTCCCCACGAAACGTTCTAAATACGCACCATTACCTAGGCTATTGGCACAGCGACGTATTGATAAATATAGAACGCGCTATGTACATTGTACACACTACACATGTATTATAACCTCTATGTCTAACGTTCTATATGAACGAAATACAAAAGAGTGAGCCCAGCCCTTCAGTTTTGACGATGAATGACAGCTGTACCGCTGATGGAAAAATTACATGCTTTTTGAATATATGGCTAATGGTACATATTAAAATTAGCTTTTGCTGTCGAAAGTTGTAGGGTAGAAAAAGATTGCACAGCTAACATGACAAATCAAATCAAAAATATATACAATCAAATGGTTACTAAAATAACCTTGTTCATAAATATTTTTTTATGCTATGTCACGTACATTAATTTTCAAATAAAGCAGAGAACAACCTTTCACGCTTATAAATACATAACAAATAAATACAATTATTGCAGGCGCGAAAACTAGTACAACTAATAAATAAATAATAAACCAGTTATAATTGAATGTATTTCACGGGCTAATCTAATTCCGGTCGTGTAATCAAGTTACAAGTCGATCGCGCGGAATGCTATCGGCGTAGACGGCGACAAATCGACGGGAATCTCCGACAACCGGCGAATATTGGACCTATAAAATATAAACTAAGCCAACGAACGAGATTCCCTCTATTTTGCTCTCGAACACATAAAATTTCCCCGAGCTTGAGCGTGGATTGTTTAGCTTTATTGAACGTTAAATTTTCTCATCCGTTTTATTGGCAAATAATCTTTTTAATATAACACTGAAGGTTTTAATTACGCTAACAAAGACGGTTATGATCTTTTAGCGCAGTAAAATTAACTGCCCAAGTTACCTGCCGCCTATACCTTATTGCTTACAAGGATTTATAATCGTTGGATGTGGTCCTTTTTTTGTAATTTTAATTTATACATACATACCCACGCCCTTTATCCCCGAAGGGGTAGGCAGAGGCGCAACTAATGCACCCACTTTTCGCCGTGCGTATTCCGTCCCATGATGATGGCTAGCCTATCGCCATTTCGGGCATAAATTCCAGACTCCGGGCTGATACTGAATAGAAAAATCCAATACCACTGTGGCCGACCCGGGGATCGAACCGGAGACCTCAGTATTGCAGTCGTACCGTAACTACGTCACCGAGACAGTCATCGAGGCAGAGGCATTTTAATATATATATAATATTATTATGTTAATTTAGCGTTTGGGATTGTTAATTGAGACTGATACATTAACTACATAAAGTTCCACGAGTGTTACAAAACCCGAACGATAGTATCAAAAGGCATCGTTTACCGCGGCAGCAACCGAAAAAGATGCTGTTACTAAATGTGGAAATTATAATAATGTTCAAAATATGGAAATACCGCGGCGTACAGAGAAACTGAACGATATTAAACATAAAGATCGTAGTGGGTGCGAGCGATATTAATAAAAATCCAATTTAGTTGGCTCCGAACAGTTTATTCAGACAATAAGTTTCGCGTCGCAGCGGCCGGCGTGTTTACAAAAATATGTCTTCTTGTAATTGGGTTTGTTTCTTGACGTATGAATAGGTTACAGTGTTTTTTTTTACATCAATGCAGTTAAGTTAATTAATTGGGTAAGACGATCATCTATGGCAGTTGGTTCTGCAGTTTTGGATGGTTATATATGTATCTGGTGATGAAAATCACTTTTCAAGGTGTCTTATAGTAGATGCATTCGTATTGAGATGCTGCAGAATGTGATTAAATAACTTAATTTATATAGGAATGAACTTAACCTAAACCAGTGTTCCATATTTTTCATTTCTCAACAATGGGTATATCATGGACGCTTCCATATTTAAAACGTCTCAAAGCCGCCGACGATATGAAAGCCGTGCGATGTCGAGCACCAAAATCCGCGGAAAAAGTTTCGGCATACGGAATCATTGTTTAACACCCTTTCTAGCGTCATTATCTCTTTGATCCCCTCTCGCGGTACGCACACCTCCCCCCTACCCTTCGCGTTTCTACCGCGCCCCTCCGGTTCCCTTAAAGGACCCAGATACACGGCATGATTGCGACCTACCAGCCGAGATTACGATTCATTTACATACAAATGCGTGGGACCTTCCAACTTTGAATGGGACGCTATGGTTGACTGTTGTTCTAGCAAAAAGCGTGGCTTAATTCGAACAACAATTACTCCGGTCGGGGTTTATTAAGGTGCTTTTGTCGCGCCTCTGTCTCGACGCACGTCTGGCGCTTCTAGTTATTTATATATCTATCTGATGTAGGCATTGATGTATTAAAAAAACCCGATGTAGGCATATTACTTTATGGAGTTGGTTATTGTACAAAATGAGATTCTTTTAGATGTACCCCACGGTGAGATATTGCACAATTTACAATACTAGACTGCCTCGTGGGCGTAGTTGTATTACGGTACGACTGCAGTTCTGAGGTTTCGGGTTCGTTCGGTATTACAAAATCCAATATATTAATTATTTCCTTACCTGGAATATGAACTAAGAATCTTCATATACGCTGCTGCTAGAAGGCGACAATATAATATTCGATTATTGATCTTGAATATTATGTTCCCTTCAACTTTCATCTCTAATTAAATGATTTATTTATTTAAATATTTTAGGACACAAACAGAATAATTATAATTTTAATGTGTAGCCATTTATTTTAATACAAATTTTATCTAATTTCCTTCACTCGAGAAAATATTTAATAGCAAACACGAGTATAACAGGTGTGACGACGCAAAGGCCAATGTACGTCCATGTCGCACTGCTTTAACGTGTGTTGGCGTTTGATCCCGGGGACAGCGGGGATAAGACGCCATGGTACGCATCACATAACATTATGTCTAAATAAAGAGTTAACAATTCAAAAACTCGCTGAAAGCACGCGACATGTCCCGCCGCCGCCGCGTCACGTTTCCTCAAAACTTGCGTACCGTATCGGGCAGATGCGCGCCCGTAGAAACTAGAGATCCACTTTATTGTTGAAACTTTGCCGACCATACAATATACGAGATTATTCTACAGAGATGCACATGTGCAAATCTCTTTACGGAACACACGCGGCCGCGGACGTCTTACGACGTCGCGACATCGTGAAATATGCATTTCCGAGTTTCTGAACGTTAAGTTAATACGTCAGCCGTTGAAGTTCTCTGTTAATCTTGTGTTATTTTTGTTTGAACATCGCGTCGGTGACTTTGTGTTTTGTGCGATGAGATTTGTTGGCGTGGTTCGCTTTTGGAATATTTCTAAACTTTTAACGACAAACTATACTGGTGGTAGGTCTCTCATATGTAAGAGTCTGGGTGGGTACCACCGCAATGTCTATTTCTACTGCCAAGCAGCAGTGTGCATGCACTGTTGTGTTTCCGTTTGAAGAACATTTTAGCCAGTGTAACTACTGGACGTAATGAGACTTAACATCTTATGTCTCAGGATGACGAGCGCATTGGAATGCCACACAGTACTTTGTAACTCGAGGTGCTGAATGGTCTTGCTACTGTTTATGGGTGGTCGTATTGCTTACCATCAGGCAAACGTCATGCTCGTCTCGTCGTTCAATGCAATAAAAAAATTAAAGAGATTATTGTTTCTACATTTACTAACAAGTGTTTGGGAAAGAGATTATTGGTTACTAGCTTTTGCCCGCGGCTCCGCCCGCGTGAATGAGTTTTCCTGGGATTAAAGTCCCGCTTTATATTTTCCCGGGATAAAAATATAGCCTATGTGTTAATCCAGGACATGATCCACCTGTGTGCCAAATTTCATCGAAAATATAGCCTATGTGTTAATCCAGGACATAATCCACCTGTGTGCCAAATTTCATCGAAATCCGTTCAGTAGTTTTTGCGTAAAAGAGTAACAAACATCCATACATCCAGACATCCAGACATCCATACATCCATACTTACAAACTTTCACGTTTATAATATTAGTAGGATATGGTTTTACAGCTGTATCTTAATACTAAATACACAGTTTTCTTAACTCATCGAAGGCAGTATGATTTGAGATAGGATCAAATAATATTTTATTCTCTCCATGAAAGCCGTCTGAAATCCTGATGAGGATCAATGGCCATTATACCCGACACATCAGTTCTTCGGCGAGAGTACGTAGCTGTTTGTACCGGTTTGGTGTCTATTACTCGTGGTGCTTACAACCGCACGAGTATCGTTGATGTGAATTATTGATGATTTCTTTCGTATGAACACCTGTCCCCTACTTACCCTATATGTTACACAGAATAAAAATTAATATTTTTCAGTGTATTTTGAATCCAATGAGCGGATTTAGCGTCATACACCAACGAAAAGCAAACAGACAAAATTTCATAAGTTGTTTCAACTGTCAAGTTCTGTTTCTCGCGTCTTTACTAAATATATATATTTAATATCTGTTTAATTCTACATAAAATCTTAATATTTACGTCCGTTACCCTTGATTTATTCGCGATGTAGAATGTAGGCAAAAGCGCCAATACTATGACTACCACACCCTAACCCTATAAGGAATGAATATAGTCTTAACGAGCCATTAATTAACAGTGCAAGATGATCCCATAAGTTTCGCGCGAGGATATGATCACCTCATATCGTTTAATCAACGTCTGCGGGGCGGTAAACTAAACCATCGCCATCCTAAGAGCCAGATTAAACGGACCTCGCGATAAAGCTTATTTGGCCATCGCAGCATGACCTGTGGAAGTCACTATCAACTGACCAGTTGCATTGTAGGGGATGGCATCGCACGGTTCAAGTGTAGTTGGTGGTTGTGTAACACCAGTCGACCCCGCCATTCCGTCGGACATTTATGAATGGCGCTTATTTTTCTTTTAATTACGTCTCCCTCCTCCTTCCCCCCACTCGCCGTCGACGCGTTTTGTCGTCACTATGTGGGCTATCTGGCGGCAGGTGAAATGAAATTCGTGGGTGGGTCGTTACAGGAAATAATGGGTGTAGATTAAGATTAATAAACATTAGAAATGATGGAAGACATTTCGTTTTAATAGGTTTCGTAAAAAGTAATTATATAAAACATGCAGACGCAATACGGTAGTTTCCTATGTATGATTTTGTACATTATTTTAGATGTAACAGAAAATAATACGATAAAGAAATTCTTCTGTGAAATCAGCATCAAAATCGATTGAAAAATAAAGCAGTTATTCAATTTTGAAATATTCTTGTGAGCAAAAGTGGGGGCGTAGCGGGGATATCGGGATCGGGGGGATAGCTGTCTCTTTCGCACGCACGCAGCGTTATGGCCGACGGTGCTTAGTGACGTCACAGCCCAGTATTGCTGTTATTTGACAGCTACCCCTTCCACCAAAATTTTTGAAAATTCTTTTTCCATTAGACTTTGGATAGCATACATTTTTCATAATTGTATTTAATAAAAAGAAGTCACCTACCACATTGACACGCGAATAGTGAAGGTATTTTTGGATTCTTTCATAATTACAATTTCAATACTTAATATTTTCTTTTTCAAGAAACACTACCAACACGACGCGACGGTTTACTTTTCGACATCTCGAATTTAGATTTCAAACTCATAAGCCTTAAAGACGTTACGCTATCTTGCAAACTACGTACCCTAGGTACACTTGTTACATATAAAAATAATACAGTGTAGAAATCCTGCAGGCATATAGTGGCGCATTAGAATCGCGGTCACGTCACCCACACGGCGTCTATAAACTGAGACTAGGTGATCCAGGGGCGTATTCACAAGTTCAGATTCTACAGCCTATTAACAAAGGAGAAAATCGCATTTTTGTTGCGGAGAAATTGGGGTTATATAGACTAGCTTTTCGTTAACATATAAAATTCTCACTTTGGTTTTATTTTCCTGAGGCAAAAGATGGGCGACATTATTATAATCCAGGAAATGGTCTATTTATGTGCTAAATTTGTTCAGTGGTTTCTCCGTTATTTTTACACGCTTTATATTAGCTTCACTTGTATGTATGTATGTATGTTTGTAACCGACTCCTTTGGGCGCGATTTTGACCCACTTTAAACGGTCAGATTTTATTCAAACTTTGTAGATTTGTCGAGGACCGATAACAATACACTAATTTGATGAGGTTATGCCATTATTCAATTTGCAAAATGATATTTTAGTCAATTTATGTATTTTTAGTGACATCTGTTGGACCATAGTAGAATTACAACTAAACTGGCTACTCTTATGTAAAACAATCCTACTTGTCACAAGATGGCGCTTTCGTTTATTTTTAGTGACAGCTGTTGGACAATAGTAGAACAGAACTAAAAAAATAAAAATAAATAATAGTTTAAAACAGCTAAAAAACACGCTTTATAGAAAATCCAGCTAAAAAATAGAAAATAAATTTGAATTAAGAATAGTGTAAATAAGAAAAAAAATTATTTTATTGTACAAAAAAGCGTAGGGTGCATGGTGTCAATAGTTACGAATATTTTATTGACAGATAATATGAGTAGAAGTTTTATATATCATTTTGATAATATCTTAAAAAGCACCCCACGCTTCTTTTACAAAAAAATATTTTTTTTTTCTTATTTACACTATTCTTAATTAAAATTTATTTTCTATTTTTTAGTTGGATTTTCTATAAAGCGTGTTTTTAGTTGTTTTTTTTTTATTAAAACTTCTTTACGCACGCTTGACTTGGGGAGTAAGCTGGTGAATGCGTGACGAGAGCGTTACGAAAAGTGTGATCGGGCGAGGCGAACGGAAGTTGAGAGGGAGATATAAGTTAGTGAAGTTAGAAAGAGAGAGAGATACGAGTGTATATATGTGTATGAGAATGTGTATATGTATATACATGTATATATCTATATCTATACTAATATATAAAGCTGAAGAGTTTGTTTGTTTGTTTGTTTGTTTGTTTGAACGCGCTAATCTCAGGAACTACTGGACCGATTTTTAAAATTCTTTCACTAATAGGAAGCTACATTACTCCTGAGTGCTATAGGCTACTTTTTATCCCGGAAAATCTTTTCCACGCGGGCGGAGCCGCGCGCAATGCTAGTTACTAATATATAAAGCTGAAGAGTTTGTTTATTTGTTTGAACGAGCTAATCTCAGGAACTACTGGACCGATTTTGAAAATTCTTTCACTAATAGGAAGCTACATTACTCTTGAGTGCTATAGGCTACTTTTTATCCCGGAAAAAACTTTTTCACGTGGGCGAAGCCGCGCGCAATTATTAGATCATAAAGCTGTAGAGTTTGTTTGTTTGAACGCGCTAATCTCAGGAACTACTGGACCGATTTTGAAAATTCTTTCACAAATAGGAAGCTACATTACTCCTGAGTGCTATAGGCTACTTTTTATCCCGGAAAAACTTTTCCACGCGGGCGGTGCCGCGCGCAATGCTATTGTATACATATAGAAAGAGTTAAAGAAGTTTTACTTCAATCGTGTGTTCTAAAGCAAATATTTTTTTTTTTTTTAATAATTTTTATTCAATATCCAAACATCTTTATGAACTTTAGAATTTATAATAAGAAGTAAGACTAGCTTTTGCTTTACATTAGTGCCAACTGCGAACAGAGTCCTATCTAGTAAACTAGTACCACAGGTAAGCACAGTACCACAGTTAATCCAGGTGTTAACCAATTCCCAAATACGTCCCAGAGGTGAGCCAAGCCTATTCGCAGCCTAGGCGGCGGGTATTATTTCAAATCTGCCATGAGTAGGGTAAAACTCGGCGGCGCGGCGAGCTCCATAGAATTTCAAGTATGCCAAAATCCTAGTGATTTATACAAACGGCCGGTGAATTTATTTTGTAACCGTCGCTGTTCTGACTCTGTCTGCAGGTAAATGGGAGAGTGGGGGGGAGCTGGCGAGGTGCGGGGCGGGGGTAAACAAAGGCTCTCGTATTGGCTACAGGGTAACAAATTCTTAATTGACAGACGGATGGACGGTCCATAATGCATGAATGGAAGTTTCGTTAGCGTAATATCTTCTTGGTTGGTATAAACGTTGTAAAATGTTTGGACGGGACTGTATGGTAAAGACCGTTATTCGATTTTACAGAAAGGCGTTTTTATATTCTCTCTTTAGTAGAGACACGCTGTAGCCAGTTTTACTTATAAAACCAATGGGATGGCTACTTGACTATCTTTCAGTAACTCTGAAGTAATTTCCCGCATTGTAGTGTGATTTTTTTCTCAAATACCTGGTACCCAATATTGCTCTGCTATTTGTGTGCGACAATGATCAGTCACCGTTACTTTGCCGCCTCAGAACAGAGTAAAATTTTGTAGTACAAAGAAAAAAAAATTCATAAACCTTGAATAGGTGGTTAATTATGCTCCATTTCCATAATCTGTGTATTTAATATTCTGTGTACGCAAAGTAAAAATTAAGGAAAAATGTTCAAGAAAGTTTATGAAGTACAGCCCTTTATAGTTCTAGATAAAATTGCACCCGGAGCGGCGACCATTGAAGCTAGAATAAATTATTTAATTATAATATTTAGGATAAAAGATAAGCATTAATGTCGGGAAAAAGGTAACATCTAAATAAAGCGTGAACTAGGGACCTATTGACTTACGAGTTGAAAATGTTAGCAGAAAGTAAAATTATAAACACAAATGTAATGTATCCCTTGCTGTGACATAACTTAGCTGATATATAAATGATTCGAAATTCAAAAGACATAGGTTATATATTTTTAACCGATTTCCAAAAAAGGAGGAGGTTCTCAATTCGTGTGTTTGTATTTTTTTTTTCTTTCTTCAGTCGGAAATATTAGTTAGGAGTGAGTGACCCTTAACTGATATTAAAAGCACCAGCCGTAACCTAAAATGGCTATGTCCGTTCTGACGAAGGACCTTCAACATAGTTCCGACCAATCGTCGGCTGTCACAAAATCCCCAGATCCCGCCACGTGCGGCCGCCATTTTTATTTGATTACCCCGAACACAGGGGGATTTGCTAGTGCTACCTCATAATGTGGGAATGACAACCGCCGTTATGATTTCCCTCCCTTGGCCATGTGAGGATTGTCTTTGGACACTATTTAATTTTAATGTGTGATTCGACGTGTTTTATTAAATGACTAGTAGCAGAATATTGAATAGTACTACGTACTAGGAGGCACGGATTTTGTAATAATGTGTCTCAATTAGGCCCCGTTTTTTCAACTGTAGTTATCTTTTTGTCCGGGTTTTATTAAGCTGGACGCGCTCGCAGCACCTGAAGCACTCGAAGCTCAGCTTAGCGAGCGCGTCCAGCTTAATAACACCGATGATTACCCTAACAACAGTTGAAAAAACCCCGTCTTAGTTGTATATTTTCCAAGTAACGTAGAGCACCCCGCATGTTGCCTATCAAATTCTGGAAGCTATCGAAAAGTTTTATTTGCTTCATATTTAAGTTACTTGTTGCTCAATTGCATCATATTTCAAAACATAACTGCTAAATAAGTTACATTTGAAAAACACAGACCATCAAACAAGAATCCAAAAAGCAAAGAAAATTCCAAGTAACAGAACGATCATCGGGTCCAATTGACGTGTATTTGAACGGTGTCCACTCAATTTTTTACGTACGTACTGCCGACGCGTTACGCCGATTCCAATTCCTGCGAACTATCAGCGCATTATACATACAACTATACTTTGCTATCAGAGTGAAGTCGGGCCGGCACGTTGTTCGCTAACAACGTTTTCTTTGTGAGTCGCCCTATTCGCTGTCGACGTTGTTCTTTTACGACCACCGCCTAACTACGACCAGGCTGGTATCTCGTTGCTAGGGTTGCGAATTTATGCAAACAATGTAGCATATTTAATTCGGAGAAGGCAAGACTACAAATTAATATTAGGATGTAAAAGATTGTGTTTTAGAAGGTAATTAATTGGAACTTGCCGATGTTTTTTAATTTTCGTATTAATAGCTATGTCCAGTAGGTAATGAAGGCTGTATGTTATTTAATTTTTTAAACCAGAAAACATCGCTCACGCGCGCTGAACCAGCAGATACAATTAAATAATGTTTATAAAGAAAAAAAATAAACCTAATTTTATACCGGTTTTAAGGCTTTTTATACTAAAGATTTTAGAATCGTTGATAAATTGTAATGGAAAACTATAGTCTGCAGTCTGCACTATTTATTTTAAATGAAAATATTATATACACAGCTCAGCAGGATCCAGGCGGTGGGAACATCGTGCATTTTCGTCCACATAATATGATACAAACCTCAAAAAATGGCCGACTTAAAGTTAACACGACATACTTTCACATCTGTCGTCACCCGGTACTAGAAATAACTTCGTCGCCAGTAACCACTCAAAGCGTACTCTGTATTCTGTAACTATTTTAAAAGTTGGCAACCCTACTCGTGGTCGCAACTCGCACTTTTTCGACGGTCGAGCCGCGGGCTCTCCGTGTTGACATATGGATGAACACGTTACAAAGGCCGGATCTAGTTTTTGCCATGTGCTCGTACAATTTAAAACTGGCAGCGTTCGTAATTAGTTTTCTTATTAACGTTCTGTTTACTGTGCGAAATACTGTACATATTAGTGTATGTATTAAAATAACATATACACATACTCACGCCTTTTATCCCCGAAGGTGTAGGCAGAGGCGCAACTAGTGCACCCTTCGCCGTGCGTATTCCGTCCCATGACATACCGTAGTACAACTACGCCACCGAGGCAGTCAATTATATGTAATTCGATTTAAAATGTATTTTCGACTGCCTCGGTGGCATAGTTGAAATTGCGTGCCCAGTGCGACACCGCTATAAAGTCCCAGGGTCGAATTCCGAGTCGGGCAAAGTTATATCGAGTTTTTCTTCTCAGTATCAACTTTGAGACTGGAATTCGTGTCCAATATAACAGTAGGCTCGCCCCTATCACATCTTGGGATGGAATACACACACGGAGCAAAATAGGGGTACTAGTTGCGCCTCGCCTACCTCTTGGGGTTATAAAAGACGCGAGTATATCTGTGTGTGTATAATCTCGAAACTTTACAAACAAAGCCACATTTTTATCACCGCATAAACCGTACGCTTAAGTAAGGAAAATTACCTTACTAAACAAACTATAAAGGCGAAATGAATCCTCAGACAAACGCATTCAGAATTACCGTTCCGCCGATTAATTTTCATTAGGCCGAAGTTAAGAATAATGCTCGCACACTAGGTCGGTTAATAACATCTGCTATCTCTTTCTAGGCACGTTGCAAATAGTCAAGAGCGAAGAGGAAGACAACGGCAAGTTCGAGTGTGTTGCGGAAAACTCCATCGGCACAGAATTCTCTAAACCAACCGTGCTGTATGTTAAAGGTGAGTGGTCTATTTAATATGTGCGGATTATAATTATTCCATGGTTGTAAATTTGTATTAAAACTGAAGCCGGCTGATTTTCAAGATCTCGTGTAAATTGTGTTTTGATTTCCGTGGTCGCTTTATGTACAGTCAGCCACATAAGTAGCTGAACAAATTCAAAACTTTAAATTGTTATACATTGTTGTGTTCTTAACAATTTTTTATTTCTCTTCACTAAAATAAAACAAAATATATTTACTTTACTTCACACAAAGACAAAACAATGTTTCAGTTAAATTGACCGCGTATATTTGAAATTTTCATTTTTTTCGGCTGACTATACATTCAGCAAGAATAATGAGCACATAAGCGACCTACTTACAATTCGACATTATGTCTGAAATTTAATCACATTAAACTAACCAATAATTGCAATGGTCACTTCGTGTGATACAAAAAAATCATACTTAACCCTTTGATTAATTATATACCTAGATAGAGTGACGCGCTACAATGAAACTCAAACAAATAGGTCAACTTTTCTTAAGCTAGTATGCGTGACAGCTTTGTCATACGCTATCGCTGCATCATTCTGCGTATCCTTGTGTGCGCGCATAATGATACCAGTTATTACATGGTTTCTATTAAAACTGGGAGATAATTATATCCATGAAAAACAACAAAAAATTATTCACTCGAACTCATTTAGCGGGCAACAGTTGGCCTCTATTTTTTTTCGACGCGTTCGAAACGTTCAGTGTCTATCTAGGTATATAATTAATCAAAGACTTAACCATTAGGCTGGGTTCCCACTATGCCGGATCGGCAGATTTGTCGGAAATCGGCTCCCGGACAATAATGTTTACATGACACCGGGTCCCACAAGAAAAATCAACCAAATGTAACAAAATTAAAAAACGCTCGGTTAAAATATACGGCTCGGTAGTTTTGCCGGATCCGGCGTAATGTGAACAGTTTCATATAAATTCTTTAGCGACTACCTTTTCCGGCAGTTTTACCGTGGTAAATCTGTCGGTCCGGCATAGTGGGAACTCGGCCTTAGTCCATAACAAACGCCTATGTGTTATGGTGCCTTGGGGTAAAATCGGACACTTTTTAAGGTCACTTTTTAAGGTTTAACAGTGTTTGTGAATAATTTTTTTACACGATTTCTATAGACAATATCATAATAAATCTTTGACTTGTTTATGTATTATTAAACATACTAAACGATGTATATATATTTTTTTTTAATAATAACGGTTAATGTTCTACGAGGCTTTGAAAGGCTACCATACTTTTATAAATGTGCGGGAAAGATAGGACCTTCACAGGTATAGTTCGGACTACCTTCTAAAACCTTAATTCTTAAGGGGATTCTAAAATCACTGGAAGGAGTACATTCCGAGCGTTGACGTAATTGATACAAATTCGAAATATTAAATAAATACCTTAAAATATTTATGGTAGCAAAGTTTGTTTGTTAAAAGTTCTAAGCATCCGATCTTACCCCTCACAAGCAAAATTACATACATTTTGGTTCCAAATTGGTGTCTATGAGGTGTATAGTCCGTTCTTTAACGGTAAATAATTTAACGGGTTAAGATAGGATCTCAGCAACCAGACGTGTTACAATAAGTTTTAATAAACAAACCCCAAGTTTATTTACTGTATAGTACCACATAGTTCGAAAATCTATTAAAAACCCTAAAATTAAACAAATTCTTGCATGGGGATAGTTCGGATCTTCACGGGAACGGCGAATTATAGTTGTTCTTCTTATTGGCACCTAAAACACGTCCTACTTGTCGAAATCACTCGCACAAACTGGCAGGACGTGAGGAACAAGAGGGCGCCGCAGGCAATGTTGCCAGAAAACAAAAATCATAACATAATAGCAATTTATTCGATTTATCCGATGTTATCCCTCCTACGATCTTACCCCAACGCACCTCGTTTCATCCGTACTTGCAACAATAACAGAGGTGATGCCGACCGCATCAAAGCGTCGTACAATAACCGACCGCAAGTCAGCCGAAACTCTCTGCGGTGGAATTACTTAATGATCATCCATTTACCGCCGCACGCGACCCTGATTAGTAAAGAAAGGGACGGGTGTATAGAACACGTGTACGTTAGGGCGAGATGGGATGTTTGATTAATGAATGCTTTAGGTATATAGTTGTAGTGCAGTATTTTTTTATGAATGATGGGACTGACATGTCATTTCACTCATGGTATGGTATAAGTTAATAAAATAGTTATGGTATAACTTGATAAAGGTCGCAGGAACACGCTGGATGTAGGTCGCTTTTGACAGGTCCGTCTGGAAATCCTTGGGGAGGCCTATGTGATGATGATGATGGTATAAGTAATAGTGACGAGTGACATCACCAAGAATTACAACTTATCTACTGGCTAGCACTACATTGCACTCGTCATCGTGCGTTAAGTGTTACATCTGATAATACTAGCGACCCACCTCGGCTTCACACAGGTAGGTCTAATTAAATAGTATGTTAAATTAGTCGAGGGGCCTGTAAGCCGGTGGGCCTGTTAAGGAGGGTATGCAGAGTCGGTTTCTCATCCCAAATATATATAGATATATGACCTTACCTTTTACGTTGTACGTTTTTGTACAATAATTTATACCACTATTTTTAATGTACGTGAATTTTAGCACCTAGGTATTTTTGTCTTCCTAAGTCAAGTTTGAAGTATGAAGGAAAAACGGGTCATACTCAAAATTACATAAAAATACAAACGTTATCATCTTCTATAACAGCCATTGGAAATTACATGTATTTATGCTAACAGCGGCAACGTTAGTAGGTTATCGTATGCATACCGAGTACAGACGGACAATAATATTAACAATATATACGCGTCGTAGATAACGTCGGGCGTCGGTGGGCGTCCCGAGTACCGACGCAGACGACGACCAACTTATACACGTGCAGATACGATCTAGAGCGATTGGACTCACTTTGAATGTTGTTTCTTGAATGGTGTATTATTTTTACGCATGCTCACGCCTTTTATCCCCGAAGGGGAAGGCAGAGGCGCAACTAGTGCACCCACTTTTCGCCAAGCGTATTCCGTCCCATGATGTGATAGGGGGCGAGCCTATCGCCATATCGGGCACAAATTCCAGACTCCGGGCTGATACTGAATAGAAAAATCCAATATCACTTTGCCCGACCCGGGGATCGAACCCGAGAACTCAGCCTTGCAGTCGTACCGTAATACAACTACGCCACCGAGGCAGTGTATTATTTTTATTGTCTTAAAATTAAGTAGCCGTTCTTGATGTACAAAAAATCTAAATTAAAAAAGGGATATATTTTAGCATTAGTCAATTTTTTTATTCAACACCGAACGCACTTTGGATGCGTATCGTGTGAAATTCATAGAACAACGAAGCACTTATAAAGGACATAAAACGCATCCCGTAGCTCGATTCGTACGACATGAGTCATGTTTTACAGTGTGTGCATGTTTGACAGATTTGTTTCTAAAGTACGGCCGGCATAAAGCTCAGTGGGCTTAGAATGTGACAAAAAAACACGTCACGTCTCCGTTTCTTCTTATTGGGATTGGTTGAGAGACTAACAAGTGACTGACGTATTGGTCTCTCGATCAATCACAAACATCAAAATTAAACGACATCGTTTTACGAGTTGCGTCTTCGTGTCACACTCTAAGTCCACTGGGCGGGGTTGCCAGTGTTTATGGACACTCATAGATGACTTGCTCATCTTACCATTCGATTGTATAAAACAAATCTATAAATATAATAAAGCAGTAGAACCGGTGTGTCTGCACATTTAAAGAAATGTGATAAAAAATGGAGGTGACTATAGAATAGTAATGGAAAACAAATCAGCGGTTTTTATAATTATTTTCTGCCTGTATGTCTGTTTTTCTGTTTGTTTGTTACTGCACATCTCCGAAACTACTGAACGGATTTCGATGAATTTTGGTATGGAGATAGTTTGAGACCCTAGCAAGGACATTGGCTTTATATCCCGAAAAAATATAAATAAAACTGTTTCCCACTAAAAGTATACCAAGTAGTGAACATTAAACCTTGTTCTTCAAATTAGCACAATTCGTTTCGTCACAAAACGTCAGCTCTTTATTTAAGACAACGCAGGAGTTGCTAAGTGCGCCGGCATCAGATGCATAGTGAATTTTAAACAAAAGGAACAATTGTTGAAACGTGCTACGTCAACGTTCTGCTTGCGGGGTGTTGCGAGTTACGCGAGTGTGTCGTAGGAACTAGCGGGCATTAGTTAAAATTAATGGATTAATATTACTTACGACTGTCGCGTAGTTATTTCGTACGCTACGATTGCTTGGGTTTGATGCCCGGGGCGGGTTCAGTGCTGTTAGGATTTTTTGTTACGAAATGCTCATTAGCACCACGGAGTCGGGAATATTTCACGACGATTAAAAATAGGCTGACACATACCTAACATAGCTGGCAAATTTTGGTGTAATACATAGAGATGTATCCTTTTTAGAGGCCTACCGCTAAAAAGGAAATAAAGATGCGATGTATCCCGTAAGCTTTGATAAATTATAAACCTAGATAGAGTGACGCGCTGCAATGAAACTAAAACAAACAGGCCAACTTTTCTTAAGCTAGTATGCGTGACAGCTTTGTCATACGCTATCGCTGCATCATTCTGCGTATCCTTGTGTGCGCGCATAATGATAACAGTTATTATATGGTTTCTATTAAAATGGGGAGAAAATTATATCCATGAAAAACAACAAAAAATAATTCACTCGAACTCATTTAGTGGGCCAACTGTTGGCCTCTAGTTTTTTCGACGCGTTTGAAACGTTCAGTGTCTATCTAGGTATATAATTAATCAAAGCCCGTAAGATGTTGAAAGTTCGTAGTCGATCACAACATTGCTTTATTAAATTCGCCAGGGTCGACTCTCAGACACTCAATCGCGTACAGTATTAGAGCCATAACAAGATGTACACAGTACACATCCAGCAATTTTTACGCTGTTACTTCGAGTACGGTAACTAGAGTACAATATAAAATTAGCAAAAAATAATTCTTAACGGTGAGATTTCGAATTATGGACTTGCTCAAAAAGTCAATAACCAAACGCCAAATTATAAATAACACGCATTACTAAATGAATTTGAGAGGTGGAAAAACAAATCTCTGCTACCATAAAATCATTCTTCAATCATAATCATTCATCTTGTACATTGATTGTATATGAAGTGCATAGATAAATAAATAATCATAACCGCGTAAGTTCCTGACGCGAACCAAACTCTCGAATAAGAAAACTTGAAAACTCACAGTAGTAGTGACTGAGTCTTATTGAATTAGTTTCCAACTTGACAAAAAGGACGGCTCGGGATTATTTTCATCTGTGGAACGGGTACGCCGCCGACACGCTCGTTTTTAATCTATGTTTTCTTTTTTAGAAACCCCCACTCCAACCCAACTGCGTTTTATTAAATGCCAGTTACAATTTTACGAAAGAGTTCGAAGTGGCATTTTATGAGTATTTAAATTTCGAATACTATTAGTGGTAAATGAGTTTTTTTCGTTGCATGCAAACTTTTACCAAACATTATTCCAGCAAACGGAAGAATCATAAGCAAAGGTATTATTTCCATCCAATCTGAAAAGACATTCGGCCTAATCACCAAGTAACAAGATCGATTGTTCATTATCCTAAGTAATTATTCCATTTGTAAAGCTGGTAACAATTTGACGGCGGACACTGAACGCCACGCGATAAGGCGCCCGATGCTTTGACAAACGATGTTGTCAAATATTGACACAACATTGTGTACCCGAAGGTCGATAATGAAAACCAAAGTAGTGAAGGTAGAGTCACGTAGTTTGGTTATTGCTGAATAAACATTGGTTGATGGAATTTCGCTTGATTGCGTGTAATTTACTGGACTTTCTCCTGTCGTTTCTGTTCAAACAGATGACCTTCGATTCGATTGGGTTTGGAAGAAACGAATGGCATAAATCCTTTAAGTAACTGCAACCATGAGGATGATGTGGCACAAATTTGACCACACATACACATAAACCCACGCCTTTTATCCCCAAAGGGGTAGGTAGAGGTGCAACTAATGCACCCACTTTTCGTCATGCGTGTTCCGTCCCATAATGTGATAGGGGGCGAGCCTATTGTCATATCGGGCACAATTTCCAGACTCAGGCTGATACTGAATAGAATAATCCAATATCACTTTGCCCGACTCGGGATCGAACCCGAGACCCCAACATTGCAGTCGTCCCGTAATACAAATACGCCACCGAGGCAGTCACTAGAGCAGTTGATAGATAATCCTCTTCCAAGTTTCAATTTCCCTTCAACCCAGCAGTCGTAAATCAATAAAAACTAATCGACCGAGCTACAGAGATATTAATTTAAAAAAAGTTAAGTATAATGAAATTGGCACAAACAGATTACTTTTATAAATTAAAAAACACAGACGCATGCACACGAGAAGTATAAAAAGCGTGATTTATTTTACGAAGTTAATCCGCCCGCACAGGAGGCTCCATACGTTACATACGTGATGTCTCTTTGAAGCCAGAACGTCCTCTTTTTTAGGGTATTGGTGCCGGACCTCTGTCACTGTCACGAATGGCTGTACACGCACGCTCCTTTACATATGAACGGATTATGTTACCGACGTAGTAAAAAGTTTTCACATTTTTTAAGTTTGGAATTCACTTGTGGATTGATTTTAATTAATGCATCTGTTTGTTGTGGTGGGCACATTATGACGTCCCATTGCAATTTGCAGTGAAATGCGTTCGTAAAGATTAATCTTTATCTGTAATGTTTTATAGTGGTTATTCTGCGTCAATGGCGTGCTTTTGTATTCGTTTTGTTGAACAGAAAAGCGTATGACTAAGGCGCCCCTTTTTCATTTTTACCGTGTAATTACAATTTAATTAACTCTCTTTTACATATAATTACTGCTTAGCACATGTCGCTTTGTATAATTAACATACTTAAGCTCACGCTTTTATCGCTAGCAGGTTAGGCAAAGGCGCAACTCTAGTTCATCCACGTTTCGCAGAGCTCATATCACTCTCGTGTTATGATGGAGGCAAGTCTATCACCGTAATAATTCTGACCCACGCTAATTGTAACTCTAATTCTTAGCCAGCGAAATTACTAGGCATTATGAGACTTAATATCTTATGTCTCAGGGTGATGAGCGCAGTGCCACGCAGTACTTTGTAATTCAAAGTTCTGCTGTGTTGCTACTGTTTATGGGCATCGCTTACCATCAGGCGAGTGGCGTGCTCGTCTCGTCATTCAACGGCAATAAAAAAAACTTTGCCGAGTCGTCTTGCCGTATCTCGAACATCGGCAGTGTCCAATGATATTCTCAGTACGGTCCCTGCATACAAGTTGCATTAGTTTTACGAGAAGTCTCCACTACATTTCAAGTGTACGCAAACTACACGAGACTGCTCTCCACGATTCGGTGTTCGGTGACTGTGTAGTGCCAAGAATGTTTGTAAAGTGCAGTCACTGGTGTTGTGTTAGAAAAGTAAACAAAATATTTGTACTCACTTGTCAGATGAATTCGTTTTGGGACCTGTCAGTTCTACCTTTCTAAATGAGACCGTATAAAGAGCTTGTTGTTGGAGGTACATGTATGTTGGCTATTGTTTACGGTTATATTTTATTATTTGATTTTGTTTACTCTTTCTTTGTATTGTACAGTCAGCAGCATAAATATGTGTACAAAATCAAAATTTCAAATCACCTATATACGCATTAAGTTAAACTTAAATATTTTTTTCTTCGTTTGAAGTAAAGTAAATACCTTTTATTTTATTTTTGTGAAGAGAAAAAACAGATTAGTAAGAACACAAAAGTGTGTAGGCAATTTGAAGTTTTGAATTTGTTCATCTACTTATGCTGCTGACGTACATTACACAAAATAACAACATCGAAAACATGTCAGTCTCAAAATCAAACCAAACACACATAAAAATGGTAAACGAGTACATTTGTCTATATTTTTAGTGAGAGGCCGGTGATACATTTTAAGTCGGTCAACTGTTCCGTTCTCTTTGTTTTGACTAACTGCCCCATTGTCAGTCAATGGGGGCTTTTAATATATTTTTTCACATTCCGTTTGCTTGTCCAGCCTATATTATTGTTCCTATTGTGTGTGAGAAATTTCTCGTTTTCATTCGTCGTTACGCGGACTTTTCTCTACAAAACAATTATACATCATTGTGAGATTAAAAATTAGGATATCCTCTGGCTACTGGTTTTGTTAGTAATAAAAAAATTATGATTAACATAAAGTTTTCGTTTTAGATATGATTGGTTGTAAGCGTTTTATAATTGGCAGAGGATAAGGAGCATATGTCAAGGTATAAGAGATTGAATAAATAAATCAACATACCTGGAAGAGATGTCGCCAGCAACAAGAGGAATATGTATTTGGTAGATATTTTTTTATAACATACAAGCTTGCGTTTGACTCGCCTTATGGTAAGTGATGATGTGGTCTACGCTTAGGGTTGCCAGGTCGTCAAATCTAATAGCCGGACAGACCAGCCAGTTTGGCCGGACATTTGGGTAAAAAGGCCGGACGCCCTAAATTATTATGGATTTTGTGTCTCAGTATAAATACGATTTTTTAGCTCCCAAGTGTATTTCCATGGCCGTTTAATTTTACGCATTTTATAGCCTCTCTAAAGTCACTGGTCAAATGTAAAAAGCCTAGCAAAAGCCGGACAAGCCGTAGTTTGGCCGGACATGCATTCAAAAAGCCTAACTATGTCCGGCTTTATCCGGACGGTGGAGCACTCCTGTCTACAAGATACCTATTTACTCGTGACTTGAAGATGCCCCAATTACAATTATCGGGAAATACAGACTCTGACAAATTGTCGTGAGTTAGTCAAGGCTTTAGAACAAAGACGATTATAACGCAAGAAGGCGAACTTTTTTTGTTTTCGCGGAGAAATTGAATTATTACTACCGCCCAGCCTTCGAGGGGGGGGACTGGCATGTGTTCTTTTGTGATCAGTGTTATTGTTAAAAAGATGCTATGGCCCCTAGTGTGCAATAAAAATCAAGACGCTTTTTACTATAAAAAAATCAAAAGTAAATTCTGTCCTATACTTTTCTCATTTATAAATAATTATAACTATGAATTCAAAGTGAGGGGAACCGTTTAAATGTTTCTCTAAAAAGTTTCTGTTAGTTTTCGCTTCGGTTGCGAACTTGCGTAATGTAAACGATCATTTGTTTATGTTGTAAAAAGTTTAGCAAAAGACCGCCATTAGGAATCGTTGATTCAATAATGTTTTACTGTTTATATATCGTACAAAATTCAACTCCATTGCTCTGTAATAGATTTTATTTTTATGGCAGTGTACTTTTTAAGTCAATAATATAATGTTTCCCTAAAAAATGTTTTTTTTGCGATTTGTAAAACGCTACCTCTTTATTTCTAAAAAAATTGTTTAATCATAAAAATGTGTTGAATTTTTACTTTCAACTTTTTATATACAAGTGTATATGCTCTATAATATAATATGAATCAAGAACAACGGGCTTACGTTCGAAATAAACTAAGTAAACATAAAAAAAAACTCATTTAAATACCTTGAAGCAACCAAGCGACGTCGAAAGTAATTAAAAAATATTTTCGTTCCATAAAAGAGCAAGTTTCACTTGTCTTTCCTATTGTCAGGGGATAATTAAAATGGATCACCGGTCACACTTAAAAGGGACCACTTGCGTTGCGTCCATCTGCATATTAAAAAAAACGAAGGCAAAAACCATCAGTCGGCTCAACTAATTTTAATTAATCGTAAAAACAGAGTAGCCGAGCGTGTCCCGGAAACGTTTTGAATAAAGGAAGAATAATTTCGCCCGTGGCTGAGCCGTGTCGCGAGTTAGGCGCTTAGGCGATTATATTACTGGCCGTTATGAGACTTGACGTCTGAAGTCTCATGGCAGGATGACGTAATAGGACACTGTCATGCAATACTTTTAATTTAGTTTTGAGCGACTTTGATACTATGTACCTCAGTTAATAGTAACCGACTATAATAAAAGTCGACTGCCTCGGTGGCGTAGTTGTAATGCGTACGCGTTACGAGTACGAATTGCGATGTAACCGATGTTACTCGCTGATAATGCAGCTTTATATTAAGGTTTAAGGTTTAAGTATTATTTATTTCTCATAAGATTATAAATTAATCACTTACTGAGAAAACTACTTTACACAATTATTTCTAAATACGGGCGAGCATATTATAAAGAATGTAAGTACATTTCAAAAGACAAAAATACATTTTGTGAAATTAACATTAACAGTTACACAAATATAAATTTGAATACATTTTGTTTTATTTCTTACCTAACATTAACAATTACACCATACCATACCATACCAGCCCTGTATTATCTGCTGAGCACGGGCCTCCTCTACTACTGAGAGGGGTTAGGCCTTAGTCCACCACGCTGACCTAGTGCGGGTTGGCGGACTTCACATACCTTTGAAACTCAGAGAACTTCTCAGATATGCAGGTTTCCTCACGATGTTTTCCTTCACCGTTAAAGCGAGCGATAATTCACAAAGAATACACACATAACTTTTTAGAAAAGTCAGAGGTGTGTGCCCTTGGGTTTTGAACCTGCGGACATTCGTCTCGGCAGTCCGTTCCACTCCCAACTAGGCTATCGCCGCTTCAATTACACATAACACAATAATACAAATAGCAAATAAAGCGTGTAAAATCATATTTTGAGCAAGTACAATTAAAATGTACCTACTTTGGTGGGTAGTTTTGTATCGGGATACCCACTCGAGGTAGAATATTGGTGAAAGAATTTATAAAATCGATAAAACTATACTATATACTATATAAAACTCAAAAACTACTAGTAGTTTTTGAGTTTATCTATTACAAACAAAAAAAAATCTAAGCTTTCCTCTTTATAATATTATATATACAAAAGGTTTTACACAATCCGCGGTATACCTCGGCACGAGCACAATATCTCGTCTAACTTAAGCCGCAGTCAAATAAACGTGTCAGTGAAGGATGGCCACCGCAGATCCTCCAAAGGTCCACGAAGACGACTCTCTTTCGGACGTGTCCCACCTTAATTAAAGAGGGCAAACGCCCTTGTTGTTTAAGACTCTTTATTTTTTTTTTTTCGTCCGCCACCCCGGAATGTATTTACGCGCCATAATGAAAGTGGGAACGCCATTTATTTACGCGTAGGAAATTTTATCTTTTCTACATGAGTACAATTTGTTTTGGCTTTAATAAGATTGCCGTATTCTTTAAACGTTTTTATTGACGTTTTCTTATGTGTCTGTCGGTTGGTAAACTTGAATATACTTCCTGTCGTAAACTAGAAGCTTCAATCATAGTTCAGAACTCGATCAAATAAAATTAACTCACTTTGATATTTTTATCCAGCTTACAAAAACTGGTGGTGATGGTGGTTGATAGGTTTTTTATTAATCTGCTGTTCTATATGTTCGGCCAGTGCTCAGTAATAGAACAGAGAAAAATCCTATATCATACGAAAGTAATAATTGCAGATACGAAGATTATAGAAGGACACAGAGCGTAATGAAAATTCATTTCATTACAGTATACGCGTCGAGATATAATAACAATAGTCATTACTATGATGAATCCATATTGATTTCGTATTTTTATATTGCTATAACTGTATTAAATAAAACGTACATGTCTACTTTAAACAAGGTGAACATTTCTAGTACAAGTAAGTATCTATTCAAAACAATATCACAAAGTGTAATACATTATGGCCATTAGTGAAACCTTTTGTTTCACGACAAGAACGAACAATATGTTTTGTAAAACAAAGGCAATTAAAGCAGTAAATGCGTACTGAATAATTTGACGTCTGGATGTCCATCGTATGACCCTAATGTACGCGTCAGGGTTACCTGCCGTTGAATTCGTGTTCCGTTGTGTCAAACGCATTATTTTATATCGACGGTTAGCAAGCTAATTGACTTAAATGTTTTTTTTTTGTTATATTATGTTACTTTTTGCGTCAATTTTTTCATTTCATTTCATTGATATGTATTTAGTTATTCGGGTAACCAAATACCCATGGAGTTAGTAGAAAATATAAAAAAATATTATATTATGTTAGTAAATAATTAAAATATAACAAACTAGCTTTTCCCGCAGCTCCGCCCACGTGAATAAGTTTTCCCGGGGTACAAGACCCGCTTTTTATTTTCCCAGGATAAAAAGTAGCCTATGTATTAATCAAGGACATGATCTACCCGTGTGCCAAATTTCCTCGTAATCCATTCAGTAGTTTTTGCGTGAAAAAGTAACAAACATACATACATCCATACATACATTCTTACAAACTTTCGCATTTTTAATATTAGTAGGATTAATACGTGGTGCACCGCTACACCATTCCATGTGAAATGGCACAGCAACGAGCCACAGAACGACAATCCAGCCTACTGGCAATCATTTGAAGAATGCTGTTGGGTCTGGCCCGCACCCTGCCCACCAGAGATGCACACCTCTTGCGCATTATTGTGTGGAAACAATCTACCTGGGCATCCGCAAACATCCCTGATGCACTACAGAAACGGGGAAACCCCACAAGCATTCTAACTGCATTATTATATTGAACTGTGAGGGCGCTGTACGATCTTTGCGAGTATCTAGCCTAGAGGCAATAGGCACGGATGAGTGTAACTTTTACGTTAAGAGAGCATCGTGAAAACCTGCGAGCCAGCATGTTCGCTCTTACCGACAGCGCCCACCGCTCTCGTTCAATATCCGCATCGTCATTAAGGTCGGGAGTCAGTATGTGACCAAGGTACTTAAATTTATACATTTTTGGAAGAAAATATGTCGCTTAATTCTAATATTCTAGGGTATTAAAACTATCCTACTTTCTAAGGTTTTCTTGTAGACTCTGTAACTCTGTTCCTAGGGACCGGACGTTTAAAAAGGTCTATGCAAATTCTAGACAGCTTAAATTTCGTAAAATACGATACCTAAGTTTTTTACTTTACACGACTATTGAAGTATGAGTCCGGAGAAGTCTTTTTGTGCCATTCAAATTGAGGAGAATGTTTTAAACAGCTTCAGAAATATTTGTTTTATTGGTAAATACCAAAGACGGTTGGCTCATATTGGGCATGTCATATCACTCTTAACACTCTGTTTTCAGGTAATAGAAAGTACCTATTAAATAAAAATATTTATTTTAAGCAATCGGCTATAGAAAATATAATAAGCCGAAACTCTACGTAACGCGAACTTTGTACACCAAAAAAGCAAAATTTGCAACTACATTTTCGGTCGTTGCACAACCCTACTGTAAGACATGGGAATAGCGTTATGACATAATAATATATGATGGAGACAATGAAAAATAATATGACGTATGGTCGTGAAGCAAGTCAGATTAGTTCACATTTACACAAATATCATACGACTTCATTAATATTTATATGTACACTCGTAGAATTGTGCAATGCAAAAAAAATCTCACACAAATGAAATGAAGTATGAATTCCCTTGTGTAACTCCAGTACTTTTATCTTAGTATAGAAAACTAGGTTCTTGCAACCCTAATGTGTTGATATGACTACACTCTTAGGGTTGTGAATAATGACGGACATATGAAAAATTATTATTACGTCTGGTTCCGAGGCAAGTGAGCTTAGTTTACATGCATGCAAATATTACATGCCGAAAGCAATATATATTCATAAGCATTTGGAGAAAATTTATTCTTTATAAATTTGAATTACTTCACGCTGTTTATGATTTCATGGTGTCTTTAATATTGACAACTAGGGTTTTATTTTTATACAAATATACTGTAATTTGTTTAAAAAAAACTCAATTTTATTCGAATCGAAGTTTTTCTCAGTTCCTAATTGGTCCCTAATTATTATTATTATTATTTATTATATTTATTGCTAAGTGACAACACTGGTACTTGTTGCCTGCTTAGACCATCTAGATAGGACGCGCCATGTGCTCATTGCCGCGAAAAAAATGTGACCTTTAATGTACCTACTACATAGGAATGGCAACACACATACACTGTTTTGTGTCATTATGACGTACACTCAAATAAATCTTAAACACTTGTCTGTTTTACGCACACTAATCTGCTAAATACAACAGTTTTTATACATGCGAATGCATGAGAATTTGATCTTATACTTCGGCAAAAAGGAAAGATCATAGAAACCGCGTCCTTCATTTATGTTGTCTTAGGATGCCTGATGGTAAATGCAGAGCAGTCCAAGAAAAACAATCAACGAGCGAGCCACCAGTGTTTCCGCTTTGAGAGATTTATCCCTTTTTCGGGGCGAAATGGACTTATTTTGTGTAGGTCAACGGATTTTTTGCCATAGTAAGGGATTTAGGGATGTTTTGGGTAAAATCAAGCTTAAGGTTTTAACAAAATTTTTACTAATAAAAACAACTCAATTTATATGTTTTGAAGGGAATTCAATCAATTTGTGGTAAATGTTACCTATTCAATAAAATTTATCATGTTATTTGTTCTTTTGCCGGTCGCGAGGATCGTTTTTAGACGATAAAAAACGTTGATACAGGTTAGGGGACCCCATGGAACAAGGTCTATTTGTACATAGATACCTATTTTACATTATTAAATACTTGAAACGATATTTTTATAATAATGTTCCGTCAAATAGGGCTTTGTAAGATCTTTGAATTTGGATTTATCTTCTAAAATCTAGGGTAAAATCCAAATAATAAGTGGTAACACTGCAAGACACATTTATCTCACTGTGGTGACCATAGTATGCTCTTCTACGCTTCTTAAAGACGCAACATACCTATCATGTAAATTTGTGAAAATATTAAATATTGTTTAGGTATATTAAAAAATATATTAGAATGCCGCGCCATCCCTTAAAAGACTGGTAAAAGCGGATGACGATAATAAAGATCACTTTTCACGTTAATTAACGTAATGGAAACACAATCATTTATTATTTTCACTCGTCTTATCTCTACTTTTAAATGCTATATTATGGTAAACAAAGAGTAAGCACATAGTCGGTATATAAACTCATACTTTAGCATGATTCATGAGTAATATATTTTAGTTTGTAGTTATTTTTGTAATCCGTATTGTTTACACACTTCTGGACATATGTACGTTGAAATTAATTTGGTTAAAAAGCGGCGATAGCCTAGTTGGGAGTGGAACGGACTGCTGAGACGAATGTCCGCAGGTTCAAAATCCAAGGGCACGCACCGCTGACTTTTCTAAAAAGTTATGTGTGTATTCTTTGTGAATTATCGCTCGCTTTAACGGTGAAGGAAAACATCGTGAGGAAACCTACATACCTGAGAATTCTCCATAAGAATCTCGACGGTATGTGAAGTCTGCCAACCCGCACTAGGCCAGCGTGGTGGACTAAGGCCTAACCCCTCTCAGTAGTAGAGGAGGCCCGTGCTCAGCAGTGGGCAGTATATAATACAGGGCTGATTGCATTGCATTGCATATAAATGTACTATCCGACTAAAGACAAAAGTCACACTCTAATCTAGGAGCATGGATTTCAGAATGACTTTGGTACCTATTTGGTCGGCTTGTACATTTGTGTGACGAGTACCATTTATCAACAAGCAGTGAAATCGGCCCTTAGTATTATATCCTTCGTTGAAATTTATATTTGTCTTTACTTATTACATTTTTTGTTCACAGTAAGGAGAGTGGCGCCCCAATTCTCGATCCCCCCTCCCCCCCGATCGGAAGTGATGCTCGGTGGAAACCTGACACTGAAGTGCGTTGCCTTCGGTGCGCCGATGCCCACCGTCAAATGGAGAAAAGGCGAGTACCACCAGTAGTGTTTGAATTGAAACATTGATTACCTATAAATTGAATTATATCAGCCTTATTAATAAACTGTTTATAAACCTATTTTAGTTATCGAATATTTTATCTTCTTCGAACGAATTTTGAATTGAGTTTGAAGGAAGAAGACAAAACATTCTATAACTAAAATCGGTTTATAAACTGTTAATGTATAAGGCTGTATGTATATTACTAGTTCGTATTTATAGGGTTTAAAGAAAATCGTACGTTTGCGTAAATATAATTTTTGACATTTAAAATAAACACCTTTTGTTTGACAGGTTTGACAAAATGGCTGACGCCCGAAGACAATCCCCCGCTAGGGATGAACAACCTCAAACTGGAAGATATTAGGGAGTCTGCGAACTACACGTGCGAGGCGGCCAGCGTACTCGGAGTCATAGAAGCTACTGCAGAGGTGAAAGTGCAATGTGAGTAAGACTATTACATACATACATACTATCACGCCTCTATCCCATAGGGGTAGACAGAGACTATGGATTGCCACTTTGCTCGATTCTGGCACACTACTTTCGCTTCCTCTACCTTCTTCAATCTTTTCATGCACTCCCGCCGGTTCAGTTCGATTCGGTGCGGTCGCCCCTGCCAGCCCTTCCATCCACACTCGCCATATATATCCTCTTTGTCATTCTCCTATCATCCATCCTTTCCAAATGGCCAAACCATCTTAGCATACCCTTCTCAATTTTGATAAGTAAGACTATTATGTGGGAATATTCGCTTGGTGATAGAAAGGGTCTGACAGAAACTAGTTTTTCACTCTAACGTTAGAATCAGACTTCTGCCTATTTCAGAGCGTTAGTGCCCATGAACAATGACTATCTATTGATTTATTTGTTCCATGAAAACCTAGCACCAAGATATTTGCCACAATTTACAATATTTAAAATTCAACACTGTCATTGCTTTCTTAATACTTTATCAACACACCAAACACCAAAATGACGTGTCCGATGAACAACTTTGTAACCTTTCCATGCATCAGCGTCCAATCCAACTCCTGCTAATATAACCCTTCACAACCGTATTTTAATATGCCGGACAATTGATGACCACGTACAACAGTTAACCCTCTCGCGGCAGTCAGTATTCCCTTATTAATCCGAACCCGTGCACGCTCCGCGAGAATCACTCACAAGACTGACTGAATCAAATTACACTCATAATTTCTTGGGATAACTGTAGCAAATTTATGGTAATAACTTCGCCGAGGTGGAAAGAGGGATTTGCGAAAATCAATTTGATAAATTGCGGCAAGTCGAGCAACATCCATTATGAATTAGTGTTATAATTTATAATTGAAAGGGTTAGAAAGTTGTCGTAACCGGGAGACAAACGAATGTCAGCTTGATTAATTATTGGTAGGTATTTCTAGTTCGGTGCGGAGGTTATGTTTTCTCAATTTAATTTTGGGAATTGAGTTATCGATGTGCGTTCCGCCGGACATGTTCGGCGAGGGTTCTGATTAAATTCCCCGGACTCGGAGCAATTAGGGTTGACCTTGAACTCGACAAGATCAGTTCCCGACATTAAATTTGATAGTGATCTAGATTAGGAGGGTATTAAAGTCGTATTAACAGTTCCGTCTACTCTAATAATTGCCTCTCACGTCTCTAACTATAGAGAAGGAATGATTTACTAGAACTAGATCTATTTTACATATTAGTTACTTCTACCCTAATATATCTTGAATTTATTATGATTTAAAAATAGTTTAATGCGAGATATCGTGTTATAAATTGAAAATATAGACAAACCATTAAAGACAATAAACTGTGTTTTGAATAGGAACTCAAAGATCTAATAAGAGGGTCTTATCGTTCTCTACAGCGTGGTTCAACATTATCCCAAAAAATTCTTGATCATTATTCTAATAATAAAATGATTTTACTTATTATAATCATTTCTAATAGCACTGCCCGGTCCGCCCACGGAAGTCAGGCCGTCGGAGATCACTGCGACGACGGTCCGGCTCACTTGGACCTATAATGGCCCTGAAGAACCCCAATACTACGTCATACAGTATAAACCTAAATACGCCAATCAGGTAAGTGCAATCCTTGATGAAATACTGGGAATATTAGATATTTTGTGTATGAGTAATTTATTGGTCCTCCGAACCAGACTTTGTATACTCTTAATAGATTCACTTAGGACTTATCGGAAACAAGCCTCAAAAGAAGTTAAAAAAGTTCTTGCCTCACGTAACGATACAAAGTCATGAAAATTAAGAACTAGGAGATACTTTAATTCCCATAACACCTAGAACTGATAAAATAATTGACCACACAAAACGCTGCCTTCAACGTCCACCTGTAAGGTAGCCAGACGAAATGATAAAGGTCGCAGGAACATGCTGGATGCAGGCCGCTTTTGACAGATCCGTGTGGTATAATCTTTAGAGGAGGCCTATGTACAACAGTGGACTTCATATATCGTGGCTGACGACGATAATCACCACACAAATATATTTTGTTTTAACGTGATAAAACCCACGACTGGATGCAGGCCGCTTTTGACAGGTCCGTCTGGAAAACTTTGGGGGAGGCCTATGTTCAGCAGTGGACGTCATGTGGCTTATGATGATGGTGATGAAAACCCACGACTTGTAATTTCGCAGACAGTTCATCATCTACTGCGCTATAGAGGTTGTCATTGTAATACTTTAATTAACATACATTTCCTGCAGGCCTTCAGCGAAATATCAGGAGTCGTCACCCAATTCTATGCTGTGACGAATCTCTCCCCATACACGGAGTATGAAATGTATGTGATAGCAGTCAACAACATTGGTCGAGGACCGCCATCCGCTCCCGCCGTCATCACCACAGGAGAAACTGGTATGTAGCCGTCTCTGTCACTCATACCGCCACGAAGATAGAGTGACAAGGATAACATACTTGCAGTAGATCTAGTAATAATGGTTCACGAATGTTTGTATTTGAATAAAAGAAAAGCCAAATAACAACAGCAATTCAAAAGCTTTCAAATACAGAGTATACTGACCGACCTTAAACATACACGCGTCGGCATATAAAATTGTTCTTTCAATCAAGGTGTATGGCTAACAAAATATTTACGTTTAACCGTAAAACTCTGCCCTGCGGTATTGAAATAAAGAAGAAATACCGGCCAAGTGCGAGTAGAACCTAAAGGTTGTTCGTTCCGAAAAGTTTCATACAATAGTATGGTTACACGGCGTATAATATAATTCATATTGTTTGTTCGTATTATATGGTAAAATTATAATTATTCTGTGAGCGTTCGCGTAGTACTACTTTGTGTTCTAATTTGATACCTCGAGGTATTTCTGAATGAATTTTTAGGGCCTCTACTCTTGATCTACGAACATGAGTACAGACAGACAGACGAACACCAAGCGATAACTTACCGTTTCTCGACGGTTAAGTACGGAATGTTAAATTACAAATACAGAAAATCATTTACCCATACGCTTATTTTCTTTTCATTTCTCTTGTCTCGCTTTAAATTATGCGATTTGTGAAGTTAATTTACCTCGCTTGGACTGGAATGGGAGGAAAATTTTTGTTCGCGTTCCGTTTGTTGCGCTCTTCTCTCAGTTTTAAGGTGTTTCTTTAACCGTCTTTACATGTCCTCCGCGTAAACGCGACGTACGACAATCGCCGCCGCTTCATGTAAGTTCGCTTGAGTTCTATTTTTATTTATTGTTTCATTTGCACATTTATCTTCGTTCGTAGAAAGTAGACGTAGTGCGTGATCGATTCAGTTTATTTTCTCATGCACCATTTCTTTTTTATCGACGTCGGATCCGAATGCCGTACGACGTATAAAAATCGTTGTTGTCTTTATGTTTTTTGTTTTCTCATACACGTCTTTCTGCCCTGTATCTTGTTGTGATTTTGTGTGTGCGTCGTTTTGTACTGACCGACTAATGATCTGTTTTTTTCCGTGCTCGCTTGCAGTGGATTCCTTATATGCAGGTGCCAGTAAGTATACAAAATAGATTTACACATATTTATGGTACAAATAGATGGATTTCTTAACGTATGGGCATTAATATAGCATGCTCCTGCAAGGTGTTTGCATGGATGGTCAATCTGTTGTGTATCATTAACTCTGGAATCTTTAGAATATTCCTTACGTACAACTCACCCCCTAATTAGGTGTTTATATATGTATGTGTATTCCAAAATAATTGGTTTACGGCGGAATTTCATATCTTTACACGCATTCCTTTCTCATAACATAATGTCAAAGCTATCACATCTAATTTCTCGTGAAATGTAATATGATCAAATTTGAGTCGGTAAGCCGCCCGCCTCTGAAATTACTGACGGCGCGTCGCGGTACACGCCGCGAAGAAAAAAATCTGATGAGTCTGTAATGAAAACGTCTCTGCGAAAATGTGTATACAGTTTTTGTGCCTCCTTTACATTTGTAATAAAGGAAAAGTTTGTGTCGCCGACGACCCGTGCTCTAGCCCCCAACGAGATTATGGCGTTTTAATATCGGACCGCCCAACGAGAAACTTTTATTGTTTTGCTCTTTGTCGGCATTATAAACAGAAAGGAGATGTTTCATTGAGTGACGCCCCTTTTTCCGTATTAGAGCGGGACGATTACAAATCCTATTAAGACAGCCGGAGCTCGCGTCAGTGCCGCCGTCCCATTATTTTTATTTTCATTTCGTACATAATTGAAATGAGCCCGGCTCGTTGCTTAATTTGATATCGCAATGTTTTCGTATTACTTTCATGCTAATGGGCGTTTGAATGAATGTCACAACAAAGAGTTTCGACGGCAGTTTTGGTACTCGCGCCGTTTGATCCCGGCTGACTTGAGATTCTTATTCATTTTCATGATTGGCTTATGAAAAAAAGCAATATATTTTTTTCGCTTAGGAAACTTTGCCGTGTTTAATTTGACGTCTTATACTTTTGTCGTGTTTAAATGAAATGTTAATAATTATTTACTATATTCTTCTTGGAATAGCAACTATTATAGCATGATATTGATATTCAAACGTAGTATCGTTTGACGTTGAAAATCGTCCAATGTTTCAGTAGAGCCGTTGATATACATCATGTATTAAGTTTCAAGTATTGCCATTTGCCATGTATGTATTCCCGGTACACCCGAAATATATAAGGATTCTCCGAATTCGATACGATTCCAATATTCAAGCTTGTTTCGTTCCCCATTCTACTAAGTATATTTGAAACTTATTTTTGTTTTCGTCTCCGCCCACGTAAGAGTCGTTCCCAGTATAAAAGCTTACAGGAAGAGGGATAATGTAGCTTTCTAGTAGTAAAAGAATTTTCAGATACGGATCAGTAGTTCTGAAAATTACCATTTAAACTCACTTTAAAATATTATAGATGTATTTTCTGTGAAAACAGTAGGTAGGTACTTTTTATCGTCTTACGTAAGTGGTATAAAGGCTATTTGAGTAAGGTTTGTTACCACTTTAAAAATATCTATAGCTATATTACACGTTGATATTTTATTTTATTGAATAGATTTTTCAATCGTCACATAAATTTCGGACGATTAACTTTCTCTCTTTTTTCTATACTGAATAAGTACTTGAGAACATCAAAGTTTACGGTCCATAAACGTTATTTGATGATTAAATATACCTATCATGTAGAATCGACATTAATATGTAATTATAACGTAGATATTTTATAAATACATACTAATCAGCCGCCATAATCGACTCTGTATAATTAATAATGTATATTTCCCTAGCTTATATTCTTCTCGGATTTATGTTTTTGGTGTTCATGGTCTATGTGCTAACAGTGAATATTTAAGAAATTTTTAAATAATTATTCTAGTATTAGTGTACAATATTTCAATTGTTTTTCGGACACGTAGTATCCGATAGCCTGGAATCAAGACCAATGTAAATAATATATTAAATATGCTGAGTACTGATTGAATGAACTTTAATATAACAATATTATACTGCACTACATCATGGGAGAATATTGGTCAAATTGAAATATATGCCCCTTCAGTTTCCCCCCATAACGGACTTTTGCATTTTGCACAACATTTTAAATGGATTACCTTTCCCACTGGGGCTTAACTAGTTAACGAAATATGGGTGTAGTAACACCTTTGCCTACCCTTTAAACGGGGAAAAGGCTTGATGATAATATGATATAATCATAAATATTATACACTACCAATGGAACTATATAACAACGCTCTATAAGAACACATGGGGAAAAAATTCGTTTCGAAACCAGCACAAGTCACGTGCATGGTGCACGTGCATCCATTTAATTACAAGTGAACATCCCGTGACGTCATGGATTTGTTTCCAGAACCCGGCTCAGCACCGAGGAACGTGCAAGTGCGGCCACTCAGCTCAAGCACCATGGTTATACAGTGGGATGAACCTGAGACTCCGAATGGACAAGTGACTGTAAGTAATAGTTACACCAACCATGTGATATATTGCTTTATTGAAGGGTCTGTTTCACATTTCAAGTAAATTTTACTCGACAGTTATTGCATTAAACAGCTAATTAATAGTAATAAAAGCTTGGTGGTAGGTCTCTTGTATGCGAGGGGCCATCTGGGCGGGTACCACTGCATTTTTTTTTAAAATTAAAAACTCTATAAAGCAAAGTGGAAATAACAAATATACAATTTAAATTAGGCAATAAGAAGTACAAATGGCGGTCTTATCGCAATTGGCGATTTCAATAAAACCGCCATTGCAATGTCTATTTCTACCGCCAAGTGGCAGTGTGCATTCACTGTTGTGTTCCGGTTTGAAGGACATTATGAGACTTAAAATCTTATGTCTCAGGGTGACGAGCGCAGTGAAGTGCCACGCAATACTTTTTAATTAAAGTTATATGCGACGTCGCTACTGTTTATGGGCGATCGTATCGCTTACCATCAGACGAACGGCATACCCGTCTCGTCATATAACAGCAAAAAATTATAGTTAGATAGTACTCGTGTTATTGCCATTTGTTTGGGAGCATAGATTACGAGTGTGACTTTTTTATTTAGTCGGCTTATACATTTATTCGCATGCTCACGCCTTTTATCCCCGAAGGGGTAGGCAGAGGTGCACCCACTTTTCGCCAAACGTATTCCGTCCCATGATGTGATAGGGGGCGAGCCTATCGCAATACCGGGCACAAATTCCAGACTCCGGGCTGATACTGAATAGAAAAATCCAATATCACTTTGCCCGACCTGGGGATCGAACCCGAGACCTCAGCCTTGCAGTCGTACCGTAATACAACTACGCCACCGAGGCAGTCATTTATTCACACACATTTATTCGACGAGTAGAATTTACTCAGAACTCTTGAAACAAATCGTGAATATTTTTTGCTCAGCTATAAACATCCTTTGAATGATGATGAGATAGTTGGGCTTTAATTTTTTTCTTTATGTTACTTCTTACAGAATATGATATACCTAAACACTTTTATTTGAAACAGCCATTTCACTGAATTAATCAACTATTGCTTTGAAGCTCTGCGGAATACCGGAGCTACCATGAATTCAGATAGAAAATTAAATCCGTATCGATTTAATTTGCCATTTTATGACTTAACTACAAACCATCAAAGGATGTTCCCGTTTGTACTATGGTTTCTTCAATTACTTACCGAAGAAAGAAAAAAGTAGATATTATATTAAATTGATTAATTTCGCATAAAATATTCGCTAAATAATAATACGAGACAATTTTGTTATAGGGTTACAAAGTGTACTACACGACTGATCCGTCACAGGGGCTCCAATCATGGCATTCACAAATGGTAAGTGGTTCTTAACATATTAAGTAATTAACTAATTCGTGATAATACCCGACTGGTGGACGTGATACCCGAAAATCGAACACGAAGTTTTTCTCTAGAGAGACACGGCCTTGTTCGTAAACAGTTTATATACCTATTTTAGTTATCGAATGTTTTGTCTTCTTCGAACGAATTTTGAAATGAGTATGAAGGAAGAAGACAAAACATTCTATAACTAAAATAGGTAATATTATTAAAAACTATTAACTAAAATAGGGTTTACAAACTATTTATGTATAAGGTCGATAGTGTATAGTCAATGACAGACCGATATAATTCTGCTAACTATCGAGAGACGCAACTTCTTATTTAATTTATCATTATATTATTTGGCAATTAAATTACACTTTCCGTCGCGTTGAGCAACTCGGGCACAGCAAAGTGACCCCACTCTACCTGATGGTAAACGAAGTGGGGTTCGACAGAGTGTTTACTGACGAGTAATGATTGTTCCTCGTCAGTCTACACAATTATGCCGGCCTTTTTAACCGCTGATCCCGAATCACGATACACGTGAGCCACTATAGCGGGTTTTAAATTATGACGTACTTTGAGTCTAATGCCCTGTTTTTTCAACTGTAGTCATCTTCTTGTCAGGGTCTTATTAAGCTGGACGCGCTCGCAGCACCTGGAGCACTCGAAGCTCTGCGAGCGCGTCCAGCTTAATAAGACCTTGACAAAAAGATAACTACAGTTGAAAAACCTGATCTAAACCTGTATCAATGATAGATAATTCTAAAAAGACCTCCGCATTGTAAAAATGGTGTCACCCCACAAAAATAAAAAAGGTAAGTGATATCACCGCCTAGCCTCAGCAGCAATTGGACGGTTTTTCAGGGTCTCTAGTCTTACAAGTTATAACCCACCTTTTAGCCATCCGTAAGATCTCTAACACTATATACACACTACACCAGCACTTCAACCAAAACTATCGGCTATTCAAAAAACTGTGTCGTATAGATGGACAACAACCACCTGACGACGATCAGCGAGCTGACTCCCCACACGGTGTACACGATACGAGTGCAGGCGTTCACGTCCGTCGGCCCGGGACCCATCTCGGCGCCCGTGCAGGTCAAGACACAGCAAGGTTAGTGTAGCATTTTGAACCTTACAGCGTTGTTGACTAAGTAGGTATTTATTACTACCCCATCCTCACAACCGCCACTGCAACTCTTGTAAGCCAGGATCATCGGTGGCACGCATTTTATGACGCCGAGCGGTGAAGCTCGTCGAGTTTCAAAGAACACCAATCTTTTTTTTTTTTTATCGCAATGAATGACGAGACGAGCATGCCGTTCGTCTGATGGTAAGCGATACGACCACCAATAAACAGTAGCAACACCATCCAGCACCTTGAGTTACAAAGTATTGTGTGGCATTCCACTGCGCTCGTCATCTTGGGACATAAGATGTTATGTCTCTTTATGTCCAGTAGTTACACTGGCTACAATGTCTTTCAAACCGAAACACAACAGTGCATGCACACTGCTGCGTGGCGGTAGAAATAGACATTGCGGTGCTACCCACCCAGACGGACTCTTACATACGAGAGACCTACCACAAGTCAATCTTTAACCCGCAACGAAATTAATCAAATAGAAAGATATGTACGAGTTGGAAATATTATTTATTATGTTGATTATTAGATAGTAGTTCTTTCGCATGTGAAACCTTGTCAGGCTAAGTACCACCGCAATGTCTATTTCTCTCTACAAGCAACTTTGCAAGTACTGTTGTGTTTCGGTTTGGAGGACATTCTATCCAGTGTGATTATTGGGCATTGTGTATGTACAGTCAGCAGCATAAGTACCTGAACAAAATCAAAATTTCAAATCGTCCATATACGCGTTAAGTTAAACTGAAACATGATTTTTCTTCGTTTGAAGTAAAGTAAATCTCTTTTGTTTTATTTTTGTGAAGAGAAAAAAAGATTAGTAAGAACACAAAAGTATGTAGGCAATTTGAAATTTTGAATTTGTTCAACCACTTATACTGCTGACTGTACATCTAATGTCTCAAGATGAAAACGGCACTGTGCTTTATAATTTCTAGGTGGTATTGCTACTATTAATTTCACAATTCTGGGATATCATTCAGTGGTAAAAAAGAGACAAAACATTAAACAGCTTAGTAATGTTGTTGCTAAAAGCGAATGATAATTTTTTTTCTAATTTATGTGCGAGATCTGATATCACGAAAGGTGAAATGATTAATTAAGATATCAGTTTCGTATCCTACACAAGTCCTTGGGGGATAAGGGACACATTTCATAATTTTATCATGAAATTTCTGCGCCCTTGAATTATTTTCGTATACGAAATAATGATCGTTGTTTCGTAATTTGGACGTTAATTTTGTGTGTGTTATTGATTGTGAATGTATCGCATACATTTTTCTCGTGTTAGAAGTGAATAAATCTTCGGCATTAAAAAGCATTAGTATGTGACTATAGGGTATTTATTTCGTTTTGTTAGAATTTAATACAAAAGTTAAACAAATATTTTATTCAATACTTATTCACAAATAGTTTATTATTTGTTATTGTTATATTAGGTACATGATACATCCAAACCAGCTAATTTGTAATTATATTTAATTCTATTTGCAATATTCTAGACAAAAACCAAGAAAGTCGAAAAATAACACGTCACTCTGTTTATACTTTGGATAAATTCTTTTGAAATGACGATAACATTTCTAAAATTTTATTTTATTTCACAAAGAGTTTTTTTTGTCTTCCGTGACAATCATCTCAAACGGCCCAACGGAAGATCAGCGTTGGCTGTACTGCCAACATATTGCTGAGTTGGAGCCTGTTTGCAGCAAAGTGTTTTTTGTCTGTTTTTATTTTATACGTGTATAATTTGTGTTTGTTGCAAATAAATTTAATTTCTTTCTTTCTAATGATAAAATATTATGTACCTACCTAATTAAAATGTTTCGTTGATCAGGAGTACCTTCCCAACCCTCGAACCTGATGGCGGTGGAGGCTGGAGAGACGTCGGTGACTCTCTCGTGGCGACGGCCGGCGCACGCGGGCGATAACATTGTCTCCTACGAACTGTACTGGAACGACACCTACGCTAAGGAGCATCATAAGAAGTAAGTGGAATAGTTGGTTGGAAGATCTGATTGTCGGGTGGGGGGACTTAAAAAAGGAAAAGAAGAAAGAAATCTCATACTTGTGTCATGTTTTATAGAGCATCTAATTAACGCATAATCACGCTTTTTATCCCCGAAGGGGGGTAGGCAGAGGTACAACTAGTGCACCTTTTCGCCGTGCGTATTCTGTCCCATGATTTGATAGGGAGCGAGCCTATCGCCATAGTATCTAATTAAATTCTCTCTGGTTTGTGTGATGACATTACCTACTATAAAAATAAAATACTGAATCATAAAATCCTAGATTACTGACCCTGGCCAATATTTAAATACAGTTGACAATTATATCAATTTAGAAACAGTATTTGTTTTTAGTAATTTTACACGACATTCTGAATTAATTTGCCCAGTTTGCTTTGCCTTTTCCAAAAAAATACTATTTACCCCCTACTAATTGCGCAGGCGCATCCCAATAACGGAGACTTACACGCTGAACGGGCTGTATCCGAACACGCTGTACTACATATGGCTGGCGGCGCGGTCGCAGCGCGGCGAGGGCGCCACCACGCCCCCCATCGCCACCAGAACAAAACAATACGGTATGCGGCCGCGGCCACCTCTACCAACGGCCCCCGTCCAACGACAAGGCAAACGTTCGCACGAAACGCACGAACGCGATCGGTCGTACGAACGGAACAACTTACGATCGCACGAACGAATTTACGAACTTAATTAATACTTGAAGAAGAATTTTGTGTACAGTGTTTAATCACGCGAATTCGCGGCGTACGCTCGTGCGAGCGTTGTCAGTTAGGACGACGTCTTCGTTTGTGAGTGGTTGTAGTATACTCGCGGTAGGAAAGAGATTCGATACTTGTGTATATTGGTAATATAGTTGTAAATATTTCAGAACAAAAGGCCAATGTGATATGATATAAAATTTGGAAGGTGTTGTTTTGGAGTAGATAATATTATAGGTTTTTTTAAATTTTCAAATGTAGGACGTACTAAAATTTAGCTTCGATATCTAAGTCACCTCTTTGCTTCCTAAAAAAAAATGAACTAAAATAAATGGGAGCAGTCGGACAGTCATTCTTAATAATCTCTAAAAATTAAAAAAAGGTTATATTTACTCAGTAAAATAAAGTATTGCGTTAATGCAATCCCTTGAGTGTTAACGGTGAAGGAAAACATCGTGAGGAAACCTACATACCTGAGAATTCTCGATAAGAATTTCGAGGGTATGTGAAGTCTGCCAATCCGCACTAGGCCAGCGTGGTGGACTAAGGCCTAACCCCTCTCAGTAGTAGAGGAGGCCCGTGCTCAGCAGTGGGCAGTATTTAATACAGGGCTGGTATTATTATTTATTATAATCCCTTGAGTATTTCGCACCATAACTTTTTAAGTAGAACAGATAAAATTGACTCTTTGAACCCTTCCGCGTAACAAAATATTCATAAAACAATTTTGTAGGAATGTTTTAAGTAATTTGAATTTTCAATTCAAGTTGGAAGCATCACGGGCCTGTTTCTTTTGCTTTAAGTTAACTTTGATATTTGCGAACAACGAGTCCCTTTCCTAGTGCGAGTTTTGAGGAGATGTGAGAGTGACTGAATCCTGTTGTGAGTATTCCAGGTAACCTCCTAATGTAATATTTCACATAAAGCACCTGCCCGGCACGCTGCCAGTAATTCAAGCACAAGCACCACGTTTTATATATCACAATATGTGTTTTGTAATTGTAAAATTGACGAAACGGTAAAGTGTACGCGATAGTCGCGCCACTCACCGCACTCGCTCACGCCTCGCTAACGTTAAAATAAACGCGAGTCGTCGTCGAGGCGTATGTGCGTACACAGTACCTTAGTAGTAGCTTTATGTTGTTCGTAGGTCAGTTGAACACGAGCCTCGCCACGGCGGACTCTTTTGTTTTGCGCTTGCGACGCGAAGATAAAGGAATTGTTCGCGTCGTAAGCGCACGATAATCATCCCAGTTTTCTTCCAACAGGAGAAAGTGTGACGGATGAGACTTAATGATGTATGGGCGAGCGGATCCTACATTGACACCACACAAACAACGGGGATATATGCATGCTCAATCATTGTTTTAACGACACGATTGTCGTATTTCATATTTATGTATTGTGTATATTTTGTTTATGTTCTGAGCACGGTGTTTTCATTTCATCAATGGCATTCAGTGATTGCATCGGCCAGGGTTGGTTGTCGGTGCATGGAGACGTGTCGCCGCGTGTTGCGTGCGGCGGCGTGTGGTTCAGTTGCAGGTTGTCGGCACGGTCCGGTACTGCCGGTCCGTTCCGTCGTGTTCTTACCGCTGAGCTTGTTTAGTTCCCGGCGCCCCTCCGATGAATGTGACCGCCGTGCCGATATCGCCGACCGCAATCCGCGTGTCGTGGCAACCGCCGCCAGCGGAGCGAGCCAACGGACGTATCGCTTACTACAAGCTGCTATGCGCCGAATCCGGGAGGGGAGATTCGGAGGCGACCGTCGTCAAACTAAACCAGACGTCATTCGTTCTGGACGAGTTGAGACGGTGGACGGAGTACCGTGTGTGGGTGCTCGCGGGCACCAGCGTGGGCGACGGGCCCGCCTCCTACCCGGTCACCGTGCGTACGCACGAAGACGGTACGTGTCTACTCACTTATTGGACATCCACACTGTCCCTGTCTTCCAACGACACTACGTTCCAACGTTCCGTTTCATGCAGTTATACGTCAAATTAATTTTCATGTTTAACGTATTTTTTTATTGATATGTAAACTTGGGAACGATGGAACGGAGCGTTACCGAGCCAAAGAAACATCTTATTTCTTATATATTTCATCAATAATTTAATTATCTTGCAAATTAACAAAGTTCTTTGGCTACGTAATATCAAAGGTTCGAAGCACGATAAATTTTAAAATAAAGTCAAATTAGCTTTGAATTTTAGCGAAACGTCGGGTTATTTGGAATATTGTACGATCCTCTGATATTACAATTTTCGTTACATAACATATTTAATATGGGAAAGGTTACTAACATTTTTTATATGAAATACCATCTTTATTCATTTGTAAAATCATTCAATAAATGTTATGCGCGTGTTCTCACGTTTCAAGAAATATTGGAAGTACACTCATCTACAACAAGGCAATGATTTATTGAATGGTTTTACGTACGAAACATTTTGGGCTGACAATTTTAAATGAAATGTCCCTGTTTTGGCTACACATGCTATAGAACCAATGGTGGTGGGTATACTAATGAATATTTCATAGATGCCACGACGGTTAGTTATCGAAAATAAAACTTCGCTACGTTTATACCAAGATACTAATGTCATTTTTTTCTTTTGTTCCTTTCTCATGAGCATATAGCAGGATACTAAACAGGAGGTTTAATATCGTAACAAAATTTTACTATGCTTGCCGATGAACATTACATGTATATCTATGATCATGTCACCGATTGTTACATTTGGTTGTCACAGTAATGACGCCGCTATTCACGGCGGCATAGAGTCTATATTTCCACTCACTGTCACATGTAATGATTTGTTTTGATGACGCGTCTCATCGATACGTGTTATTGTCAACTCGCTAAGATGGCACTCACTGAAATGCAAAGTTTATATGCACCTGGTATAGTGTCGACGGCACCGTTATATTGATTTTGGCGCACAGTTGTTCAGTATTTAGCGATGGACACAATTTTGCATGCTTTATTTACCGACACAGCACCGTTTTTCGTTCAGTTAATTTCACTGAGCACAAGTTAGGTTCACGTCTTGCCGTACGCAATGTCCGCGCGGTGCAGTACCCCGCTCTCATTGCGTTAGGCACAGACTGCACTTTTAGGAAGCACTCAGCACAACTAGCGACGCCACGAGGTGAGAGAGCGAGCTCGCTGGAGCGTTCGATCGTTCGATCGCTCGATCGTTCGGCCGCTCGACCGCTCGATCGTTCGCCCGCTCGGTTGTAAAGCCCGACACGCACCACGGCCCGAGCGCCGCATTTGAATACCAATACCGTCCCCACACGACACGCGCGCATGCTACTAAACTACTCACAACTACTTCTCTACTCACTGTACTATCGTACTGTCTGACTACTGTATACCTACTATTAGCGGGAACTCCGGGCCGAGGCAAACTCCTGACGATCCGCCAAATTCCTCTTGAACATGATTGGCCGTTCAGGATCGGAGGGACCGCGCCGCCGACACACCCGCCTGGTAGCCCGACGCTCGCTCGGTCGCTAGACTTCGCGCTACTCTCTTTACATCTATCTCTTCTTCTCACTCGCTCTCCGCTACAACTTCTTGCCAGTAGCCACTTCACTCTCGCCTCTCTTCCTTCTTCTGTAATCTCTATCAGACTTTCGTCGTGCATGCACACTAGATATTGTGACATATACAAAATACTATTATGGCTAACGTTCGCATCGCCGTTAACAAAGAACGGGACGGGGCTCGATGAACGCAACGCGACCTACCGGCACAGCTCACTCCTGTTAGCGAGTCGCGGATACACCGATACTGAACACTAGAGGAGCTCAGCAACGCAGGCACTCGACTCTCTGGACACTATGGACACTACGGACACTACGGACACTCTGACACTGTCACAAATATCACAGCGGCGCACACAAGGTACGAGCCACCGAACCACTGAACTACTGTACTACGACCCGCCTGACTACCGGCCACCAGTCACCACACATACAGAGGCACCGCCGGCGCACATAGTCGGGACTCACACAGCGACTCACACACACAGACTGGCGCCGTCGCGTTAATCAATACATGTGCGTGTGAGTGACTTCTCTGCACCGAGGGACAAATATGGCTACAAAAGACGCATTTTGCCTTTTTCTGTACAATCGAATCGTTTAAATAGTCCGTAAACGATTCCTAACGCCGCGAAATCTCCGCACATTTGCACTGTATTCAAGAAATAAAATTCTTGTGTCGGTTTTGTTCCGCGCACTCGACAGAAAAAGGCAATACACGCGACCTAGACGAGGCCCGCGTCCCAAGCGGCTTAAACCGAATGCGCCTCCTAAAGAGCTCGAAATATACGAGGAAGTAAAATAAGAGTGCCCCCCATTTCGCCGACAAGCGTTCTACTCGTAATCTCTCACTTAGTAGTTCCGTTCGCCCTGCAATGTTCGCACAATTTGTCTTAAATGTATTTGAATGCGTTTTTCTCTTTTTTTCTCTCGTCACTGACTTTGTATGGGCCGCTGGTAACCCGTACAGCCATAAGGAGTGAGTACAAATTACTATAGTGCTTGTATATGTGTGCGTTTGTGCTTGTGCCTAAGCTTTGTGTAGACCGAGTCTTCCTAGCACTTTAATTAATCTAACCTGACGAAACAAACTGCAAGCGGTAACGTTATGTAAAGTATTTATTCGTAGACGACGAATTGACGAGTTTCCGCGGACTTGGCTTACCGATCCGCCACGAACAAACTCACAACTACGACGTCCCCGAAGCATGATCCCCTTGCAGTGTGTCGAATTACGAACATAGTTTTAGTAATGCTGCTTTTGGACACATTAGGTGAATTTGTTAAATGAACTAAAGTGTTGGATTGTTCTTTGTAAAAATGCTTGACGATTTTAGTTGTTCTATACGATGTGGATTGGAAGGTAATGGATTTTAATTGGTTTTGGTGATGTGAAAGGTATATGATACTCAGTGTGTGTTGGTATTCAAATGCCCGATCGAGATGCTGAGAGGCGTACAGACGCCTGCGACTGGAGTGCCCTATCAGCATCGCCGACGGCGCGTACTACCGACCGCACCGTGTTCAAGTGCTTACCGAAGAGCCTATGACGCCGACGCTTCCGAATTAGACCCTCCCTTTTAAGAATCGCTTTAGGTAGTTAAATAGCACGCTCCCGTAGATGCTGATAGGGCATTTAGGTCTGGAGGAGAAGATGTCTGGCTCGGCTTTTGACGTGGTGTGTATGCTCACAGTGCCCGGCGAGCCGCAGGACGTCAAGGTGACTGCGATCAACTCAACGTCCATACACGTCACGTGGAAGCCGCCGCAGGAGAAAGAAAAGAACGGCATCATACGAGGCTACCATGTGCACGTGCAGGAGATCAGAGAAGAGGTAACATTAATGTTCATTAACATATCCAAGTCAACACCCGCTTATATATAGTTATAAGCTAATTTCCTTATATCAATGGACACCGGTGTCCACCGCGGGCGTTGAAGGATTACTAAAACAGATGATTCCAAATATGAATTAGATCGGATTTACACCTTTTTGTGCAGATAAAGACATTATCTATACGTAATGATTTATGATACTAGCTACAAAATCCTACGTTAATTACTATAACAGACAACACACGTTTTTCACACATTATAAACACAACAAAACATAACGCAAATACCTTAATCATCAGGGTAAAGGTCTCCTCAACGACCCGATGCGTTTCAACGTGATGGACGACACGACGCTTGAGCTGAACGTGTCAGGTCTCCAGCCGGACACCAGGTACAGCGTGCAAGTCGCCGCGCTCACCAGGAAAGGAGACGGTGATCGCAGTCCACCAGTCTCGGTGAAGACGCCGGGAGGCGTGCCTAATCGGCCGAATGTCAATCTTAAGTGAGTATTTTAACATCGAATATAATATTTAATATAAATAATAGAAGAACTTTTCTAAGTTTAATAATAATCAGATACTAGATCAACGGCTTATAAGTATACTGTTGTTTTAGGGTTTTGGAACGAGATCCCATTGTGTCCATAGAATTAGAATGGCTAAAACCGACCCAAACTTACGGCGATTTGCTCGGATACCGTTTAAGATATGGTATAAAAGATCATCCCCTAGAAGAAGTAAATTTCCCTGGAACGAAAGTTTCATCACATAGGATAAATGATTTAGAAAGGGGGGTGCAATATGAATTCCGGGTAGCAGGCAAAAATCATATCGGTATCGGTCAAGAGTCAATTAAATACTGGTTAACTCCTGAGGGGGCACCTAAAGGACCACCGACGAACGTTACGTATCACTTCCAAACCCCAGATATAATTAGTGTTACATGGGAAGCCCCGATCAGAGCGGACAGAAGCGGCCAAATAAAGAAATATGACGTCCAGTTTTATAAGAGAGGTGATCAGTCTTCAATAGTGGAAAAGACTACAGAATTAAAAAAAGCCGTTTTTACTGGGCTGGAAGAGGATGCCTACTATGTGTTTAAAGTTCGCGCGTATACGGAGCAAGGAGCCGGGCCCTACAGTAAAGACCTCACAGCGCACACTGAAAGGGACATCGGCAGGGCGCCCATGGCAGTGAAAGCCGTCGCTACCTCGGAATCTAGTGTAGAAGTTTGGTGGGAAACATTCCGTTCCAGAAAGAAGATTATTGGCTACGTTATTTTCTACACGATGACGCCCGTAGAAGATTTAGACGAATGGCTACAGAAGAGTGTTCATGTAACGCATTCTGCAGATTTGGAAAATTTAGAAAAGTTTGCAGAATACGCAGTCGCAGTCGCGGCTAAGACAGCCGATGGCCTCGGCAGGTTATCGGAGAAAGTCACAGTGAAAGTTAAGCCCGATGAAGTGCCTTTACATCTTAGAGCCCAAGATGTATCCACGCATTCTATGACATTGTCATGGTCCCCACCATTACGGTTAAATCCCGTTCATTATAAGATATCTTATAACGCAATAAAAGAGTTTGTTGATTCTCTTGGTATGACCCAAACGCAGGAAATTTCAAAAAGAGAAATAGTAGTGAAGCATGATAGGACGTCGTATTCTATCAACGATCTATCGCCGTTCACAACGTACAATGTTAATGTAAGTGCCATACCAAATGACGATTCGTATAGACCGCCAACGAAAATCACTGTTACCACACAAATGGCTGCGCCAAAGCCAATGGTAAAGCCTGATTTCTACGGTGTTGTCGAAAACGAAATACTCGTCATTCTACCTCAAGCTTCGGAAGAATATGGACCCATATCGCATTATTATTTAGTTGTAGTACCTGATGATAAAGCTCATAATCATAAGAATCCTGATCAGTTCCTAACAGATGATTTGATAAAGAATAATATGAGAACAGATGATGAAAATGCACCTTATATTGCTGCCAAGTTTTTACAAAGAAATATATTGTACACTTTCCATCTCGGTAACGATGAAATGTACGAAGGCTTTTTAAATCGAAAATTGAACCTGAACAAAAGGTACCGCGTGTTCGTGAGGGCTGTCGTGGATACTCCTCAAAAACATCTCTATACGTCCAGTCCGTTCTCGGAATATTTATCTTTAGATATGCGTGAGGCGCCACCTGGAGAAGAGCCCAGCAGACCTGATCCCAAAGACATTAACGGAGACCCCGAAATTCGAATCGAAGAAAATAGAAAAGAGGCTGGCATGCTTTGGGTCATAGGGCCAATCATCGCCGCACTAATGCTGTCTTTGTGCCTCATAGTGATGTTCATAATGAAAAGAAGAAGACAACCTTGCAAAACACCTGATCAAGCTGCGGTGACACGTCCATTAATGTCAGCTGATGTTGGCTTTGGAGCTCCGTCCGATCCGGTAGAAATGAGGCGTCTCAACTTCCAAACGCCAGCCATGATATCTCATCCTCCTATTCCGATATCCGAACTCGGCGAGCACATCGAAAGACTTAAAGCAAACGACAATTTAAAATTCTCTCAAGAATATGAAAGTATTGAACCTGGACAGCAATTCACGTGGGACCACTCGAATATGGACGTTAACAAACCGAAAAATCGATACGCAAATGTGATTGCTTACGACCACAGTCGCGTAATACTGCAACCTATTGACGGAATTCTTGGAAGCGACTATATTAACGCAAATTACTGTGATGGCTATCGAAAACATAATGCTTACGTCGCAACGCAAGGCCCCTTGCAAGAAACATTCACCGATTTCTGGAGAATGTGTTGGGAATTACGCACGTCTACAATAGTGATGATGACTAAACTAGAAGAAAGGACACGTATCAAGTGCGACCAGTACTGGCCCAGTCGCGGTAGCGAAACGTACGGCATGATGACGGTGACCATCGCAGAGGTTCAGGAGCTCTCTACTTATTGCATTCGTACGTTCCAAGTGACGAGAAACGGTGGCGCGGAACGTCGGGAAATCAAACAGTTGCAGTTCACGGCTTGGCCAGATCACGGTGTACCGGACCATCCAGCGCCATTCCTGCAATTCTTGAGACGCGTGCGAGCTCTGAATCCCCCTGACGCGGGTCCTTTGGTCGTGCACTGCTCGGCGGGCGTCGGTCGCACTGGCTGCTTTATCGTCATCGACTCCATGCTCGAGAGAGCGCGACACGAGCGCACTGTCGACATTTACGGTCACGTGACATGTTTGCGAGCCCAACGTAACTACATGGTGCAGACCGAGGACCAGTACATATTTATCCACGACGCGTTGCTTGAGGCGGTAGTCTGCGGTGACACGGAGGTGCCGGCGCGCAACCTCCACGCGCACATACAGAAGCTGATGCGCATCGACTCGATCGAGAACATAACCGGAATGGAATTGGAATTTAAGAAGTTGGCCAACATGAAGGCGGATTCGAGCCGTTTTGTATCGGCCAGTCTCCCGTGCAACAAGCACAAGAACAGGCTGGTGCACATCTTGCCATACGAGTCGACGCGCGTCTGCCTGACGCCGCGTGATGGCTCGGACTACATCAATGCGTCGTTCGTAGACGGGTATCGGTACCGAGCGGCGTACATCGCCACGCAGGGCCCGCTGCCCGACACTACTGATGACTTCTGGCGAATGCTATGGGAGCACAACTCCACCATCATCGTGATGTTGACCAAACTCAAGGAAATGGGCAGAGTGAGTGATTTTTTGCTTTTGTAATTGATATTCTTAAAAGGAATTGTTTTCAATAATCTGTGTTGTTTTGTAGGAGAAATGTCACCAGTACTGGCCGTCTGATCGTTCTGTGCGCTATCAGTGCTTCGTGGTCGACCCCATCGCTGAATACAATATGCCTCAGTACATCTTGAGGGAGTTCAAGGTAATTTATGTCATTAATTTCAATATATGATCAAATAACACGATCATGTTTACACCTTACAATTAAACTTGGGTTACTTGAGGTTGAATCAACTTTGGATGGGATATATATGCTTCTCAGTAAATCTTCTGCCTACCTCTTCAACATAACTATAAAGCAACCCCCACTCGTCAGGTAACGGACGCTCGCGACGGAGCGTCGAGGACGGTGCGCCAGTTCCAGTTCACCGACTGGCCGGAGCAGGGCGTGCCCAAGAGTGGCGAAGGTTTCATCGACTTCCTCGGCCAAGTGCACAAGACCAAAGAGCAGTTTGGACAGGATGGACCCATCACTGTACATTGCAGGTACGTACAATAACACCAGTATTACTGTCAATAATATTGACAGTTTTGGGGCCTTGACCAGATGTGCTAAATGTTGGTGAACTTGACACGTCTTCGAAATTCTTATGGAGATTTCTTAGGTATGTAGGTTTCCTCAGGATGGTTTCCTTCACTGTTAAAGCGATAAGTAAAATTCTCCAAAATAAAATGTAATTCGAATGATGGTCTCTGCAGTCCCAACTAGCCAATCGCTGCATGAAAATGAATATTTTGCATCTGAAACAATCGTATTTTACACAAAATTATTGACTCAAGTTATTTGGTCCTAAAAGCGCTAAGAATATCAGCTTTAATAACAGACGCTCTATGTAATATAGCGCCTGAGTTTGGTGTGTCATATTCGGAAATACTTCTTCTTCTTCAGCCTTTAGAAATCCATTGCTGAACATAGGCCTCCCCCAAAGATTCGGAAATGCGAAGTTAGTCAATGCCCAATTTTTATCCTCCTATACTTTGCAATTTAATTAAGGCGACGCACTTGCTCGTTTGCCCTCAGTAAAGAAAGTGTAATGTTATATTCTATTCACCGAGAAGTTGCTAAATTCATAAACATTGTATATAATTTCATATTCCTAAAATATTAATTAACCTTTAAGCAGGTTGTTCACATTTTGACATACTATTTAATTGTGTTTTTGTATAATATCGATAGCTGAACTAAGGAACAAATATTATGTAACATTGCCTAACGTAGTTTTAAATACTAGTGTAAGTAGTACGTACTACTTACATTAGTATTTAAAATTAAATAAAAGATTCATTACTCTTCCTTGCTTCGCCGTAGTCGGGTAAAAATTATGGAGTAAATTGGATAGGCTTATCTAAAGAGGGGCCGGGAGTTACGTGCCCACCCTAAAATATAGGCGAGAAGATATCTTATATATCCTCAATATGAGGCAGCCTTAATATTACTGCAAATTTTAAAACCATCAATACTATGAAATCTGAATTATACACGGAAGCCTTTTTTTAGTCTACATCCCTTTGGAAAATGACTAGCTACGCCTATTGGTATAAGTACGTATCTATCTTGACGTATATTTTGATATTGATATACGTGTCATCATGATATGTATCTACTTTATGATGATGGTACGTACCTCTGTGATAATGATACGTTCCTGTATGATGATGATGATGATGATGATGACGTGTAGCGCGGGCGTGGGCCGCACGGGCGTGTTCATCACGCTGTCGACGGTGCTGGAGCGCATGCAGTACGAGGGCGTGGTGGACGTGTTCCAGACTGTACGCACGCTCCGCACGCAGCGCCCCGCCATGGTGCAGACTGAGGTACAACACACTACTCATTACTGGACATTATGAGACTTAACATCTTATGTCTCAGGATGACGAGCGCAGTGGAATACCACACAGTACTTTCTAAGACAAGGTGCTGAATGGTGTTGCTACTGTTTATGGGTGGTCGTATCGCTTACCATCAGGCGAACGGCATGCTCGTCTCGTCATTCAATGGCATAAAAAAATCCATATTAATTGTGAAATGTGTACAGGATCAATACGAGTTCTGCTACCGCGCTGCGCTGGAGTACCTCGGCTCGTTCGACCACTACGCCAACTGACGCTGAGACGTGCTCGTCTGAGCGCATGCGCACGCGCACGCACCTACTTAATAATATGTATGTACATTATGACCATTTGGGACGGTTGTTGGTTTGTGTTTTACGAGGAATGAACATGTTTTTATGCTTTGTACTATTGTTTGGTAAAAATGTACAAGTGGTATGTTATCATTCGATTTTGTTAACGTCAAGGCCCATAGAAAGTTTCATATTTTCAAAAATCGATATATTTTTCGAACTATCGAACAAATAGAACGAACATCCAACAAGACCGAATTTTGTCTGTAAGTAGTACAAAATTCCATAGAGAAATATAAAAATTATGATACATAACATTATTCGTTTGAAGGTTATAGTAAATAAATAACTCTGTTAGGAACAACAGAAAACAAGCAAAAACGAGGTATATCGTCCAATACAGCTGAAACAGTCTTGAAATAAAGCCAAGAATTAAGGACTTGTATTTGGCAATCCACTCCCACTTATAAGACGAATGCAGTCTCTGAAAAAAAAAATTACAACGTTCCTATAGGTTAAATATTCAGTGAAAAATGTGGTATAAGTTAAATAACCCATTAAATCTAAACCACAATGAAGAGTATGTCGTGGATATCAAGAACTACGCTGTTGTTTCGATCCCACAAATAAGAAGCAAGCGGGATTGGGACTTGCAATTTCTTGTTTCAAAAATGTCAGAGACGGATACATAGTTTAACAAGGAACAAAAATACTCGAATAAAAGTACTTTAAACGAATAATCTTCATCAATAAATATTTCTCGTTTGAAAATCCGGCATTATAGATCGAGTTTTTTTCGTCATTCTCTAATTATTTGTAAAAATATTTCTCTAATATTCAGTCGATATCGACATAAAAGTGACATTCCTGAAATCACTTCAAAAAAATACAGCATTAGAACTATACATAATTTTAAAATACAAATGTTCAATACTTTTAAAAGAAACGAGCAACCGTCCCACCGTCAAATAAAATGTTTTGTTGTCCTACCCTGTTGTCGGGCGGTTCCGGTGTGAGCCGGGGCCTGTCGTAGTGATGTACAACCTACGTCGACTGAAAGTAAAAACATGTTAATTTGAGGCTATTACATGTATGAGTGCCTAGGGAAGCTACTTATGATGTATATTTACGAATGTGACCACTTTTAAAATCATGATTGTGAGTCGGAAGGGTAATAAACGTAATTAAATATTATCCTTATGTCGTAACTTATGATAGAAAATATAAAGGCGATGGTTCGCACTATTTTTAATCTAAAACGGGACAGTATGAAATGTTAAAGTCCATATAAACAGTTTATAGATGCATTTAAAAAGTATATTACGACAGGATTATGAGAAGTATATTACGGGCAATGTAATGGTTACGCCGATGATTTTGATTTGCATGGAAGGACAATTCACATGACTATTCTAACGAACGGACGAACACGAACGAGTGCGTAAACGTTCGTCGGTTCGTTCGTTCGTAATGTCAGTTGTCCTTCAAAACGTAACTTAGTGAACGAAAACAGTGCGCTTAGAGACTTAACTATACGCGTTATAATATTCAATTCTGATCGTCACATACAATATATACAAACACGATATTGTAAAATGTATAAATAGTTATTGCAGCTGTAATTAGAAGTTTATTTTTCATATCGGGTGTTAAAGAAGAATATACGTTTAAGTAGTGTAAATTGTGGTAACACGTTTCATTATGCAATATATGATAAAGAAACTCTTTAGACGAATCGGCTGTGTCGTGTGTTTGTGTCAGTCCTGTGCGTAGTACGTAATGTTGTGTAAATAACTGATTCTTTTTTTAAAAACGTTCTTTACGTTGCCAGTGCCCTGTTTTTTTTTTTACTCTTGCCCTGTGAAACCAGCCAGTAACAATAAAGACCTGGCCGTAAAAAGTGACAATCTAAATTTAAATAAAAAAGACAACGTATTTAATGCTTTTTTGAATAGTTTTTTTTTTCGTTAGTTGTATGTTAATTTTAATGTCAATGCTTGCTTAGGTGATGATCGTGATTCGATGACATATCTATTGTGTAGGTAGAAGTAAATGTTTTCATTGATGTGGTAATGTTTTAATGAATTATACAATTAACGATTCGACTGATTTTACCGAATCGCGCAACGCTAACGTGTCACGTTAGGTACATGAAATGTTATCGCAAACGAGACCTGGAATGGTGTTTTGTCGGAAGCCATTTTTAATTAGTTTACTATTTACTATTTAGTGCTTCTATAACGGATCGAAACAAGACAGTTTTCCTTATAACATGTGAATATGACTGCCATGAATCTACCACACTATATTAAGCTATTTTTAAGTGTAGTATGTTATTTAATCTTTTACAGTAACCCCTTGCATAGTGAATGTATAAGAGTTTAGGTTTTTCACTCGTTTTATACAATATACCCTATAACTTGTATCGATCTATTTACGTATAAGTTAAACTTTGAGCTTGTATGTAACTTAGGGAATAATACGGTGTAACGCGGTCTTCATGTAGATATGCGAACAATTTAAAAAGTACTCATTTAAGGGAATATTTTAATTGAATGTGTGCGTCTCAATTCGGTCGGATCACACGGCCGGAACGGACGTAACTGCCAATCGTTTCAAGTTAGCTATTAAAAACAAAAATTAGTACTACTAACAATAAAATACGAAACATACGTAGATTTTAATGAGAGTAATTGTTGAAATGAGGTTATAGTGAAAATTTAATACTCGTTGATGAATCATATTTAGCGAGGAGCGAAATACACGCTTGTGGACAGCTTTATTTCGTTTAACAGCTCGTTTATCACATCAAGCTTTAACCATACATCATTCCTGCTCGTTTTATTTTATATCTTGCCGCTTATTATATGAATTTTTGAATACGTTATAAAATAATCGAGACAATTTAATTAGATTCCATGAATTCCTTTTTTAATTTTTAGGTTTCGTTCGCGTTTGCAAACCTATTCTTATTGACCACTAGTACATATTTATTCAAAAATAGAACGTTAAACTCCAAAATCAAAATATCCGAACCAAAAAGCGACCATACAAAAATTGATTTTTGACGTTTCAATTAAAAATGTATTCTAACCTTTTTATTTTAAAGTTCAAAGAATCCGAACATTGTGAAGAGTACCAATGTATAGAATAATATATTCAAACGCACACTGAGATCTCTCTTGTACAGTTATTCGTAATAGGTTTAGGTTAAACTTTCGGACTGGTTACAGCGACCTTAAAGTACCATATTGAATTAAAATAAGTCCTTACTGGATACCTGTAAAGTTTTCGTTAAAATCTCAGAATTTCCTACAGGACGTATGGACAATCCTATTGAAAATCTAAATAATTTTGACTTATATGCTTCTTTTTCTGATATTAGTATGAGAAAATACTCATACTTTTAAATTAAGTAGGTATCTCGTTTTTCAAAACATGCCTTTGTAGGTATAACAATACTCTGTCGCTTTGATTAATTATATACCTAGATAGACACTGAACGTTTCAAACGCGTAGAAAAAAATAGAGGCGAACTGTTCCCCACTAAATGAGTTCCAGTGAACTAATTTTTGTTGTTTTTCATGGATATAATTTTGTCCCCGTTTTAATAGAAACCATGTAATAACTGGTATCATTATGCGCGCACACAAGGATACGCAGAATGATGCAGTGATAGCGTATGACACAGCTGTCACGCATACTAGCTTAAGAAAAGTTGACCTATTTGTTAGACTTTCATTGCAGCGCGTCGCTCTATCTAGGTATATAATTAATCAAAGCTCTTTCGATTGTACAAATATTACTCACTACAAAGTATCATAGTAGAGGATGTTCAAAAACCCATTTAATTCGTCCATAAAGACCGAATGTTCATAAAGACGCTGTAGTCAGTACCGAAAGTGACTTGTTTTAATTTTGTTTCCAATAGCTAATATCATGCCATACCGTGGTGCTTGTTCAGTTTTGTTAGTATCAATGTTGTTTAAATCTTCAATCAATGTTGTTTTGTTTTATAATCATGGAATTTCGTTTCGTACAAGAAAGACTGATTTACAATAATTTCGATGTGTTTTTTAATTAATTTGAAATTTGTGTAATTGTAATAAATGAATGAACAATGTGTTGTAATATTTGTTGTAATCCTATAATTATGTGTTTGTAGTTTTAATTGTAATTTAGATATTTTTTGTGAATCATGCTGTTTGTTTGGGAACTCTTTGGATACAATGCATGAATAAAGAAAATTTATTTTTGAATATAGCAATAAATTTATATAATCCAATTGTTTTTACACAAAATGAAATAGTTTTTTTAATGTAACTCAAAGACTTCCTAAACGATACGGAAACTCCGCAACCGAACAAATATTTAGCATTTATTATGAACAAAAACGCCATTTAGCGTGTAATAATTTAATGCGCTTATAAAGGTACGTCATCCAAATAGCACTTGTTTGATCATAAAATAATTTGCATTTTTGAACGAATTGGCATAATGTATAAGGCCGTAGCTTTAAAGAATGTGTTAGAGCAATTAAAATGGCGATCGCAATATGGCTGGCGGGGTGACTCGTGAGTATCTTAGAGGTTGGTAGATCATGTTTATTTTGTAAAATACCCGCGCTGCGTCTCGGGCACAGTGGATTCGCAAATTATACATATGTATATGAAGAAATAAATTTATGTGAGACCATATTTGAGAGTTTTATTTTCGTATTATGGTTGTTTGTTGAGCTGCGAGAAAATATATCACACACACACATACCACGCCCTTTATCCCCGAAGGTGTAGGCAGAGGCGTAACTAGGGCACCCACGTTAAGCCGTACGTATTCCGTCCCATGATGTGATAGGGGGCGAGCCTATCGCCATATCGGGCATATATTCCAGACTTCGGGCTGATACTGAGTAGAAAAACCCAATATCACTTTGCTCGACCCGGGCATCGAACCCAAGATCTCAGCATTGTAGTCGTACTGTAGTCGACACTCGGGAGTATGGCATCATCCGAGCGAGCATCGGACCGCTTCTGTAACCCTAAGAACACCATACACCGGCATACCAACCAAAACCCGCGTTGGCCTTCTTCGGCGCATACGGGACGAGCCCGGGGTATCTTGTTGCACTAAGATAACTGCACGGGAGTTCACGGGACCGTCTCTGTGCATTAGTGGGCCTGGAGACTTGAAAAAGAAAGCAATTGAATTATCTAATTTGACTCTATCTTGTAAAAATATTTTTTAAAAATGACATCTCAATTCTCAACGCAATCGTTGCTTAAAGCGTTAATGTGATCATTTGGCATTATTGAATAACAAAAACCATCCTTAATATGTTTATCACTTTCAGATATATCGTTACAAGTGTATTATTTTACTCGTGCTTTACATAAAAGATTTCCTCTATCGCATACTCGCATACTCAAGACTTCAGCATTGCAGTCATACCGTCATACAACTACGCCACCGAGGCAGTCAACGCCAACAAATGTTTTTTAAGCGTTTACAAAGTAAGAAAAGATCTACCCTGCGTTTTTATTGATTTTCGTTTAAAACACTAAAAAACAACTGCAAGAAATCATTACGAGAACAATTTCCTATTTATTCATTGTCCTAGTTTCAGGCCTTTAATCCCATTATCCAAATATTGTGTCGACCGCAAATTGACACAATGAATACGTATTGCAGAGCGTTAATTATAATATCTGAGGAACGTGCCCCGTGAGATTGCTTCGCCATTGTGAACGAGGCCTTAGGAACATCGGGTTACAGGAACTGGAATGCGTAATGCAATACTACGCTCTGGATTACTATGAGACATAAATGAAAATACAAAAATAAATTAGAAGTGGTAAAGTTTGTGATCTGTTTGTAGGTGGAAATTTTTATTTATACTCATTATAGTTTAAAAAATCTAGAAATAAAGCTACACTGTTCAATGTGAAATAAACATAGACTAGAATTTTTCATCTACTATTTTGTATACCGAATCGAATTGTTTATTTCAATAATAAGACCACAGAATACTGAATAGTTGATATGACGCCAAGCGGTTTTTTTTAGATGAAACGATTATGAAATCGTTTCATCTAAGAAATAAGTAAATTATATCTTACTATATGATATATTATGATACTTATCTGCACCTACAATAATACTGGGATTTTCTGAAACATCTACTCGTACGTATTATGAAATATAATATTTTATTTTAATAAGTATTTAATATACAATTTTTTGAAAGGCGTTAATGACTTTGCTACTTGGGGTTTATGACTATATCCCATGATAATTCCATCTGTTGTAGCTTGGCTTATTGTATTTAGTTTTTTTTCTTGTAACAGACCGCTGTGAGCCACTCAAATAAAATATAATAACTACGTCACTAGTCAGTAAGATTGAGTCCAGTTTCTGAGTTCTTCCATTGGTTTATTATGACATGACGAAATAAAATTAGCCAACCACAGCATTTCTATCTCTATATTCATTATACCTAATTATTATTGTAATTTACCTCACATCATGCACATCTAGTCTCCTTCATATTCCCTGTTGGTCCATTGTAAAGCGTATTGGATGCGGAGACATTTCGATCCTTTGAGTGTCGAGCTCAGTATGCAACTCGGTTGATTCCATTAGTCGGACGATTTTGAATATGAATTGGTATCTGCTCGGGCCGATCAAATATCGATGTTGGATCAAACCTTTGACTACCCGTCAGTATGTTACATGCCAATGCCCATCCTTTGCTATTCACATGAATAAGCTAGTTGTACATCTAGCTTATTCATGTGATTTTACTTGTATTAGGTACTTACATTGTATTGATTCGGACTAAAAAGGTCTAATTTCTAAGTAATTGAACTTGTTCTTCAATAATTATATTATATAATAAGTTTTGCGTACCTAATACCTATATCGCGTTGTTTTGAGAGAAAACATCGTTGAAACAAGTATCCCGAATATCCATTTTCTGGCACAAAATATAAGTTGGACTTTTTTTGTCGTCTGTACCTACGCAGAAGTCAGGTGCTACACATAACACAATTACTTGTTACTTCACGCTTTGTTCATCTAGTGTGGTAAATAGAGGTTCAACTAATGCAACCACGGTTCGCTGAAATTGCTTTTTTGCCCTGATATTCCTGTATTAGAATTTCGAATACAAAATAGAATACCGATCCGAGCCCACCCAAATGCTTTTGTAGTCAAAAACCTTACAAATTAAATAATTACTTCTACTATGAAAATGACATTATAACAATTAGGAAATCCAAGAAACATGTTATGGCATTAGGTACCTAAAAATATTATGTGGTATTTATTTTTATCTAATCATAAAACTTATTCTAAGCACTTAGCTAAATATCAGTATCGTAGACTATCTATATAAGCACGTAAAATTTTAATTTCATTCTAAATCCCTGATAAAAACAACAGTTTTTTATTTGCAAAATCGTCTAAAAATATTACTAATAGCCTTTTGGTTTTACGCGATTCGACATCATGTATTTAAATCATCGGCTAAGCCATGACGTGCGGCCATATTGGCCGCAAGCCGTTCCCACGAATTAATCCCGCCATAAATAACTGACTGTCGTTTCTCTATGGTTTAAAAAGAAACGGTTTGGGCATTTAGACATGTTAGAAGCAAGATTATTTCATGTGATTTTAAAATTACTTTATTATTTACAATTACTTTGCATAATAAAAAATATTCCGAAATGTATTCGTAGTATAGCAACGATAAAATATATTCCCATTCAATATTTAAATAAATTACGATATATCAACTTTTTAGCAATTAATATAATTCTACTATAAATCAATATAATGCGTCTTCTTTAATAAGCAGGAGAGCAAAAATGATCTCTATGATAGAGCACACCATTCAGGATAAAAAACGGCAGCTATTCGCATCTATAAGAAGTACAAGATCGTACGACGGCATGACAGCAGTAGACGCAAAAGTTATGGGTATATGGAATATCGACTCTGTGACGCGGGAATAAAGTACGTCTGGTCATCACATGATTTTTTTTTTTACGTAGGCGATCCTGCAGTCAACACCGGGGGAAACCTGCAAATGGGATACTGGAGTCCCCCGGCTTGACGACTGCAGGGGCCTGGGAGGGGAGTGGAGGAGGAATATGGAAGGGAAGGTGGGAGGAAGGGCCGAAGGTTTCCAGGATGGGCGGAAAGAGTGGGTGCCAGGAAATGTTCGCGGGCCCTTTTAGGCCTCAATGTGTTATCCAACCAAGAGGTATACACACTGACTGTGTGCCTCGGCCCGCGACTAATGTCCCCCCGCGCATGGGCATGCATTGGGTGTGAGGAACCAGTGCACAAGAATTGCCTCGGGGGGCGGTCATCCCATGATTAGATGGGAGAATTGCGTCGTGCAATTTCATAACAATCGCCTTAGTAAATGTGGGAAAGGGCCGATACACTACCAACCTGGGTTTATTCTTTACTTCTATATTATCTTTACGAGGTTGTTGTACTCGACTGACTCGATTGATTTCAATCAAGTCGAATCATTCTAAAGATCGCTTATGATCAGAAGATACCTTATTCCTGCCTGCCTCGGTGGCGTAGTTGCATTACGGTACGACTGCAATGCTGAGGTCTCGGGTTCGATCCCCGGGTCGGGCAGAATGATATTGGGTTTTTCTAATCAGCATCAGCCCGGAGTCTGGAATTTGTGCCCGATATGGCGATAGGCTCGCCCCCTATCACATCATGGGACGGAATACGCACGGCGAAAAGTGGGTGCACTAGTTGTGCCTCTGCCTACCCCTTCGGGGATAAAAGGCGTGAGTATGCGTATGCGTATGCGTACCTTATTCCATAAATTGCATTTAGGAAGGCACATTCGACACCTTCTCACCAGCCAACTCTCTCGTCTCGTTCGACATGTGAGATATCATTACTAAACTACCCAAGATTTAAGTTTACGACAAATTAGTTTGATGCTTAAAACAAAGATACTACGCACCATATTGGCTTGTAAATAACACCCATAACTCAACCCAAAACTTACAATCAATAGGTACCTATAATAATACACTCATAAATTATTTATTAGTGAACTGAGGCTCCCTCGCGACAGAGATCTTTATTAAGTGGTACAATTCATTTGGCTGGTGAATGTAGACAGATTAATGACTTCGTTTATAATAAACAATATCATCCTGGCAAACTGTAGGGTGCTTATTAAACTCCTTGCTGAGGTAAATAAATAATGGCTGGTATAAATGGTTCCGCCGTGGTGTCTCCGAGGCAATTACATTTATTCACTTTACTTAATTAGGTTTGCAGGTGGCTTCAAAATGTTTGATATAGCTAGTAAAAGACCAATGAATACTTTTAAAGAGCAACGTAAAGATAAAGAAGAAATCATATTCAATATCAGCTACTCTATTTTCAATTTTAAAAAAAGTTACTTTAGTACTGAACTCAATTTGTTTTACAAAGGTTTTCGACATTATTCTATACGATTTTTCCATAAAATTTATAATGTTAATCTAACTTCTGATCTTTCTTATTAAGCAATTTTTATTTTAAAAATATCACTATATAGAAGGGTGTTTTAAGGCCGATTTTACCGATTGCTGATAAATGCTACTCATCACATAAATGTATAAGCCGAATAAATACAAAATTCACTTTCGAGTCTATGCTCCCAAATAAATATTAATAAAATACAGTAACCGTATTAAGCCGTTTAATACAGTAACTGCCAAATTAAATTTACTTAAAACCTGTGAAACAGGCCCTTACAAGTTACAACATAAGCTAACGTTAGTCAAACTTAATCAAATAAGTATTATTTCCAAAATCTATGTCTTTTTTTTTAGATTATGTGGCAAAATAGAGAAAATGTTAGTAAGTAATTCGAAATAACAAGGCAACTAATTTATTAGCTATTCCTTGAGATTTAGTTCGTTGTAAGGTCACTAGGCATTTATTCACAACTAGCTTTTGCTCGCGGGTCCGCCCGCGTTAAAAAGCTTTTCCAGTATAAAAGTCCCGGTTTATATTATCCGAGGTTAAAAATTCAGGACGTGATCTACCCGTGTGCCAAATTTCATTGAAATCCGTTCAGTAGTTTCGTAGATGTGCAGTAACAAACAAACAAAAACACAGACAGACAGAATTATAAAAATCACTGATTTGTTTTCTATTACTCTTCTTTAATCGCCCCCTTACTTTTTATCACATTTCTTTAAATGTACAGACACACCGGTTCTACTGCTTTATTAAATGTATAGATGTTAATCACGCTCGGGCGATGTTGTGTCAAAGGAGAGGTCATTTTGCAGACTAATAATCTTTTGATTCTCTTAAATAGAATAATGCTAGGTAAATGCACGTTGAGCTATCCACCGACATTATATTATTAAGAGCAAATACTTAATTAAAACAAAATATTAAAATCACAATGCCCTATAGGTAGATGTAGCAGATCGATTAATTTATATGTGCCGTTTCACTCAAAAAATGTTGTTCTTTACAAAATCAAAAACTATTTTGAAATTAAAATGCGAGTCATAAGAATTCTCTTGTTTTTACACGAATGAAAAAAAAATTGAATCTACATAAATTCGGATCCTTTCGGCTTATATTCTGCGAACATGGCTCGTGTTAAAAGTGAGAGGGGTGGAACTTGGAGTGAAATTAATTTAGTCCCGATCCCCTCATGCCATATGTAAATGAAATTGAAACGCCTTATTTTTATTGAGAAGGGCGCGAGGGCCGTGTTAAGGAACTCTTAGAAGCGTTAATCAGTACGCATCATCGGACTGATTGTGTGGGGCGTTGCAAGATTTACGTACGTAAACGTACGTACAGAAATATAACTTAATTTAGCCTAAACATGCTATGAAGACAGCGGCGTAACTAGTACATACGTAAAATTTGTCGAATGACACCACTGCCCCCTCTTTTTTTAGGTCAATTATTACGGCACTGTATAAAGGACTGCCCAAGCTGTGAATAGAGGCTTGACGCTCACAGGCCACATTTAAAAAATAACCTACGGAAAAGTTACACACAACACTCATCACGTTTTTATCTCAAAAGATAGGCAGAGGTGCAACCAGGGCACCCACTCTTCCTATCCGTGTTCCGTTCCATGATGCGATAGAGGGCGAGCCTATCGCAATATCAAGCACAAATTCCAGACACCGGGCTGGTAGAAGAAAAAAACAATATCACTATGTCCGGTATTCGGATCACACTAGAAGCAATGGGCGTATATAATTTATACGTGGCTTTTTTGTTGAAAGAAGTTTTTTTGTGTGACGTGGCGGCAAACTTTGGATCCGCTCCAGACGGCAAGAACCCACGCTACGCCACTGACATTTCGGCATCCTCGGACGGACCCTCCCTATGTGAAAGCTATAGGTAGCTACGCCCGTGCTAGAAGCAGTGTTGTATCGCGCACGCATCACAACCACGTTACCAAGGCAGTCTAAAAACAACTAAACTAACAACTAACTCGTTGCTTAGATTCAAAAATTTAAAGTTTAAAAATAAAATGTAAAGATTAGTTTATATATGTGTTGGAAATTATACTTATTCTTAGTTACAGATCGAGCAAAGTTCTTTCAATAAATGTTTGAAACTTTTCTACAAGACTAATACAGTCTGGCATATATTAACTTATTGCGTGAACGCCTCCAAATTATATCACGATATTGTTTGTATAATTCACTGCGCTTGAAATTAACTTTAAATTATATACATGTTGAGTTATCCTAACTTGGGCTTACATTATAGCTATAAGTTATATTATTTTTTAATTTATTGTAATCGTAGTGTTGTCTGCTGGAAAACCTAATAAATAAATAAATAAATAACAAAATCGGTCCATTTTCGTCTTCCCTTCATTACGTACCTGCCATCGAGTAAGGTTATTTGACGCTGTTTGAATTTCAGCTGAAAAAAATATAGAATGTGCTGTTGATACGTAACAAAGCTCCGAAATCAATTCGAACACGTCTCATTACATACTAATGAGTTGCGATGACTTCATTCGCAGTGATTTAAAAGTATGTAAGTGTATACAACAGTGTGTGTGGTAAAATAACTATGGCGCGAGCTTACTATTACATAGAAAATCTAACCCCAGGCAAGTCATGACTTTAAATAGAAAATCTCGTCATAAAAATTCTTAGATATAAAAGTTTGAATGTAGAAAAACCAAAAAAAAATATCTATGTCTATCCATAACGTAACATGCTAACACCAAAAAGTGACCATCAAGACCACGGACTTCTGAATGAAATTTGAAGTACCTATGTTTTCTCCGGACAATAATATTTAATTCAATTGTCTATTGTAATTTTTGAAGACTTTAATCACAGTTTTGAATTATCTATTTTTAAATAACGAAAACCGTCCAGACGTACCCGGATTCCTTCATAACAAATCCGAAGAAACTAAATTAAAAAAACGACCAATTAAAACATTACAATATAACTCGTTAAAACAAATTACCTTTTGTTTATTCTGAATAAATTTCACTTGTCTACGGCTTTTCGTACCCTTGTCTCTTGTAATACTAGATGACTCTCCCCGAGGAAAATATCGCGTTACCCATCATGCTTTCTAACTTTTTTCACTCCCATTTATCAATTATTAATGGCCCGGAGGCCGTATCGAAATTGAGAAGTAAGACGCTCGACGCGAACTTTTCAATTGTGATTTATTATATTTCTGGGGGAAATAGAGCATTCATATTTTACGGCATACTTGAAACACTGCAGAAATAACGGCTTTTAGGACAACTATGGTTGTTATCATTATAGGAATCATTTACTGGTGGTAGGTCTCTCATATGTAAGAGTCCGTCTGGGTACCACCGCAATGTCTATTTCTACCGCCAAGCAGCAGTGTGCATTCACTGTTGTGTTTCGGTTTAAAGGACATTGTAGCCAGTGTAACTACTGGACATAATGAGACTTAACATCTTATGTCTCAGGATGACGAGCGCAGTGGAATGCCACAGTACTTTGTAAGTCAAGGTGCTGGATGGTGTTGCTACTGTTTATGGGTGGTCGTATCGCTTACCATCAGGCGAACGGCATGCTCGTCTCGTCATTCAATACCATAAAAAAGGGGATTATTGTTACCACGAATAGTTTGGAATTCGTTTAAAAAGAAAAAAGTAAATATAGATTAATCTGCGCCACACCTATCGCTGTTAACTATTAAAACGTAACTAACGTAACTATATATCATCATCATCATCATCAGCCCTGTATTATATATAGCCCACTGCTGAGCACAGGCCTCCTCTACTACTGAGAGGGGTTAGGCCTTAGTCCACCACGCTGACCTAGTGCGGGTTGGCAGACTTCACATACCCTCGAGATTCTTATGGAGAATTCTCAGGTATGTAGGTTTCCTCACGATGTTTTCCTTCACCGTTAAAGCGAACGATAATTGATAAACAATACACACGTAACTTCGAAAATTCAGAGGTGTGTGCCTTGGGTTTTGAACCTGCGGACATTGTCTCGGCAGACCGTTCCATTCCCAAGTTGGCTATCGTCGCTAACTATATATAGTTAACCGAAATGATTTCATTATTATTTGACAAATACCTAGTTATATTTCACTCCCGTCGACCCACACATACTATGAAGAACGAAAAACAAAGGCAATAAATAATGCTTGCTTAACATTACGCGAATGTTACTGATGTGATAATATCGCATTTTTTTTATTTACTTTTTAATCGCAGCGTTTCGAAGACGATCCAGCCAGGTGACAAGTCACGAGGCGGACTAGGACGTAGGACATCCAAAAACTTGGTGTTAATATAATTAGGTACCTAACTTTATTTTTATTTTATTTCAATAATATCACAAAAATCATCCTTGGTAGATAGGGATCTGTTGTCTTTAGCAGGAAATTGTGGATATGAACCGTGACCACGATGGCTGAAGTCTTCGAAACGTCGGAATAAAAAATTAACTAAAAATAGCAATAAAATGTAAAGAACAATTGCCATGAAAAAAATGTAAAGAAAAAAAAAACAATAAAATAATAAACAATAGAAAAAACGCACGCGGGTAACTCATGTCCTGGATTAAACCTACCTAAAGGTTCCCTATGTGTTAATCCAGGATAAATAAGAAAACGTGGGCTATGGCCCTCTGATACCTATTAAAGTAGGTAGATAGTAGATACCGACTTTCCAGCACTAATTAATCAAGATATATTTTATTTTACTATAGTAATTTAACCCTACCTACTTCATACGAGACCCGAAATTAAATTGCTTTCAAATGAATGTTGCCATTGTTTAGTCTCCGGGTTAATTTGAATATTCTCTACTTAACGTAAATATAATTATATTTTGCACCCACGAGTTTTAGCGTAACCCTATATTGATTAATTTGGCACGCGTTTCGAACTCAGGTTACCTGCCGAAGACCCATCAAAATTTTATTAAATTAGCTACGTCTTGGAACCCGCATACGCATGGCGGAATTGGATATGTGGAATGCTTTTATAGGCAATCAAAATTAATTTAATTATGAAACAACTGCTGGTTTGTATTAACTTCAACTTGTACGAAACGTCGTGTGCGTTCTGGATACAAAATGTATCAAATTATAAATAACATATTGTAATTTTGAGACTCTTCTTTAACATGTAACTTAGCAAGCATTCGTCAGTGACGCGACGCCTCAAAGGACATGTCCAAAAACGGGCCTGAAATTCTAAACAAGACAATTTATATATATTTGGATAGAACTCCTGAAAACTAACCTATTGCAATAAATCGTTTAATTTTAAAGACCTCCGATTTTGAGATTTATGTAATTTTGTTTGGCTTGAAAACTACACTTAGTATGAACGTTTTTAAAAAAGTGGGTTTTGAATGGAGGGGTCTAAAAATATTTTTTTAATGGATCTAAGTTTCATGTTTTGCCTTTTTAATATCCCTAAAGTTTGAGCCTTGTTAGATTTTGAGGCCCAGCACTCATACAAAAAGCGGACATCTCCTTTACCTTAGGTAGGTACGCCCTAAAATATAAAGATCGCTTATCAATCAATTTCATCAAATCATCACTATTCAAAAATCTTATAAGAGAGGCAATCACCTCTAATATTGTATGTAATGTTTAAAATTATGATACGGTAATCCAGTGTGCAGTTATCGCGTTGATCTTTTGTTATAACGAACAACCCCGTAGTAAGAAATGTTGTACCCTTGTTAAAAACGCATTATTGGACGTCGGTATGTTATCAGATTAATTTTAAATTGGTTTATGTTACGACAACACGCACATGCTGACGTTTTAATGTGTGTAATTTGTGTACGTGTCTTGTAGCAGTTGTAGCTTTGTTATAACCATCTAATAAAGAATGATCAGTTCCGATGAAAAAGCTTATATGTGAAACTGAAGTCTTGGGGTGGAAGAGTTATTAATGAGTAAATAAAATGAAAATGAGTGTAATATTTTGTTTTATGTTATATTTTTCTTTATTTGCTTGTATGTTTTCCTTATCAACCAATAAATAAATTATTTGAGCCAGCGAAAAATCGTTTTTTTTTTATTTGTAGAAAAATCGTCTGTGTGTCGCACGACTTTACGCCGAAGGCGCACTTTAGATACGTTTTTGCACGAAACTGAATAGTCCGAATAACTCGAAATTTAACAATAGGACGCGAAGCTCGATATCTATAACTCTTCCTAACCTTTGTATACCGTATAGGCGTCGTACTCAACCTCTTTTTATCCGAGTCACGAAGACCTCTTAGTATTAGTCTAAGGTCTTAGTTATGGTGCATCGGTCCGCAACATAAATCTATTGACCTACTTCACTGTCTAAAGACGTAATAAAAGTAAAAAAAATAATAATTGTGAAAAATATTAATTCTTATAAGTTTAGCATACTCAAGTGATCTTAGGAAGTTTCTTTATGCAATGTAAATCAGCCTTATACTGCCCACAGCTGAGCACGGGCCTCCTTTACTACTGAGAGGAGGCCCGTTATAAGTTTCTTTAGTTTTAATACACTTTTTTGAGTCAGGTAGTCCACTTGCAAAAGCTCGCCGGGCGGCAAGGAAAAGTCTGGCGAGCCGCAGGTTGAGTATAAATGGTATAGACTATAGATTAGCGCTTCGCAAACTATTAGTCGCGACCCACCAGTGGGTCGCAAGGGAATCTTGGGTGGGCCCTGAGAAATTGAACAATATATCAACCGACCGACACAACAGCCAGTTGGCCAATGATGGACGAGAAAAGTAACTAAAATTCTTGAAAAAGGAATTAAAAATGAGTTCATGACTGCCGAGAGGTCGCGGCTCATTCAAGTTTGGGAACCACTGCCATAGAGTAAAGTAATAGACTACATCGTCGATGACTGGGTACGACATACTTTTTTATTTTTTATATATGTAACGCCAGCAAATCACCTTCCCCACTCAAGTTAAGCGTAATGAGGTCTAAGAAAATTTACCAACAGAGGAAATGACAGCTTAGGAGTTGATACGTATACAAGAATTGTAAGTGTATTTACTCAGTTAATTTATTTAAAAGAAATATTCTCATACTTTTTTTCTTTTTTACTTTATATTTTTATATAAGTTATTTAGATCTGTAGTACTATCTGAACTCAAATTGTATTCTCGCAGGACGATTTCCTCGATACAGGCTTGCCTAGTGAGGAAATTGAAGGAAATAGTTTGCAGATACATTGTGATCAGCAAAAACATTGTTATACTGTGTTAAGTTAGGTTTAATTTTATTTGTATGTCATGTTTTATGTGTTTTGCTGTAATAAACATTTTTTTTTTTTATTTAATTTAATGTACGATATTCGTATCAAAGTGCGCTCTGCCTTAATCTGCCTGATACCAAAACTATTTTCTCGGAGTTCCCTAAACAGTGTATAGAATAAAACAAACATATTATTAAAAATATGTATCACATCATTATTTCTATCAGATATTTCCAACATAATTACAACAAATTAACAAATATAGGACATTACTTAGTCATAAAATATAAATAAATGCACTCTTCAAATGCTTAAAACTTATATAATGCACACTTCTTTATTGTAGTTAAATACTGTATGTTTCAGCTTTTTCTTAACACAGGCCTGAAAACAAAAATAAGGTTGATATAATTTTGATAAAGTAATAAAATTAAATATTCTTCTTTAAAAATATTCTTAAACAATTCGGATTAAATTACCATAAAAAGCCAAAATAACTCTGTTTTTTTATTCTGTTAAGTTAAATAAATAAATCTATGCATAGGTCATAGAAAATGGTAAAGTCAAAAGACATTCAACAGTATAGTTGGTTATAGACCGGACATCAGGCCCAAATTTTTCATCCAAAAGTTATTATCAATTGGTAAAGTCGCTGCCTCATCTAACATGTCCGTGTAGTAACAAGACGTCACGGTATGCGCAAATTTTGTAAAGAAAGCAATATTTTGGAAGGAAACATGCCAACTTGCCAAAGTCATGTCAAAGTATGTTCTAATACGTTTTACATAGGTGTTTTGCTATTTCACTATAGATTGAGTTACTGACGAACAGACTCAAAATTTTTGTATGAAAATTTTCCCAATGTCCGATCTATATAGTCTTAGAACTCTTTGGTTAAGTAAAGATCACTTACTTCTTCAGGAATCCAAACTTGCTCAGCAATGTAGGCTGGTTGCTAGGCAACGACGCAGTCCTTTTCAATGGCGTTTTTCTAAGACCATTCATTTTGGCGCCGAATTTGGCAGGTTGACTACTAAACATAGGCGGAGACTTCTGACTCGTCGTTTGACTACTTTTTACGGGTGATTCGCAGAATGTCGTCTGAAATCATAGGCAAAGGCAATTTTTACCACATTGTTATTATCTACTCGTATTTGCTCGTATAAGTGTTTTTATTCATATGCAAAAGTTTTTTTTTTGTGGACCCCCCAAGGTAACCCCAATGCACCTGATGGGAAGCGAAGTGGGGCTCAAATATTACATCTTATATATAAAATTCTCGTGTCACAATGTTAGTTACCTTACTCCTCCGAAACGGCTGAACCGATTTTGATGAAATTTTATATTCATATTCAGTAGGTCTGAGAATCGGCTACTATCTATTTTTCATACCCCTAAGTGATAAGGGTTGTACACCCTAATTTTTTTTTTATTTGATAGATAAAAAAAATGTTTTTTTTTTTTAAGATACAGCATTAAAAATACATACAACGCTAAATTTTCAACCCTCTACGATCAACCCCTATTTTTTAATAACGATATTAGTAATTTAATAACATTTCACGCATAAACTACGGAACGGATTTCGATGAAATTTGGCACACGGGTAGATTATGTCCTGGATTAACAAATATGCTACTTTTTATCCCGGGAAAATATAAAGCGGGACTTTTATCCCGGGAAAACTCATTCACGCGGGCGGAGCCGCGGGAAAAACATAGTAGTATATAATATATACCAACCTGTGAATCAATAGGAGCATCCAACGTTCCCACAGAAAAAGTGTCTTCAACCACAGAATCTTGAGTATTTGTATCAAATGTTGGTACTTTGGTCAAAGTTGTAAACGGATTGCGATGTGGACTTGAGTCCAATATTGGACTTAAAGGCCTTTTGATTGGGCTGTTCTCTATATTTTCCTTTTGAGATGATTGCAACTGCGATTCAGGCATTTCAGAAAGTTGCGAATCTGGGATTTCAGAACATTGCGAATCAAAACCAGAACTAGGAGATTCGAGTTTTATTTTGAATGGATTTTTGCTTATCCTCGTATCTTCTGTGTCTTCACTCTCCATAGCTCCTATTCCGCTATCAGAACTGTTGAAAAATTTACTTTCAACTACATCATCGCCTATTACTGTTTTAGGGAATTTACTGAGACTTTTTCCGAGGCCATTATTCATAAATTTCTTAAAGGATCTCTGCTTGTTTTCAAGTATCGGTGACTTTTCCTTTTGCGGTATTTCTTGTAATATTTCATCATCTGTTTCTCTATTCTCGTCATTGGGGTCAACCTTTTGTCTCTTACTAACAGGTTCCATGCAGTACATTTTGCTCAAAGCTTGTATTGACAAGCTGTAATAAAAAAGGCACAAAAAATTATATGTGATGCAAAAAAACTGCATGCTTTGTAAGTTTGTAACAAAAAAATCAATAATTGTTATACTGATTACGAAAATATTATCCGTTAGACACTAATTTCAACTGTAGGACTAATTGCACCTAATTTCTTGATATTTAGATACGATTTTCGATCCATACGATTTTTCAAGCGAACTATAACAATTTAATTTGAACCCTGGAATAAATACGATGTCCTTAGTTACCTCTCGTCCTGCGTTTCAGGCACATATTTACTGTTTAGATTGACGACTTTTTGCCGCGGCCTCGTCTGTGGTTTCGTTATGATCAGCTCTAATTTCTTTACTTTTTTCTGCCACGGACAATGGTTGTCGAGGTGCATCCTATACTCAGTCGACCATATACTTGGATGTTTGGAAACCTTCTGTTTCCAATTGTCAGTCTTTATTGATTGTGTCTGAAAAGCATGTGGAAACAAATTTAATCATAAGTATAACAGTAATACTAATTCTTCTTTGTTAATTATCACTTGCTTTAACGGTGAAGGAAAACATCGTGAGGAAACCTGCATACCTGAGAAGTTCTCTGAATTTCGAAGATATGTGAAGTCTGCCAACCCGCACTAGGCCAGCGTGGTGGAGTAAGAAGAAGAAAGAAAGAAAGAAAAACGATTTATTTGTCACAGTCGCGACACAAACAGATACAATTGACACAAAATAACAATAATAACAGTGGCTAGTCGTGGCTGTGACAGGTAGGTGACCACTCAGCATAATGTTGTGATGTGGCGCAAACCACAACACAAACACATAAGGCCTAACCCCTCTCAGTAGTAGAGGAGGCCTGTGCTCAGCAGTGGGCTATATATAATACAGGGCTGATAGCATTGCATAACAGTCATATATTTGATACTTAAGCTGGTATGGTCCTTACCTTGAGCCTTTAGTCCGGTAAAGTGTTTTTTTTAAAGTGAGGTTAAATAAATTATGGACAAACTATTAAGCATAGATTAGCCTGGTCTTTAAATGGCCCTAGCACAAAATTCCTCTACTTTTGGATATTTTTGGTAACATCATAGAATATTACATTAGTCAATATAGTTTATTATTATTATTATTTTCTTCTTTACATTCACGCACCTGCGGCTAAGTGCTTAGCTGTTTAGATCTAAATAGTAAGTAACAATGTGTCAACATGGTTGGGATTTCAATCTGGAATAGTACCTTATGTTCATATTACATCTTACAATGTATTTGATTGTTGTCTGTTTCGTTGTCCAAATAAATAAATATTACTATTCTATCATATTTAAGGTTTTCAACTCATGTGAACACTGTAATAAAATATAATTAACTCACATCTAAAGTACGCTGGTCTGGATGCCAGTCATCCATTTTCTTCAATGTAAAAGGGTCTAAATTCCCCAACGCCAATTGAAAAGCGATATCTGGCTCTAAGAGTTCACCAGCATTGACACACAGTGCTTGTTCAATATCTGTAAAAAAATATATAAATTACTATGTTGCTAATCTATGGAACTTCAGGTAAACTTCGCTTATTTTAAAGGAAAAATGTATGGGAGTGGAAGATGGGAGATCAGGGAAGTTTTGGGAGAAGATTTTCGGGATGATCATAAAACTTACAATTGAAATCTTAAAACGTTTGAGTGTTTGTCAGAATTAATAATGTAACCACTGAACGCATTTGGATCAAATATAGCACACGAATAGACCATCCTTGATTAACGTAATTAGGAATACTGTTTATGCTGATATGACTGCCTCGGTGGCGTAGTTGTATTACGGTACGACTGCAATGCTGAGGTGTCGGGTTCGATTCCCGGGTCGGGCAAACTGATATTGGATTTTTCTATTCAGTATCAGCCCAGAGTCTGGAATTTGTGCCCTATATGGCGATAGGCTAGCCCCTTATCACATCATGGGACGGAATACGCACGGCGAAAAGTTGGTGCACTAGTTGCGCCTGTGTGTGAGTATGCGTATTTATGCTGATAATTTAATACTTTACTTTTAATCTGACTTTTAGTGTTATGAATCGCTTCAGTGATTTAGCTATTTTTGTAGCGGATAAGGCTTATCACGGGGGCGAAGCCGCAAGCAGCACCTAGTCTATTTTAAGAAATTAAATTCGTCCGAAATTAAACGAAAGGAGATTTCCGCTTTTTGTATGGGTGCTGGGCGTCAAAATCTAACCAGGGTCAAACTTTAGGGATATTATAGGGACAAAATATAGAACTTGGATCTATTTAAAAAATATTTGTACATGCCTCCATTATTGTATTACTAACATTTTTAAAAACGTTCATATTAACTGTAGTTTTTAATCAAAATAAAATGACATAAATCTCGAAATCAGAGGTCTTTAAAATTAAATGATTTATTATAAAAGTCTAGTCTATAGGAGATCTAGCCAAATATATATAAACTGTCTTGGTTGAAATCTTAGGCCCGTTTTTGGACAAGTCCTTTGTTTGAAATGAAATTCATTCAAAATTTTATGAAAAAATAAAATCAAAATTTATTTGATACGAAATGAAATTCGTTCGTTTATCACATAAGCAATTAAATAGATCTTATAAAACCAGATTAAACACGATTACCTTCGTCATCAGGGTCTGTCAGTCTCACCATAGCTCTATCTACAGGGTCGTAAACATACTGGTGCTTGAATGTAGCCTCTGCTTTCAAGAAATTCTCTCTGTACTCATCTGTTACTGTTAAGGATGGTCGCTTGAAGAAACCTGGAAGCTTCCTAAGGGCCTGAAATATGAAAACAAAACATATTTTACATCGTTATAAAGCTTAAAATGCAACACAACATATGTCTTGCCATTAGACTCACATTATCTAGCCAAATTCTATGTTATCAATGGAATAAGACTTGTGAATTGCAAGATTGCACACTAAACATTTATTAATTTTTTCTCAAGGTTTTGGTAATCAGCAAGGTTCTGTTATTATGGATATTGTTTCTGATGTTGTCTTAGCAATTTATCTTTCTATAGAAATATCTAGATTATGTACAGTCAGCAGCATAAGTAGATGAACAAATTTCATATTTCAAATTGCCTACATACTTTTGTGTTCTTACTAATCTTTATTTTCTCTTCGCAAAAATAAAATAAAAGGTATTTACTTTACTTCAAACGAAGAATAAAATGTTTCAGTTTAACTTAACGCGTATATAGGCGATTTGAAATTTTGATTTTGTACAGATATTTATGCTGCTGACTGTACAGTCAGCCACAGAGGTAGCTGAACAAATTCAAAACTTTAAAACACCCCTATAATTTTGTGTTCTTGCCAATTTTAGTTTTACCTCCACAAAAATAGAATAAAAGGAATTTACTGTACTTCAAGCAAAGAAAAAAAATGATTCAATTAAACTTAATGCGTAGAGGCGATTTGAAATTTTGAATTTGTTCACCTATTTATGTGGCTGACTGTACATGGTATTAAATACTTACATTGGCAAAGTTGGGATCTTGTGTGGCGGTGATAAACTGCCGTGCCTTAGCAAGCCCTATGCCTGGCAAAGAAGCCAAGTAATCACATCCTGACATTATACACATCTTTCTGAACTTGTCAAATGAATAGTGTTCTATTGGACACTTCATTACTAGTGGCAACTTGATAGTGTCAACAAGCGTTCCTCTGCCTTCAAGGTCCATTTTGAAAAATACCTGAAATTATATTTACAACTTAGATATGAAATTACAACTACTTTTTTTTTTTTTTTTATGGCATAGAATGACGAGACGAGCATGCCGTTCGCCTGATGGTAAGCGATACGACCGCCCATAAACAGTAGTAGCACCATACAGCACCTTGAGTAACAAAGTACTGTGTGGCATTCCACTGCGCTCGTCATCCTGAGACATAAGATGTTAAGTCTCATTATGTCCAGTAGTTACACTGGCTACAATGTCCTTCAAACCGAAACACAACAGTGCATGCACACTGCTGCTTGGCGGTAGAAAAAGACATTGCGGTGGTACCCACCCAGACGGTCTCTTACATATGAGAGACCTACCACCAGTAAAGTAAAGTTTCCATAAATGATCTTATATTACCTTATAATGGATAGTAACAATAAAGTATTTTTTTATTTTTTTTATTTTTAAGGAACAAACAAACAGTGACACATTGAGAATGGTAGAACTAAGTATAAGGTATTTACAAAAATTCAAATGCGCAACTCACAATGTTGTCCACGGATTATATATTATAATATACTTGCTCAAAAATGCTTACGGATTAATCTAAAGTTATCAATTGGAATTGTTTATTTAAATCAGCCATTAATTGACTAGATTTATGGTGTACATTTTCTAACACATTCTCATAAAAAAAATTCGAAAAGTACATTCTAAACAACTCACTTTATTGCATCCAAATAATATCAAGTCGGAATCTTCAGTGATTACTAATTGAGCAATATTCTTGACATTGAGGTAGGCAAGTTGTGCATCGGCTTCATAAGGGGCCACTATACAGTCAATGTTCATCTTCCTACACTCTTTGATCAGTGCCAGGGCCATAGCATGAGTGATGTCTATGCTACGTCTCATAAACGAACGAGCTTCTTCTATCTGGAAATTACATATCAAGTATTTATAAAGAAAAGTTCGGAAACGTAGATTAGACTTAGTTAGATTAGACAAGCCTAGACTCTACTTTTAAATATTCATGCATATTCTATTTTGATTAATTGACTGTATTAGAACTGCTTGTGTAATTGATGTGTAATAATGACACTAACTTTGCCAAGACTTAACAGTTCTGCAGCTCGTTTTTTCGCTCCATTTCGAGACCTGTGAGAAGTGAAATTAATATTTATTTAACATCACAATTTATTACTCATATAAAGTTTTATTTAAAAATTTTAGAAAGTGATTCTTCATACCATAATATTTATGCATATTCATAAATGTAAGTACTAATAGGATGTTTTGCAAGTCCTGCCTTCATGGTTAATGAAGGCAGAAATTGCCGAAAAACAACTTCATATAAGTGGACTTAACATTTAGATCCTTGAAAAGTTAACTTGCCTGTCTGTAAATAAGGAGCCATTCAAGTATTACGTAAGCACCAAAAGGGTGCAGGGAGGTCTATGTTTTGCTTATTTTCAATGACATGGGGATTAATCAACAGACATTATATCAGCAATATTTTTTTATTAATAGATTACAGTAAAGAAATTTTAACAGATTTTGTAAATATTATACCTATGCTTATGGAAGCATAGGAGGGGGGGGAAGAACTTTGCTTACTTTTGCTGATAAGGGGTTGGGGGTAAAAAAAAACTAAAATTCTGCTTACATAATACTTGAATGGCCCCTAAAGTCTATTCTAGGAGTCAAACTCAGGACCACACCATCTGCCTCACATCTCATGTACTGGCTGAAGACTAAAACTCAGCTGTAATATAATATAATAAAAATAAATATTATAGTAACTTACTCTCTCCTTTTAGATTCAGTCATTGCCTTGGCGGGGAGATGTCGTCCATCAAACACTAATATTGGTTTAATATTATGTGATAAAAGCATATTCACATATTTCAAGCAATAAGTTACGTGTCTGGAAAAATTAATACAATATGTTTTTTTATTTACAACTCTAAAGTTAACCACATAATATTACATTAAACACTTGACCGTTATTTGAAGCTTACTAGATTGAGATAGGCACTTCCTGTTTTCCGTTTCCTCTACCTTCCTTTTCATTTTATCTATCTGTCTCGCTCTCACATCCGTTCTCCCACCAGGCCACCGCCCCACCAAAGGTGTGCTCTGTGGTGGTCGGTGTTCTAGGAATCATTGGCGTCAAGTTTTCCGTTGAGTGCAGTCGTCTACTAAAACACGGTGCAGTTTCAATATACAAAGTGAAATAAGTAATAAAAGTGTTTACTGCAGTGTTTTAGTGACTTCTTTCGGTCTAAACCGTAAGTAAGAAAACTTGCATAAATTATACCTTTCCTTATACTTTTTCATATATTACTATTTAAAAAAAAAAAAAAAAATTATAACGGTGTTACCGTTCGTTTTCAAATATATTATTTTATTCTTTAGGAAAAGTGCTGTACTACTAAGTACTAGTACTCACTAGTCTTTGATTAAGATGGATCTTTGGTAGTATAGTGGTCAGTATCCCTGCGCGGGAAACCGGGGTTCGATTCCCGCCGGAGAACCACATTGCGTCGTCATTAAACAAAGAGTAGGTCGTCCTTTCCTAGTGACGATAGTAGTTATAATACTGATTCCAACGATCCAAGATCCTCGTCAGCACCGCTATAGTAGAGAACGGCGGGGTAAAACTAATGCAATCGCTTTTATGTCTGTAATACAGGCTGCCCTAGCAGCAGCCAGAAATACCTACTTGTTGTAGCCCAACAGGAGTTGAATAACACTGATGAGGACATATTATTGGATCAGGATTGTAGATTATTATATTATGATTATGAGCCGGACGGCGTAAAATCTAGCGACCTTAATTAATTTAAGTTTGAAATTCAGGTTAAATTAAAGGATCCTTCTAGCTTCTGAAGAATCCTGAATGTTAATAATGTCTGAGGTTAAGTACGTAGAGGCGCAAATCATATAATACACAACGGTATTTAGCTTATGCTGATAAAGCTTACGGTGCTCTGACAATTTGCATACTTAAGCAACAAGAAGTCTTACAGATTAAGAATTTAGAATTTGACTGATCTCATCACATGGTCTCGTCACTCCGACAATATAGTACCAGAGCAGTTACATAACAAGATAGTTGAGCTATTTTCGGAAGGGGAATATCAAAGGTTCCTTCCGACTTCCTACAACTGATCTTTGACCACCATGCACATTATTCTTAGAAAGGGTAAATAAAGACAATCACTACCCCTCGCAGGGGTCGGTAAATTGTTTCAGTGCCCTCGCAGGGTGCGTTTCATGCATGTTGTACAACGCCATGCACACAACTCTCGTAGAGTTGTGGTCGTAGAAATGGAGGTTTTATAAAGACTGTTTTTACCTCCAAATAAAGGCAGTGGCTATAAACCTGTTTCACAAACACTGGGTTAATATTACCAATCACTACCCCTCGCAGGGGTCGGTAAATTGTTTCAGTGCCCTCGCAGGGTGCGTTTCATGCATGTTGTACAACGCCATGCACACAACTCTCGCAGAGTTGTGGTCTTAGAAATGGAGGTTTTATAAAGACGGTTTTTTTTTACCTCCAAATAAAGGCAGTGGCTATAAACCTGTTTCGCAAACAGTGGGTTAATATTACCAATCACAACCCCTCGCAGGAGTCAGCAAAAATTTTTTTTTTTTTTCGTACCCTCGTAGGGTGCACATCATGCATGTTATACTGCGCCATGCACACACTCCTGCAGAGTTGTAGTCATAACCACTCCACTTTTATCTGTAAACATTACCGACGCCCACAAGGTAACTGTAATAACAATAGTGGTCAATGTGGTGATAGACATAATACACATGGATTCATTAGTCCACGTGGTGGTAAACAGTGACAAGAGCCGGTCAAGAATACTAAGAAGCCCAACACGGCCCACGACTACCAAGCGGTAAAAGAGAGGGGTTTCTGCCTACTTCAAAGCGGGCCAGTTGAAGTGTTTTGTCGATCGATGGAAGTAGCTGGGAGCGTCAGACACCTTGCTGCGCATAATAACAGGCTATCGCATACCTTTTCTGAGAAAAAACCCCCTTTTGCTCTACCTAATTTACGGAAGCCATTTGTAACAGTGGAATCTCTAGAAATGTGTGCATTTATTACGGAGATGTTATTTAAAAGTGTTCTGATGGTTGTCACTGGTCTCCAACCTTTACATCGACAATGTCTCTGATTCCCAAGAACGAGGGCAGTAATCGACAAATTGTCAATGTTAAACAATTGTGTTTACACGGAACCCTTCAGGTTGATAAACATATGTAGTGTCTCAGACTTCCTATAACCAGGCGACTGGCTTTGTAAAGTAGATCTTTCCCAGGCCTATTTCTACCAGCCTATCTCCCTATCACGTTGGGGTTTCTGCGATTTATTTACCGCGGAAATGACTGAAAATGACCTGCCTGCCGTTTGGACTCTGCAGCCAAAGGTTTTGCGTCTTTAATCAATGGGTGGCACACACCTTAAGACTTGAACGTGTTCGAATACTTGTTTCTTTCCAAAGTATGCTATTCAATTAAGATTTGCAAATTCTTCGAGTCCACACCCAAAAGTGTTAGACCGTTTACATTTATTAGGTTGGCGAACGAATTCACAAAAGTTAGTCACGTCCACCTGCAAAAGTCTTATATTTCTATGAGTTTTGTGGTATCCATGGTTGAACAAGCAATCATTGCCACCGGAAAAGATCTTCCTCGTAACACAAAAAGTACTGGATTTACTGCGAAAGGCCACGATATCAGTAAAGCAACTACATAGTCTGGTTAGGCTTCTAAAATTTGCCAGTGTTAACTGTCCCTCAGAGCAGGCTTAATTTTCGAAACATTCGTATCTTTTTGAACAAACTCTTTAAATAAGCTCCTGGCTGTACCTATGTTCTAACCATGGAGGTGCGCAAGTTATTAAAATGGTGGCATCCAAATTGCCATGTGTCTTCTCGGTTCCATTATCAACCACCGTTGACCACGTAATTTTCCGCCAGAGGCGCCTCAGGTATAGCGTGGGGAGCTCAGCTCGACAGCCGCCCAATGTCGGGCTTATGGATCAAACAAGAACGACATCTCCATTGCAATCAATGCGCTGCTCACAATACTGAAGGTCATAAGTTAACAAGACCAATATCTGAGCGTACCCAAGGTTCTAGTACAATGCGACAACAAGACGTAGCATTATTGTGAAACGAGGGGGGGGGGGGGGGACCAAGTCTTACCCTTAGACCCTCGATTCAGTTAATCAAAGAACTGTTTCATATTCTGGACAACTTCCAGATCATTCTCGAAATTTAATACATTCCAGGAATGTACAACAGTCACGCAGACCAATTGTCGCCTTGTCGACGTGCCCCAGGCTGGCATCTATTTCAGTGTACAGAAAATATCGAAAAGTTTGGGCTTTCCGTGATAGATCTATTTGCGTCAGAACGAGCGAAGGTGGTAAGCAACTATGTATCTTTGCACCTGAACGACGTTCGCGCGATTTACCACGATGCATTCTCCAGAAACTGGATTTACCCACGAGTCTGACTATTTCCATCCCTAGTGTTACAGCACCTCAATTCAGAATCTGATATTGTCCTCCTGGTTATACCGAAGTGGGACAGAGTATTCTGGAGATAAGACCCAAGAATCCGAGCGCTGGCGCCCCGGATCACGATCAAGGAACCTTAGTTACACCTGATAGACAGTGACCGACTTCCCACCCCCCCAAAATTCAAGCGATGACATTGAAAGTATGGAAATGTGGGGGTAGTCATGGAATTTAATCCTTCAACGCCCGCGATGGACACCGGTGTCCATTAATATAAGGAAATTAGCTTATAGCTATATATAAGCGGGCGTTGACGGGTAGATTAAAGTTCAAATAGAACCTTTATAATCTTCTGGCGTCCTTCTACCAAAAAGATAATATGAAGTTGTATGGTCTCGAGGGCTGAACTGAACTAAAAAAAACATAAAGTAGAGCCTTTAGAACCCACGGGTCGAAGTTTAGCACGTTTTGTTGTAAATGGATTTGCTTACAACATTATTTTGTTACACAAGTCTGCATTCTGCACGCTGAATTATTATAACAATGGTGGTAGTCTAAGTTCGCACGCCTTCGTCCAACATATCCTGAACTCTAATCTATGATATGGAACGTAGATAAGTTAGTTACGCTTTTGAATAGTCTTGACAATGAAAATGCTGTATTTGCGACACGCAGACAACTACAACGCTATTACTTCTTTGCTCCGGCAGAAGAGTTCACGATTTGACATTGTTTGCAGTCTAATCCAAACAATTGTCTGTAGATTGTAAAAATTTGATCCTATGGCCCATGTATGGCTCAATAGCAGATACTGCTACTTATAGACAATCAGGCGCGAAATTGTCTCCTAACCTAACTAAGAACAAGAATATGGACCCAGTATTCTGGGTAAAACGTAGGTACTATATTTATTTTGGAAGAAAAGCGTAGATTGGGAAACTGTACTAATTTATTTATTAATATTAGAGGTTCACCAAAGCCTGTCTCCCGTACAGTTATAGCCGGCTAGGTAAAATCCATATTGTTAGAAACGGAGTAGTGAATTCTTTAGGGAGCATACGATCGGCTTCCAAAAACGGGATTCATAATTTGTCCTTCAGATGAGATTCTTGCAAAGGTCTCTACTGGAGACCACAAAATACATTCACCCGTTTCTAACGTAAGGAAGTAATATCTAAAAATAATAGTAGCTGTGAAATCGTTAATTTGTTTAAAGCAGCTGATTAAATTCGAGTATATGTCTGTATAGGTACTCGTAACATTTTATACATACGAATATCATAGTCCATACAATACCATTTTGGATGCGTATTTACATTTGTAAGTAATCCTTTTTCTCGCACATATGGATTATTAAACTAATCTAATGTATACTTGGCATAACATATTTTCTTTCAAAATAGGATCATCATCAATATTTCATCACATTGGCGTCATGCCCCACCAGGCGATAACAGACACGTCTCAATCTAGTAAGCTTCAAATAACGGTCAAGTGTTTAATAGAGGTGTTTTACCTGAAAATAAAACACATATTAAATACTTACCTTATTTGAAGCTTACATTTCAATTTCTGCCTGGTAGATTATCGACTCAATGATTCCTAGAACACCGACCACCACAGAGCACACCTTTGGTGGGGCGGTGGCCTGGTGGGAGAACGGATGTGAGAGCGAGACAGATAGATAAAATGAAAAGGAAGGTAGAGGAAACGGAAAACAGGAAGTGCCTATCTCAATCTAGTAAGCTTCAAATAAGGTAAGTATTTAATATGTGTTTTATTTTCAGGTAAAACACCTCTATTATTAGACTGTATATTATGTGCGTTCACTGTCTACCCCAAGGGGAAAAAGATATGAGCTTATGTTTTTCTATGTTTTATGGCATGTTCATACAAATTTGTACAAAAAGAAACATGTTTATAGAGAGTTTAATTCAATAGTAAATGCCATAATCTTAGATATTAATTCACTTTTTGGTTATGTTTATTAACATAAAATAAGTTTAATTATGTGTAAACCTTACCCATTAGTTTCTTCTCCACGCACTAACTTCTCTGCACACCCAAAAGCGCCTTTATGTAGCCAACAATACGAATCAATTGCTACAGTACAACCACTAAATTCACTTATAGTCGCTTGTCTTGATGCCTTTTCTAAAAACGGTATCAAACCCGTGATACCCATGATTATATCATGGATTTTAAATAACACAATTCAATTTTATTCACTATTAGATCATGTCTTCAATGATTATTATTACTTATTTTAGAATCTAAATTAAAATTGGTCTAAACACAACCACAAAAACATCTGTCTATGATTTCGCGCCATAGCCCGTTTGAGTTTTGACTTTGACAGTTGACATCAGACTCTGATTTTTTTATTCGTTCAGTAAAAAAACGGACAAAGGTCAAAGACCAAACTACCTAGAATTAAGTATACTAGTTAGAATTAAGAATTAAGTATTAGTTATATATTTTAAATTATATCAAACCACCACCAAATAACGAAAGAATGCCTATAAAATAACCGTGGGATCAGCGGATCATAGCGGATACCAACAGACAATGACTTGTTTTCTAAATACCCCACAGGTGACGGGTTCCGTTCCAGCCTCAGTGATAAATGATTATTTCCGCATTTTTCCTGAAAAATGATGAAATGCAGAGATGTTTAGGCGTTTGAATTAATATAATACAATAACCACATCTTTTCACAATAAATAATAATGCATTATGCCGCAGATAGTACCTAGTTCGTCGTGTTTAACGTGTTGAGGGTAGTCTAAAAAACACACCAAAAACTACTCTTGGTGATGGTGCCACCACGCACTGACCTCTATATTTTATTTTAAAGTATAAAATTATAAGACCGGTCTTAGTGCGTCTCCGGAAACATTTATGTTTGCAATCACCTAAAATGAGATTACATCCACGTATTTTATCGTCAGTGGCAGCGTTTGCATTAACTTGTGTTGTGTACGCCGCGGCTTATTATTACAAAAGTCGGAATACCGCAATAAACGAAGTCATGGTATTTTGCAAACTACAGTTTAACGCACACAACTGTTTTGATAAATTAATGAGCTACGTAGAATCAGCTAAGTCAAGTATTAACGTGTGCATGCCTGGTATTCACAACGCGGCAATCCAGGGGCGATTGGTTAATATATTGAAGAAGAAAAACATCACAATTCGCATCATAGTGGACCAGCATGGATGCAACGAGTCGAACGAGTTCTTTATAAAGGAATTAATTGACGCGGGTAAGGACTTTACGATGTAGATGTTATGGGTATTTTATTTTTTTATGCTGGTCAATACTGATTACGAAAAAAAATACAAAATTATAAAGCTAAATCTATACTGATATTATAAAACTGAAGTTTGTTTGTTTGTATGTTTGGATGTTTGGATGAACGCGCTAATCTCAGGAACTACTGAACCGATTTTGAAAATTCTTTTACTAATAGGAAGCTACATTACTCCTGAGTGCTATAGGCTACTTTTTACGCCGGGAAAATATTTTTATCCCGGAAGAAAAACTTTTTCACGCGGGCAGCCGCAAGCAATAATATTTTCAATAAGTCTGTACAAATGCGACTTGCCGCAAGCCTTGCAAACTCAAAAATTTGCAAAAGTCGACTTGCCGTGAATGATTACACGGTAAAAATCACTTGCGGAAGATAACTTCTGCAAGTTTTCTTGCTAAACTAAACCGTCCTTAGGAGATTCTGTGTTTCAATAATGCCTACGACATAATGCAGCCCCTCAAAACTGTAGGTTCCAAGTTCGATGTTGTTGCATACTGCATGTACACACATCTATCACAGTAAATTTACAGGGTTTTATTTTTGTATCGAAATTGTGAGTGTTATATAATATATTGGTTTTTTAAAACTTACAAATTTATTCTAGGAGCTGAAATAAAATACAAACTCACAGAGCCATTCAGGATGCAACACAAGTTCTGCTTAGTTGACGATCGAGTACTGATGACAGGCACACTAAACTGGGGCAATGATCGTTCCTCAGACCACTGGAACTATGTTTATATCACCAACAAATCTCAATTAGTCGATCCAATTAAAAAAGAATTTTATCAAATGTGGGATGAATGTTTGAGCGATTTAGGGCATGTAAATGACAAAGACAACCAAAATTTACTGCGCGATACAGAAATTAACGAAAATGTAGAGGACCAAACGAAACCAGAAACGATTCTTCGTGATACTGGCACGCCAGAAGTCTATATTATGTAAATCATGTAAATTGTAATAGTTTAAAAATTTTATGACATTTTGTCCGACTAGAGAGGTACTGATTTCGTTAACTGTAAAGTTAATTAAATTCAAATATCTCTCGAAATTTTTCTTTTACAATTTGTATAGGAGTGAATTTTTGAGGCAGTGCTTTTGAAAAATTTATAATACATATGTTAATTCAACTTTACAAATGTTTTATCGTCAGAAACATGCCCTTGTTGTGTTTATTTATTTATTAACCTTTTTAATCTGTATAGACGTCCTAATAATAATTTGTGGTTTTTATAATATATTTTTACTATAATGTATGGCAAGGCTGACTTTTGCCAATATTCAATTTCTATTTTCTTGGAAATCTACAATCTAAATTTCAATTTATGAAACTGCTTTTTAAATGAAAAGTGTTTCTTCATTCTATATTTTCATAATTATTCTTTTTATATTCTCAATTGCTCTCTTTTAACTAAATTTACAGCTTATGTGGTCAGCTTTGAAAATTAAAATAAACAATGAATTTATGTATTTATTAATATTTCTATAATAAAAGGAAATGTTGTTTTAATGATTCTCAATTTTGTTTTATTGTATTCATTCTTAACCAAAGCTTAGATAAACTTATTAATATAAGATTTATATATTTTAAATATAGATGTGAAATCTGACAATCATTGATCATTGAAAATTTTATAAAACATTTTTTAAAATTTAATTACCTAGGCATATAAATATAGACCAAAGCAAAAACTTGGGATAGCCAGGCAAATGTTAGGTTAAATAGAATGGATATTTATGTTCCTGTACAAAAAAATCTATTGGTACACAGGACCTTATGATGACTTCTTATATTTACGCGAATGTTAGACCTTATGAATGACAATTTGAATCAATCCTCTAGAAATAGAAGTTAATTTAAAGGACATGTCCAAAAACGGCCTAAAATTCTAACCAAGATACTTTATACATATTTGGATAGTTCTCCCCAAAACTAGGTGTTTGCAATAAATCATAATATAATTTTAAAGTCCTCTGACTGTGAGATTTATGTAATTTAATTTTGCTAAAAACTACACTTAAAATTAATGTTGAAAAAAAGTTAGTTATAAATGGAGAGGTCTAAAAATATTTATTTAATGGATCCAAGATCTGTATTTTCCCCTATATCTATAAAGTTTAAGCCTGGTTAGACTTTGAGGCCCAGCACTCATACAAAAAGTGGACATCTCTTTTGGAACAAAATGTCAAAACATGGATCAGGTAAAAACTTTAATCAGGGTAATTATTTCATTAAATTTGCTGCTAGTGTTAAAAATATACTAAACAAAAATAGCTAATTGAAAATGTACACCTATTTGCTTCACACTGTATTAAATAAATTACTCAATTACATGTAACTTACACTATTTGGACTAACACTAATTACTCATTCACCTCCCCTTATAGCTTTATACTTAGCTATCTCATTGGGGAAGGTTTTGGACAATTCAGATTGTAAATGGCTTTTGAATCTCTTGTATGAATCAATTTTTCCTTTGACCTCTTCATTCTTTGCTAGGGCCTTGTCTATGCAGTCTTTAGTGTAGAGCTGTGGGTTACGTCCTTGGTCAATGTAGCTGAAATAAAAATGTTTATTTATTCTGCAACTTGTAAGCCAGATATGCATTATATTTGTGGGAAATGGGAAAATATGATAAGTTTTTTTCAGGCAATTCTAGTGAATTGCATATACCTACATGTACCTACTTAGGTATGTGCATAGGCATATTGATATGAGCCAAAACAATGAACCGTGCCTTAAACCGATGTCATATTAATGATGAAATTGTACCGAACTTGATATCAGCCATGGGAGCATTGTGGTATTCATTACTATTACAAATTATATTACACAAAACGAGATAGATTATATCAGATAGAAGACTACCGTACCACAACAAGCCTATGTACGTCTTAAATAATTATACCAAATAATACACATATTCATACGTTTTACAAACTTGAAAAATTGGTTTGAACGCACATTTTTGCTGGAGCCAGGTACTGAAAATTCTTTGACTAATAAAAGCTACATTATTTCCCAGTAGCTAGGCTGTATTTATCCTGGGGCGGATATTACTGCGGGCGGAGCCGCGAGCATAATCTTGATTCTAGACAACGTTAAAATTTTAACAATACTCACTCGAAAACCTCTGTAGGTACATGAATATCGTGTACTTGCGACCTTAGTTTATCTATTTCTTGTAGTCCAGTAACAAGTGATTGACTGAAATACACAAAAAGTTTAGAAAACAGTGTGATTTTATTATACATAATACAATACAAAAGACATAAAAATCTTACATTTTTTGATTCAGTACACTTTGACCTTGCGGCTGAAAGTCGCTGACAATGATTCTGATCTGTCTTACATTTTCAATGAACATCTCTAGTTGAGTTTCAAGATTTTCAAGTGGCGAGGACATTTTAAAAAATATATTTACAGCAAATCTACGACGCGACGCAAACAATTTATTGAATGAATGACCAGAGACAAATAAAGACGAGTCGTGTTTTTACTCGAGTGACTCGAGTGAATTTGTCAAACTCGTACTCAGGTGATAAAAATATTGACTCGAGTTGCCAAATCAACTCGGCGCACTGAGTAGCCACGGTGACAGTTAGAAATTACTAGAAGTCGCTAATTCACTAGGCGCTGTCTACGTCGCGAACGTTATTGCTACCAATTTAATTTTTTTTAAGGCAAATTCAGGATTTTCATGTGATAGCGCATGCAGAAATTCAATTTAATTAGTGAACAATAATAACTATTATATTGTATATTATTTCATCTTTCGGTATATTAGTAATTAAATAAAGAGATTTAAAAATATTTAAATAAATCTTACTCGAGTATAACTCGAGCGACTTACTGAAATTACTCGAATGACTCGAGGCATAAAATCCCTCTCGAGTCACTTCCCTAAACTAGATGATATGATCATAAACCTACTCTATGGATATGATGATAGCTTCATGATCAAGAAAACTCAATTTTGGATTTTTTCGGTTTGTGTCGTTTTCGTTCTAAAGCTGCGATAGTTATATTAAAGGGCTCAAATGAAGTGAATTGAAATAACTGTATTAATCAAGTGTTTTTTTTTGTTGCTGCCAAAACTCCTCGATAAAGTCTTGGTAAGGTAACCACTGCTTTACTGCGACATACTACAGAGGATACAAAAAAAGACAACCAGAAATATCACTTATGACGAGGCTGTATGGGCTTGAACCCTTTGCCTTCCCAATATAACGGATAATATAAAAAAAATATATTAAATGTTTGACTAATGGCTTTGTCCAGGCAGTATGGTCGAAAGACTATAGCCTGTCCTTTGGACGAACAAAAAAAAAGTAATGACTTTGACATTTGACATTTGACATTACACTGGTCTTTTGATGCAGTATTATTTACTTTTTCAAATTCTATATTTCCTTTAAATTACGTAATAATTAATAAAGCATTAAAAATTTAGAGTTTCTTGAGAAAGAGTAATGTTAGAAGTGTTCTTTTATAAAAATTAACATGGTGCACTTAGTTCAAAACTCTGAATCGAAAATATCTGTATGGCAATCGGCTTTTGCTGGTGGTTTCGCTGGAGCCTTCACACGTGCAGTAGCGCAGCCCCTCGACGTCTTAAAAATAAGGTTTCAACTTCAATTAGAACCTATAACCTCAAAGAAAGGATCAAAATATAGCTCAATGATGCAGGCAATAGTTGCAATTGTCAAAGAAGAAGGATTTTTCACGCTTTGGAGTGGTCATGTGCCCGCTCAGCTTTTATCAATATCATATGGTATCCTGCAATTTTCTACTTTTGAAAAACTAACACAGCTTTGCCAGAAATCTGATCATGACTTTTATATAGCACATAGTCACTGGATAAATTTTAATAATGGCGCCATCGCAGCCACCATAGCTACAATAGCGTCATTCCCTTTCGATACAGTACGCACGAGGTTAATAGCTGAAGAGAAGACTCACAAAGCATACAAGGGATTCATACATGCATTTTCTACAATGGCCAAAAGGGAAGGCCCATCTGCTTTATTCAAAGGCTTGGTTCCAACATTGGGACAAATTGCACCACATGCAGGAATACAATTTGCTGTATATAAACTTTTCACAGACAACTTATTGAGGCAAATAGAATACTTCCAAAGAGACACAATAGGTACTTCTGAATGTTCATTAATGGCGAATTTGATAGCTGGATCAATAGCTGGAATTGTAGCTAAAACAATAATATATCCCTTTGACTTGGTAAAGAAGAGGTTACAGATACAAGGCTTCCAACAGCACAGACAGAACTTTGGTAAGCAAATGTACTGTAATGGTTTATTACACTGCATCAAGTTAACAATAACAGAGGAAGGATTCCTTGCACTTTACAAGGGGTATGGACCAAGTATGTTGAAAGCGGTATTGGTTTCAGCATTACATTTTGCAGTGTACGATGAAATTAAACATTTAATATTAAAGATGCAGAGTTGAACATTGAATAACCTTGCTATGGGAATGATCTGAATGCAATAGAATATTGCCTATATTGATATTCATCACATCTAAAGTTCCTAACAACTTGCATTTTAATTTTATGTTTTAAGTCTTAAGTTTTGTTACAGTGAGGATGTAGTTTAGTAAAAAGGACTGAATCCATAACAAAATATTTTATATTAGTAAATTTTTAAGTTTATATTTTTCTGGTTTACTCATTGGATGATATAAAAAAACAGCTTGGAATCCATTCATTTTATAAGGCAGAAACTGGTATCTTAGACTAAAGTCTATATAAAAATAGTGAATCTGATATTAATGGTAATCACCTTTAAGACTGAAGTCGAAAATTTGATATGAGCTTGAGAAATGCCTTTTTGCTAAAATATGTCCCATTTGTTCTACTGCCAAAAAGTTCAGTTTGTATAAGTATGATCTTACTCCAATGGTTTGTAACCATGTAGGGTAGCAGGATGTCAGTTTTCTTTTTGAGGGTTATTTATATTTATTCATATTTTCTGCTTTATAGGTTCTTTTTATTGAGGATATCAGCAGAATTACATCACATATAGTGAAATATTTAGCCTAATGCATTTACAGATAATTGTTAATTTTGTGCGGCTGCATCGTATTTGTGTGGATCAATACCTATGTACACAATTTTGTGTACTTTATTTACAATATTGAAATACAGTAAATTGAATATGATGAAATGTGGCACATTATTGAGACTGTTTACTCCGATGATTACGAAAAGCATTGTTATCAAGTGAAATTTCTGTGATATTAGATAACACTGTTAGTTCTTAAGATTAAGATGCTTAAATGTGTTCTTGTAATGTGTATTTATATTTTATTGTTTATTAAAATTTATTCTTTTACATTTGAGTTGTTACACTTGCTGGCAAAAAGGTTTAAACATATTATGAGGTCTGCTATTTCAGAGCTTCATATTTTGATTTATTCTTCATAGTCTTTGCAGATTCATAGCTTTAGAAATCTGATAATTCAAGAATTAAAACATAATTAAAATATATGTATATGCATATTCCTTTAATGTTTTGTGTTGTATTATATTAATTAAATACAAAGGTAACAATGACCTTAAACATCCTCCAATGACAACTTGCAATAACAGACTTTACAGTTGAAAATCTGGGTTTGTAGTTTCTAAAAACTAGCTTCATATCATAGATGTATTAAATGAAAGAAGATATAAACCTTGCTAGTTTCAACAATTAATCATTGTGGTGTACATTGTCCTTATTTGATTTCTATGAACACTACATACCATACCATACCAGCCCTGTATTATATACTGCCCATTGCTGAGCATGGGCCTCTTCTACAACTGAGAGGGAACACTACATACTCTTCCTAAATTAATATTTAATTTGTGTACACTATGGCAATAGTTTTTGCCTATCCATATGATATTACATAACCCATATTTCTCATTAATGTATCCTTGATAGCAGGCTGCAGTTCATTCTTCATATAAGTTGTGAGAAGTGTCCTTATCCCTTTGGTAAATATGTCCTCCATTTCCCTAGATATATCTTCGACCTCGTCCAAATCGTCATCAGGACGAAATAGCTTGCTTCTTTCATAGTTTATTCTACTACGAGGTTCGTAGACAACATCCCAAGTATTGTCAGCAGAGCGACTGTCGGGAGCCGAGGCAGTATCAAATCGGGGGTTGAAAGTCAATTCATCAGATCTCTTTCTTCGGCGTAGAGGCAAGTTATCTTTGTTCCTAACCGAATATCTGTTGATATACTTCTCGCAACCATAAGCGTAGACACTGATGAAGCCTGGTTCTACGAATTCTGAATCAGTTTTGACGTTGAACTTCCCCGGTTGTTGGTTCAAAGGTCTCGTGTGAAAACCTATGCCAGCCTTCCTCAATCTCAGTATCATGTTACAGCCATTACCACGAAGTCTGTGCAGGTCGTCCGGGTGGTTGTCAAGTGCTCTAGATTCTGCGAAATGTCGTCTGCGCCTTCTGTTAGCTGAGTTCCTATCAAGTTCATTGGCGTCGTACAAATCTACGTTCCCGCTTATGGTTAGGTCGTGGAATAGAAGCATGGTGTCTAAGGAGACATTGCGAGGGTCGAAGTAGCATTTTTCCACTCGCACCCAGTTGGAGTTCTGCGGGAGACGCACACGCATGCGCGTCACGTACATGTCCATGGGCGCTGTACGCATCTGCTGGTATAGACTGTATCCGTTTAGCTCGAAGCTTTGGCTCTGAAACAAGTGAGTTATAATAAATAACATTTTACCTACAAACTTTATACCCACTGGTAGGTCTCTCACTATGTAAGAGGCCGCCTGGGTGCGCACCACCGTAATGTCTATTTCTACCGCCAAGCAACAGATTGCATGCACTGTTGTGTTTCGGTTTGAAGGACATTGTAGCCAGTATAACTACTGGACATAATGAGACTTAACATCTTATGTCTCAGGATGACGAGCGCAGTGGAATGCCACACAGTACTTTGTAATTCAAGGTGCTGGATGGTGTTGCTACTGTTTATGGGTGGTCGTATCGCTTACCATCAGGCGAATGGCATGCTAGTCTCGTCATTCAATGCTATAAAAAAAACCCATAGCTCTCGTGCATATACCCTGAGAAAAATCCAGACATATTTAGATTCCGTTATAAGAACCATTTATGACTTTTATACTAAGCAACAGAAAACTATTTCATCTTCAAACCAGTAAATTAAAAAAACACCTTCAAAATATGAATTCGTTAGGTCTCTGCGGGCAACATTAAAAACGAAAGAAGAGTTAAACTACATGATCATAGGTTATCACCTCCTTATTTATCTAGATGCTCTAGATAAATCTCATTTGCTACTTACCAGAGGGGTATCAAGATTTTTTGGTTGAGTCCGTTTCCTCCTCTTCAGTTGATCCAAAGCCGATTCCAGTCTGGCCGAGCACCGCTCTCCAGCGATGGGCACAGTCGTCAGGGGAAGTAAGCCAGGCCCATAGCTAACCGGTCTATCGTCGAATCGCTTGACTTCGAAAAGGGGGAGAAAGCGTGACTCTGGAAGTAAGAATGTGGGGGCAACTTAAGTATCTGTAACTTGAGTAGAAAAATTAAAGTACGTACAAGATATTCCTGAAAGATGGAAAGTAGCTACTTAGGTATTAGGAAGGTAGCGATAATATTACAGTACCTATAGTTTTTTATAGGTCGTCTCGTATGGCTAGTATTAGAAAGTACAGGTAATAAAAGTCCCAACATTTGTGCCACAAAAAAAATTGTAGATCATACAAACATTTACTAGTATAAAGTCACGGGAATCGAACTCAACCACTGCATTCTCATGCAGCGTTCTCATAGAGAAAGAAAATTTAAACCTTCAACTCCAGTCCAAATACCTCGACATCTAGATAAAACTGAAAGTTACCTTGCAATTAAGAATTTTCTATGGTGAGTGGTGACTCTACTTTGTTTTCTCCTCTATTGTTCCATGTGCCAGCCCGTGGAAATAATTGAAGCCATATACATTATACATATAAAGTGTTAGTTTCCTTTACAGTTAAACAATACGGAGTTAGTCATTGTTATTAAAAAAGAAATCGTGGGAAATCTGCGAATTACATATTTGCTGGCGCAATAAAAAATTGAGGAGATTAAGGATTAGGTAACAATAATCATTAAGATTATAAAAAACTAACAATACAATGCAGTTAATCGATGCAAATATGAAATAAAACCGCTGTCCGATTGTAGACAATCCCAAACTCACATCTACAATGTACCTATCTATGTAGGCACAATTTACAATTAGATTACCTATTAAGGTATTTAATCTATACCACGAATTATATTATGTTTGGCATATTAATGTGCTTATTTTTTTTGCAGTCATTTAATTTCAAACCTAACGCACACTATAGGATATCAACTCACCTTTTTCAGCATCTGCAGTGGGCAACTCATTATCACTAGACGAAGCTGTTTTCGCAAATAATACAAACATCCACCAGAATCGCATTTCTTTTGCCACTATACAACATGTAAAATGTGTTCAAAACTTTGAATTGACTGCGAGTTTTGAGCACCCCGAGCAAAAATAAATCGGTTTGCAAATACTTGCAGCCGTCGCGAGACGTTGCCGTAGAATAAAGAAAGACAATAAGAAGTGCAGCCTTTGGAAAACAATCCCCGCTTACTACGGCGGGGTATATTTTGCCACAAATGCTTAGTGTAGGCAAGGTGAGAGAAGACAATTAGAGCGAGAAATGGAGACGCGAGATGTCCCCACGATTGGATTGCAGTGATGATGAATACTTATAATGGAGTAGATACATAAAGCTATACGAAATTATATTTATGTCCAATATTATTATTTAGAGGACTTCCAGAACCAACTATATTACGTAGACATATTCTTAAAACGGGAGACCTATTCTAAATGACTTGTTTCTAGGTTTCCCGTTCTCGAGGTTTTGGGTTATTTTTATGTGCAACCGTCTGTATGACATCGATTCCCTATGGGGATCTAGTCATCTGGCTGACCTAGAATTCGAACTCAATACTGCTCGGTTCGCAGCCCTCTAAAGTACGGCATAGCTTAGTAGACTACGAAAACATAATTACAAACAAAAAAACCCTCGGTCCTGCTGGTGATATGCAACCATCTTTAACGGTTTAAGAGATGCGAGACAAATATTTGCGATTAACCCAATTATCTCGACGCAAGGATCGAACCTGAGTCTCTTTTCAGTCAGCTCATACACTGCGCCACAGTAACTACTAAAATCCCTGTTGAAAGAACAGTGAAAGCACAGACGTGAGACACCTAAATAACTAAGACGTGAGTACATCGCACCTATTATTTTTTATCTACGGTGACATCGAACAGTCTCCGATAACTAGAGTGTAACGTTATTATAAAAGAAAATTAGGGCGGTGCGTTTATTGACCAAGTAGTGCGGTTTGTTGAACTCTTTCCTTGTGTATGTTATCTGAGATTAGTGTGCATCCGTTATCATACAGCGTAGGCTTTGTTTACAGTGTCCTTTGGAATTTCATGGGATTACTCAAGAGGTCTTAAATAATTTCGTCTTTGGTTTAAAATACTTAGGTACCAACTAACTAATTACGTGAGCAGGTAATATTTACATAGCCTGGTATTTAATGCCTATATGTAACTCCAAAACCAAGATCAGATTAGTACGAGCCTTGGTATTTCCTATCTTCCTGTATGGAGTTGAAACGGGGACAATCCTGGCACGCCAAAGACGAAGGATTGATGCATTCGAAATGTGGTGCTGGAGACGAATGCTAAGAATCTCCTGGACTGCAAAACGCACCAATGCATCGATCTTGACCCAGCTTCAAATAAAAACTCGCCTGTCCACCATAATAATATGCCAACAACGCATAAGTACTCTCATATTTCGGCTACACAGTGCGCAGAGGTGATAAAATTTTTGGAAAAATTTGTTGTGGTGGGGAACACCAAAGGCAAGAGATCGCGGGGTCGTTCACCAACAAAATCGACTGACCAAGTGAAAGACTCATCGTCCTCCAAATTCTACACAGCCGTAAGAGATGCGCTGGACAGAAACCAGTGGAGGCAGATCATCCGCCTCAGATGCAACCCTGATACCGACCACGATCCTCAGACATGAGGGACCGATCACACAAAGAGAGAGAGATGTAACTCCTAGGAAAAATGCAAGACACGTTGTTTTTCCATTACTTTCATTTTGAAGAGGAATCATTAGTTTCTAATTCTCAGACTAAAAAGAGATTCGAAATAACCAAAACGAAACGCTTTTTCGCAAAATAACTTTTTACTAGTTAGATTAGAATAAATAAATAGAATAAAATAAATAAATATTTTGTTATAATAATTTTAGTAACGTAGCGTTTATAATAAGTACTTACATTGCAACATTACAGACAAATTAAATTTTGGTGGACAGATAAAATCCGTGCCACCCATTGTTACAAGTCAATCATCTTTGTCCCAAAACAGTGTGTAGCGGGTGTAACAGCAATCTATTGTGTAGAGAATTCCATGAAATAGTTTAAATTTGCGCAAGTAAGGCTGCACCTTGGTCGTAATATGTTTGTCAACTGATGTTGCATTTATGATAAAAAGTACTATGAGAGGATGTGAGGTAGTATAGTACTGCAATCTGTTTTATAATGATTTTAATTTCTACAGATGTATCTGCCGGCTTAAGCGGTAGAAAAAATATACCAAACAGCGTGAAGTAGTAAATACTTACTTTATCGTTCGTGCTATCAATTAAGAAAATTATTGATGTCCCACACCTCCAAAATCATAGTTTTTCCGTACAAGTTAATGTGTTGACATTAAACTGTAAATCGATAGAGCCTGATTCGATTCTTGTGAAGGACTGTGACAAGGAAAAAATGTTTTAATGCTCATAGGCGCAAGAACAACGCAATAAATAGGTAGGAAATGTATCAGAACCCCATTGCTGTGTCCCAGACCTATATCACTATTCGTAGGTCTCGGTAGTGGTGATCACTTTCCAAATGTTAACTCTCTTGCTTGTAGGTAAGATGTAGGTACTTACTTTTTGTCAGTCATACATTAGCCTCAGTGGCGTGTTATATTGGCCCATTGGTTGAACGGTAAGATTATCGTGTTGAGGTCTCGGCTTCGGATCCCTGGTCGGGCACAATGATATTTGTTCTTTTTTACTCAGTATCAGCTCGGAGTCTGGAAATTTACCCAGTAAATGGCAATAGGACGTAAAATAGCTGACAAAATGTGGGTGTACACCTCTGGCTACCTCTGAAAAGTGAACAAGGCGTGATGCTATGTATATATCTATACATTAGGTCATAGACACCTGCGGGTAGTTTTAGTCAAAATTTTGTCTACACTGCGTATAAACAATGTCATTGTCTGGTGGTTGAGCAAGACCGTCCGTTTGTGGTGCAAACTGTGGGCCATTGTAAGCGGACAATGGGGAAAGTCGCGTCCACCTATAATATTATAGAGGCCACAAAACAAGCGATGATTTGAAATAAGTTTATGCAAAGCCAAAACCATACACATAGCTGTGAGTGCCACCTATCATACCAAAGACGCAAACTTTACATTTTATCTAGATATTTTATTGCCTATTGGAACTCAATCAATTGGTGCATTATTATATAATAAGGTATTATCACTAATCACATACCTATTTGTGAATATTCTACCTTCAATACGTAGGTAATACGCCTAGTTAATAAAAAATCCAAAATCATTTAATGCCCTAACCGGGGATCGAACCCGAGACCTCAGCATTGCAATCATACCGTTAACCGTAATACAACTACGCCACCGATACAGTAGATTTATTGAACTTGAATATCTAAATGATAACTATGTACTTGGGGTATATTATGCTAGCTGTGAACAAGTGCGTAGCTATCATAAGGATAGGTGGTGCAGTGCACCGGGGAAACGGAAGCTAGGGTGTCCCCCGGACTTTAACCAGTGACCTTATTTTTAGATGACCACCCTGTGTAAACTAACAAAGCATCTTAATACCTAAAAGATTTATCGGAGACCTATTTTAAATAACTATATCATTGGCAGTTTATACTAGGTCTGTCTCATTTATGAGCAAAGAATACAACAGTTGTAGGTATGTAGTACATGCGTATGTGGAACGGTGGCAATTGTCACATCTGTTAGTCCGCAGGATGAGACCATATTGAATACCTCTCAATATTTGACGATAGCGTTTCGTTGCTACCTTAATGGCTGCAACTTTAGAACAATTTTCTATAATTTGGGTACGTCGAATCACTGTGTAATTTTTAAAACATGCATATCGTCGCATGTAAACAACGATATTACGTAAACGATGCAAACAAAGGCAAAACCTACGCAACGGTCTGTGTATTCATTTAATTATCATGAACATAAATACATAATATATTAAATTATCACTTATCAGTTCACTGCAAGTTACGAACACTCGTATCTTCAAAACTCTGTTAATATTATACTAATTATCTAGTTATGTATTCCAATTTAAAAACTTTTAAAAGTTCTACGGTTACTTTTGATTAAACAATCACACGACACTATAGATGACCAGTGCTCATTAGTATTGCAGTATGTAATTATTATATATAATAACAGAAGTACCTAAATGTTTAAAATGTTAAATAATAATGAATACGTTACATTATAATTGTATCAATAATTTAATGTAGATAGAATTCAATTAAATCAGTCCGGAGTCTGGAATTTGTACCCGATATGGTGATACTCGATAGGCTCCTATCACATCATGGGACGGAATACGCACGGCGAAAAGTGGGTGCACTAATTGCGCCCCTGCCTACCTCTTCGGGCATAAAATGCATAATTATGTGTGTGTGTAGAATCCAATTAAAATCAATCAGACATACTTATCGTAAAAAAATTTTTTTTTTTTAGTAGAGAATGAATATAAAATGTATAGTTTTTCTAATAAATCGTATTAACTCGTACCAGTGCGTTCCTTCTCCTAGTCATCGCATTCTTGATAGTGAGGTCAATGATCCTAAGTTACTTATAAGTATGTAGTTCCCGTTCTGTAGAGAACGGGACCGGGTCATGACCCTGTGACGTAATTCAATCTCATTATTATTGTGAGTCGAGAACACATACCTAGTAGTCCTAGTACTTACATTAGTAGGTCTAAATACAAAGGATTTTCAAGTTGTAAATAAATGGTTTTCAGTTTTAAAGAGTTATGAATCCTTAGTCCCTTGTAACGGCATATTAGTGGGAACCTTTTAGTAGGTACCTTTCATTGTACCACGATCGATGTTTTGCCCAATTACTTACGTTAGCCGTCGCCCATAAAATCGGTGGTTTGATTTCCAAATCGCGAATTTATGCTTAGTTTTCCATTATTATTCCAAGATAATTACAACATATTGCTTGTACGCAATCTAGTCAAACTACTTAGTAGTGTGTAGTTTGTGCTCCAATTAAATAACAATTAACGTTTCTGCATACTATAATAGGTACATTAAGCCTAAAATCATGTTTAGCTAAAAGAATCGAGTGATGAGGCATTTATTGAATATATGTAAAATATTTACACCCGCAGATGCATGGAAAATAACAACATCTGCATTATTATCTTCATGCAAAAATAAATAAAAACTGTTTAAGATTGTCGTTGAAATCTTTCCACTAATAATCTCCTACGAGTATGAAAGACATCAACGCATTACCACGAACCTAATCATGTCTGAAAAGCATCTATAATAAAACAAATAAGTATTTGTTGCAACACACGCTAATATTTCAAATATTATAATATTTTACAGGCGATCAATGTTAAAAAAAAACAAACAAATGAATCGTAAAAATAGTGCGAAGGTCTCATAACATCCTCAGTCAGCTCTTAATGGGATCGACATCGAACGACTCAGTTCGACTTGCGACTCGTCTATAAATAACGTGTCTCGTGATTGGTGGTCGCGAATAACAAAATATTATTTTCGTTATATCTCCCGGGAAGGGAGGGTCTTTCCTTTCTTTGCTCTTTGGGTGTAGCCCGTACTCCACCCGTTGCGTATACGTACTTGAATATGTACGTAATTTTATTTAAAACATTAGTTTGGTACATGTGCCCAGAGATAGCGTTACTGTGCCATCTAAAAATAATTTTATCACTTGAAATACTAAGCGAATAATTCTGAATAAGCATAATTCTTACATAAAATAATGTAACACCTTTTATACGTACTCATTTATTTATGCGCATCTAATTTAAATTCTATACTTGTCACGGTCGATAATAATTTTCGCTAGAGGTCGCTAGTAACGCTATATTATGACAGCAATGTAGATATTCTCTATCCTTGTCATTCCACATGAAGTCACCGGACTAAATGTATTTTTTTTTCATATTTCGATCGAATCAAGTTCTAATTTACATTGTATTTCAAATACTAAAATAAATAAAGTAATTGTTTCGTTGCAAATGTGTTGAACCGAGTGTGTAAAGTGTAATAACACAATGGCTCGTACTTGTAGCAATCAGTGTTACGTTAAGGTAATAGAAGAATATTATCGTTATTATTAAAGACAAAAGAAACGTCCTTCACACATTAGTAGAGCACCGTTGTGCAAACAAGCCTCTTATCTGCACGCCCCGTACTGTTAGAGGTGATTATTGTATACGCTAATATTATTTATATATACTGCATGTAAGTAAATATTCCGCTCGTATTTTCTGCGCAGCGACGTTACTAACTTCACAAATGGTGGCGGGTTTCTGTCGCTTGCTGTAAAAATAGTAAGCTTAAACTAATCGTCTAGCCATGGCTAACGCCAAGAGTAGACTTAATGCACCCAAAAGTGCAGCTAACAAGAAAAAAACTGGTAAGACCAAGTCGTTGGCAGGTCGCAAGGAGACTGCCAAAAATAATAGCAATGATGAGGCAATCATGAGAAAGCTGAAGGACAACGTGTCGCTGCTCTCCACTGAGGATAAAGTGCGAATACTGCTGGAGAATGGGCCCCAGCTCAAGGATAAGTTTGTACTCAAATCTGCACCCAAACTACCAAAAAAGCCACAGCCACACACACCAAAGGTCATTGCAGAAGTAAAAACCCAACCGTCAGTGAGGGACAGATTAATAACCAAAAGCGGAAGAATTGTAAAAAAGAGCAAAAGTGATTTAAAACTTATGGATAATATCCTAAAAAGTGAACTAATGATTGAACTGAATGGTGACAACAATAAGAAAAACAAGAAAACTAATAATGACAAAAATACAAGCTCCAACAACAACAATGATATGGAGATAACTAATCAAAATGATGCTGATCCGGAAGCATCTGGCACAAACTCCGGAGATGCAACAAGCACCACCAGAAATGTACCAAATAGCAAAGACCAAACTAAACCAAAGCAGTTAACTTTGAGTAACGGTGTAGTGTTGACAGTATCAGAACATGAATGTGATTTCTGTCATAAAATATTCAGCTCAAAATCATCAATACGCAGGCACATGTACATCCATTTAGGCTTAAAACCATACACATGTCCGCTTTGTCAAAAGAAGTTTTGTCACTATTTAAACATGAAGAAACATGTAAAAAAATTACATGCAAGCCTAGTTGAAGAGTCACACTTGTGCCATATATGTGACAAAATATTCAAGACAAAAGAAGACTTAGGAGTGCATCTCAGCTGTCATATAAACAATGATATTGTATACAAATGCATATACTGTGCAAAACAGTTTTCACATCAGCTGCTTCTCAGCGATCATGAGAAAGAACATTTAGTCAACGGAAGGTACCATTGTACATTATGCCCAATGACTTATGAATGCCGTAACCGTCTTGCAAAGCATGTCAGAAGTCACCTAAACATCAAAGACTACATATGCCAATTCTGTGGTAAAGATTTTCTTCGTTTAAACTCAATGAGAAGGCATGTACAGATAAGTCATGTTGGTCATAGGATTCAGTGCCCAATTTGTAAGAAAAAATTGAGGGGACATCTGACCGAACATATGAGGACCCATGAGAAGAGACGTCCCCATGAATGTCCTGAATGTGGTGCATGCTTCACCCAGTCCACACAGTTGAATGTGCATCGACGATCCCACACAGGTGACCGTCCCTACCACTGCAGGATATGTGACAGGCGTTTCTCCCACTCTAATGCCTTGATGCTGCACATCCGCAGACACACTGGCGAAAAGCCGTTCCCCTGCGCCGTGTGCCCCCTGGCGTTCTCCCAACTGCCCCACATGAAAGCTCATATGCGCAAAATCCACAAACGCGAAAACCCTTACAAATGTCTCAAGTGTAATGAGTTTTTCAAGTTAAAGGCCCACATTGAGAGCCACGATAAAGTATGCAAGGTCGGCGTGAAAGAGCTGTCGTTCGAGGAGAAGATCCAGGCGTCTGTGCAGGCGGACGAGGTGGAAGTGGAGCCGCCGATGCCGCTGCCGCGCATGAGGTTCCTGCTCGCGCTGCTCTTCACCATGATCGCCACCAAAGAGAAACTCAAGTACCTAGGTGCGTATACATACATTCCGTAGCACCACTCACAACTCGGCACTGTTTTCGAGCGTGGTGTACATGCTTAGTGTGTGTTTGCCAGTAACGGGTTGTCACGAAAACGATTACATGTACTGATCATTTTTAATTACAATTGTTATAATGTTGTGTTCAATAGCAAATAAAAAATATGTTTCCCCGTACAATAGACATCAACGGGTTTGCTCAGTCGACATTACGTAAGGCCGACTCTTAATCGGAATAACAAGGTCGTCTTCCATTGTAACGCTGTGTGTGCCATTGAAAATGCAAGTGCGAACAAATCGAACATTACAAAGCACCACTGATATTTTCACTGGCTTGCGAAGCGAGTGCTGTGTGTGGGTGTCTCGCACGGTGTCATCGCATCGCTTACATCACGGTTTTTATTCTAGCGAACATATGTCATTGTGTCGAGAGCCGAACCATCCAGAGTACATGGGTATTGTAATGAGTGAGTTCATTTGCCATTGTGTTGTTAATTGTTTTTGGTGTTGGGCCGGTGAAGGTGGGCGCGGTTTATGGTTAATGGTCTTTATAGTTTTAACGTTTAGGTACCTTTTTGAGTATTAGGGTGGCGGTTGAGTTAATTATAAATCCTTGCAGCTTGTATATAGGTATGTTATATAACATGTAGATATGTAAATAGAGGTTTTTATCAGGTTTCAACAAGCGTCTGATTGACGATGTACTGGCGGAGTCGTTGGAGGCGATGGCTCAAATTCCGTGCGTCGACACGTCCCTTTCGCCTCAGAAGCGACTGAAAATCAACATCGACAAATTGTTGAACTGCACCGTACCAAAGGAACAATACGAGATGTTTAAGAAAGAGAATAAGACGACAGAAGAAGTGCTGGAACTCTTGACGGACGATAAGAAAAGCGACGATAAGAAATAAGCTGGTCATGGCTAGTAATTTATTGTAAGTTATTTATAAACGTTAAGCTTACAGGTAGTGAACCTATTTATTCGTAGTTTCTCATTTTGGTAGATGTAGCTGGTGTCCCGGAGATCTGGTGGTGGGTACCTGGTATAGTTTTGCTGGTAGGGGGAGTACCAGATACATTTTGTACCGAACATTGTGACTACCACTGATGTTTGTACACACGAGTTAGTACCTACCCGCCATCATGAAAATATATCTTGAGCAATTTATGTCGTATTCAGCTATATTTGTCTGTAATATTTGTTGAACTTACAGTCGGTGCACAATACATTGGGTACTTAATACCTATTTCACCATACGCTTCTATAGTACGTTTGTATGTCTAGAATTTACTCAAATTACTTATTCCGAAGTTCGGAAATTCACAATGTGGTTCAGTATCTTCAGAATCAGCATTGTCAATTTAAAATCTTGGAAAGTTATAAATATCGACAATTTGTTTACTGTGCGAGTACTTTTTAAGAATACCGTATACCTTCGGGTATATCGGTACGTTCTCCGGGACACCGTGTTTGAACTTAGCTTAAATTAGAAATAATTCATAGACGTAACTAGATAATGTTCTGATGACTTACATCATATTGGGAGACGTCTTGTTTAAATTAAAATTCATTTATTGATCAAGACTATATTTTTTATGAGAAGTCAGTTCGAAAAAGATATGAGGATATTATTAGATTGCATTTTCATCATAGCTGTGCGAGGATTTGCAGCAACGCTGTTAAAAGATGTGACTGTCAAGGGGGCTTTCCTCTTCTTAAAGGTCGACACCCAGTCGACAACTAAAGATACTTTTATAAATATAGGCGTGAATGAACTGCAGTGATTAGCATCGGGCGCGTTGCTTTTCTATTTATAAAAAATACAAATACATTAATCAGCGTATTGTAAATTCTTTAGCTAAGTTTAAGTTGGCAACTTCTCGCAGCAATATATCGCGCTCTATTCCAAGCGTTTACACTAGCGGCAAATTTAAATAACTATATACATGTCAACTTCTACAGGTTTTCTTGCTCTAACCTCGCTTTTAGTATTAATACGGTTTGAGAGCCATCAGGGCTCACATATAATACTATATCATAAAACTAACCGCATTATGAGATAAAATGATCTCGTTTTTCTATGAATCACTGTTGTAAAGATAAGCTGTATTACCGGCAACAATGCATCATCGTTGGGTATAGGCGTAAGTAAATAACTCGTTCAAGAATATCTGAATTTGATAAAAGATTTGCAAACATTATGTCATTATAAAATGCGATTATCTATCAAGGTATTTTGAATGACTGCCTCGGTGGCGTAGTTGTATCACGGTACGACTGCAAGGCTGAGGTCTCGGGTTCGATTCCCGGGTCGGGCAAAGTGATATTGGATGTTTCTATTCAGTATCAGCCCGGAGTCTGGAATTTGTGCCCGATATGGCGATAGGCTCGCCCCCTATCACATCATGGGACGGATTACGCTTGGCGAAAAGTGGGTGCACTAGTTGCGCCTCTGCCTACCCCTTCGGGGATAAAAGGCGTGAGCATGCGCGTATTTTGAATCAGTTTTGTAGTTTCGTGTTTGTAAGTTGGAAAATTATACAGTTCGATATGCGATACAATCATAAGGCAACGATTAACTGGAAGGCAAGCAACTGGCAAGGTAATATTAACAATATGCACTCATCTCTCTTTTTTTTTCTTTTTTTTTAATGGCATTTGTGTTCACATTTTGCCAATGTCAAGCTTGGTTTGTCTATTTTATTATCTGTAATATGTCGAAGTAAAGCAGGCTACCTTACCAAGACTTTATCGAGGAGTTTTGGCGGCAACAAAAAAACACTTGATTAGCACAATTATTTCAATTCACTTCATTTGAGCTCTTGCCTCTTTAATAGAACTATATTGGATAATATACCACCATAATTATGCAATATAACACTAAGTATCACCAAAATAATGAATTAAAACAAGAGCACCTCATGACACTTCCAAGTTCCCGCCAAAACTCCTGATCTCTCTTTTTGTTATTGACTTTCTATTAGAATATAAAAGTACAACTGCTGGACAAAGGCCAAACTTCTTATGATTAGGTGGTGCTGTACCACCTATTTCAATGCCCGATGCGGGCTGTTGGGACTCTAGGACATGCAGCCAAGATGCTTTTCTACAAGCGTTAACGCCAATAGAATAGAAAAAAAGTGTGTGTGTGTGTGTACTTGTGTACATTCGTTAGAAGTACTTCTTTGGCGTAAAAAGATAAAAAAATATTTAAATAACGCGCCAAAAGAAGTATAAGTTCAATATCTTTCGCCTTATTCTACGTTCAAAATTCAAAACTAAAATGATGACTATAGCTAACTTCAGAGCGTTGGTTTTTCGTGACGGTGTGCGCGCGCATCGTAACAATTTACTCTCATCAATTTTCCCTAACGCGCCAAAATAAGTATAACTTCAAAAAATGTAAGGGAATAACGTATCCTTGCGCTAGACGTGTCGATAAGATATGTTATTCGCATACATTATTTTCTACTGTATTGGCGTAGAAAAGCATCATGGCTACAGCCTCAGAGCACTATCCGTAAGCTAGTACATCACAACACAAGCATGTAACGGTTCGTTTAAGACTAGAAGGTGTTGACGTTAAATAATGGAGGCCGTATCTAAAATTTCAACTATATCAGTCAAGTTTTCATCGTGATTATTCAAAAAATAAACTGATCTGATTAATTTCTAATACATCATCGGAAAAACTATTTCAACACTAATAAAATAAACGAGCCACTTTTTCATATTTTTCTTTAATTTTTCATATTTTGTATGATTTTACATTGAAAATACAGAAATTGTCTCTTTCATAATTAAGGCGACTTTTATACCAATAAACAGTAATTTTCGTTAGTTAGTTTAAAGCACGATTTTGATTGAAAACGGCAACATGTTTGAGTCTCTGTACAACAAAATTTCTGAAACAGACGTTGGAACTTGGTGGATAGATTGAAATTAAAGAAAGATATGAAAAATGTGGCTCGTTTATTTTATTAGTGTTGAAATAGTCTTTCCGATGATGTATTTGAAATTAATCAGATCAGTTTATTTTTTGAATAATCACGATGAAAAGTTGACTGAAATAGTTGAAATTTTAGATACGGCCTCTTAAATACAGATTAGTGCTCCCAGAAATTTGCCGAGTTACTACGTTCGATTTCATAATGCGTACCACTACCGATCCTGGCTTACAGGAGATGCGTCAAGACTATCCATTACATATGGATAGTCTTGAATCCTTCGCCTATTAAGACCCCTAATACATGACCTAAAAGGTTTTTCTCCATAAAACAGTCCCTTACAAAAACTTGTAACCGTCAGTTTTATTTTTATTATTACAAACAGTATATAATTTAGGTAAATAAATACAATCAGTATACTATTATGTCTTGCCTACACGCGTATCAGATAACGTCATCATTGTAGCGCAATGCGGTAAATTATCAATTTATGTTGGTCTTGTGTTGGATGAATAATTTTAACGCCTGAGCGCTTTTAACCGCTGTATAATAGGTAATAGCTTTTATAATTATAAATAAGTTTGCGACGTAAAGGTGTGATTGTTATGATCTTGTAAAAACAGGCTATAGTTTGTTTTTATCTGCCTCTGAAAAAAATCTAGGCACAGATCTTATAACGCAGGACACCAATAACATTAATTTAGTTGACATTCATTAACGTGATAAAATCGATTCAAATTGATTGTATTCAAATTTCATCTCGCAAATTACCAATCATATTAACTTACGACATAAATTGATTAAATTCTCTATGAAACGACTGCCTCGCTGGCGTAGTGTATTACGGTACGACTGCAAAGCCAAGGTCTCGGGTTCGATTCCCGGGTCGGGCAAAGTGGTGTTGGGTTTTTCTATTCAGTATCAGCCCAAAGTCTAGAATTTGTGCCCGATATGGCCATACGCTCGCCCTCTATCACATCACGGGACAGAATGCGCACGGCGAAAAGTGGGTGCACTAATTGCGCCTCTGCCTACACCTTCGGGGATCAAAGGCGTGAGTGTATATGTATGTAAATTAATTTTGCCAAAAAAGTAATTTATGTCTGGACTGAATACTTTCATGCCTTAGCCTGGCCATCTTTTTTTTTGTTTTGTTCTCTCCTTCTTCTAGTCTGCTGTTTCTTTTCCACATCTAAGGACTTCTTCAAAATTCAAAGGCCGGAGCCATGTCTGTAGTGTTAATAATAAGACCGAAGCCATGACTGCAGTTTTCTCAAACTATAAGGCCGAAGCCACGTTTGGTTGTTTTTTTTTTATCTTCAATGGTATGTCGTAGTAAAGCAGTGGGTACTTTACCAAGACTTTATCGAGGAGTTTTGGCGGCAACAAAAAAAACACTTGATTAGCACAGTTAGTTCAATTCACTTCATTTGAGCTCGTTAATAGAGATAATTATTTAATATGTATATCTATCGTATAATATATATGTTTTTTCTTGAATCTGTTTATCGCTTCAGATAACTTTGATGCACCTACCTTGTTTATCTCTGCACCACCCTAAGGTTGACTGGTAGAGAATGCCTACGGCATTAAGTCCGCCTATGTACATTGATTGTATATGAAGTGCATAAATAAATGAATAAATAGAACTATATTGGATAATATACCACCATAATTATGCAATGTAACACTAAGTATCACCAAAATAATTAATTAAAACAAGAACACTTCCATGTTCCCGCCAAAACTCTCCCTGGCCATCATAATTCGATCGATCGATAAAAAAACAAGGATGCCGGTTTTGAAGTTATCTAGTTTCATCTATGAATTATAATTAATATAGACAAGTGTTTAGTGTTATTGAAAATAAATACTATTTTTAAGTGTTTTGAATACATGCGAAGGTTGTCCAAAAATCATAATGTAGGTTTTCAATTAGCATTAGTTATTTTGTGAATTCACGAACTAAGCCATGAAACAAACATTATAAAAAAAAACATTTTGTAAAAAAAAAATGTTATTTGGTTTGTTGTGCGTACAAAAGTATTGTTCATTGTTACTATTTTTATAATAAAAATAATTAAGGTGTCATAATTATTAAAATTGCAAAATGGGTGTGTTGCAGATTTCCTACCTTTTAATTGCACGAACTCAACAAAAAAAAAAAGATTGTTAAATCATAAAGCTTTTGAGACCACCTTTATATACTGGTTGGCCTCTAATGTGTAATTTTAGCGTCTATTGAAAACTAATGGCTACATTTTAAATAGCGGAATGCCAGATTTATAGAAAATAGACAGTATTGGCCGCACAGTCGTATTAGCTCTTTCTAAAGAGCAGACAATTTTGTAATGATATTATCCCGTTCTCTATATCCGTGAATAGTGCGTTCTTTTGCTTATGCTTAAAATAAAATCTGCAACAGCCTATTCAAATATGGACCGAAACTTGCCATTAAATTCAAAAGTGATTAGGCCAAAGAGAATAGTTGTAACGCATTGCATTTTAAAATAATTTATTTATGTTAGATAATATATTAGGAAATAATAATATAATCGCATTCCGATATATTCAGAATGAATGTGCCATTCGGTTGTTTGGTTGTTTTATTTTTATTGAAATAATTATTATTTTATTGTTATGTAAGTTTTTGAATTTGATTTTTCTCTTATTATCAATGTAACAATGTATGTTCGACTGATCATACGATAGACGCAATTTTCCCTGTTTATTACGATGGGTGCTGGGCACGTTATTTCTTTTTAGATATCTGTAAAATTTACTCCTTAGAAGAGTTAAGTATGTTAACAATTTTTCTTATCTTACTTTTAAAACCATAAAATATCATAATATTGTTTCAAAACTATTTTTATCACATATTTGATTGAATGTTTTAAATATTTTTGATTATAAAAAACGATGTTCCAAATTTGATGTTCTTTAAAATTCAGATGTCTTACTAAATCATTGTGCCATTAATTATTGTTGATTTCTATGAGTGATTAATACAAAATTACTTTAAAAGACTTCGACCTCATCTAATGTTTTAATAATTTAGGTATTTTAAATTAATCTCTTCTTTTATTCAATTATCGTGGTGGAGTAATTATGTTCCTAGAGAAATATATTTTTTCTACACCAAATTGTAACTAGTGTGTCTAGTGGCTACTAAACCGAAGAAAACCATACCCCACCTTAGATTATAATTAAATATAACGTGTGTATTTAACTTAAGGTCATTATTTGATTACTCTAGTTGCCTCAATTGGTATTGTAATAAATTATTGCTGTTCAAATACTGGCCGGAAGTACCAAAGAATAAATTCAATTAATAAACTATTTCGTCTATGGTTGTTGTTTAATTTAATGACACTGTAGGGATAATACCTCAGAACAATAACAAGTATTGTTCTGAGGATAATACTCTCAAACACGTATTCATAGACAATACTATAAGATTCAAAAGTCTGTTTCTCACACCCGTATTACACAAATACTACTTTGAGGATTGAGGACGCATGATGCGCCTTAATGCCCAATATGGCGATAGGCTCGCCTCCTATCACATTCATATCAGCCCTGTATTATATACTGCCCACTGCTGAGCACGGTCCTCATCTACAACAGAGAGGGTTTAGGCCTTAGTCCACCACGCGAGCCTAGTGCGGGTTGGCGGACTTCACATACCTTCGAAATTCAGAGAACTTCTCAGGTATGCAGGTTTCCTCACGATGTTTTCCTTCACCGTCAAAGCGAGGGATAATTCACAAAGAATACACGTATATATTTTTTTAGAAATGTCAGAGGTGTGTGCCCTTGGGTTTTGAACCTGCGGACATTCGTCTCAGCAGTCCGTTCCACTCCCAACTGGGCTATCGCCGTTTATCACATCATTGGACCGGAATACGCACGGCGAAAAGTGGGTGCACTAGTTGCGCCTCTGCTTTTCTCTTCAAGTTATAATCTCTGTGGGCTTAGAATGTGGCAAAAAGACGCAAATCGTAAGACGATGTCGTTTAATTTTGATGTTTTTGATTGATCGAGAGACCAATGTCAGTCACGTGTTAGTCTCTCAACCAATCCAAATAAAACGAAACGAAGTCGTATCGTGTTTTCTTGTCACATTCTAAGCCCACTGGTCATACTATACTACAAGAGCGGATCCAGAGAGGGGTCATGACCTCCCCCGCCCCTGGGCTGGGTCTGGATGACTACTGATAGTGTTTTAATGACTCATTGATATATTTAATAAAATAAACATTTTATATGATTTCATTTTTGTAATTAAATTTATTATTGTAATCGATTTGGAGTCTGCCCTGACTAAAGGTCGACTATACGACCATTCCCAGACTTGAAAGCTGGATCCACCTTGTACTATATTGTCTTATGTCCGTTCGTCTATCGAATGCTACCTATGTGATCATAAATGAGATCTAAAGGGAGATAAAAATTGCATGAAGAAACTCATGATTGCCCTTCCGAAGCAATTTTTGCGAGCTCGATCTCCACAGCAACCGAATGCACATTTCACGCCCATACATGGGTGAACATATTTTGTCACAAGCCAAGGTACAGAATAGGAATTGTTGTGGGGTATAAAGAGTGGCGAAGGTAAGGTCGCCATTTTTCTTTCGTCCCATCTAGGGAACCTTCCTTCCTCCTTTTCTCTTCAGCCACCAATTCCTCAGTGTGTGACGTGAAGAATTTGTTTCTGCGCACCTTATCAGTTATCATAATATCGGAACGATAAAAGTTCGGCGATTCAGCAGTAAGTATACCTACGCATCTATGATTTAGACCTAAACTTTAGTTAACTTTTAGAGCACTGAATATGTAATGTGTTTATCGAAATGGAAGAACAGTATGTAGGTACTAGACTAGATCATCACTCCATACCGAAATAGAAAGCAAATTGATGGCAAAAAGACGTAATGTTTTCATGTTTGTACGTCTTTCCTCCCGTGATATGTTTTGCGTACTTTAAGCGTCATTTACACAAGAAGTTTCTCGAATGCGAGCGCCGAAAAATAGTAAGCGATTATCATATGCGAGATATCTCCATGCGATAATTTTCTGTGGTTGTTTAAATTAGGATACAAATTCGTAGCAATAAAGCGATACTCGCATTCGAGTGGCAAAGACAATACTCGCGCCAGAACTCGCGCCTCTTAAATTGTTTACACTACAGCATTGATATGTAATACATCAATGCACTACACTCCATTCGACCGCGCCAAATGGAGACGGCCGCGTTCAGTCCTAACCGATCCAGAGGACGATATCACTCTGGCCATTCGCAGTAATAACGAGTTCCTAAAACTCCTACACTCCACACGACCGCAGTTCCGTCCTCGCCGCCGAGGACCTCGCCGCGTTCCCCGTCGCCCTCCCGACCCTCCTAACAGATCCGGCCCGCGTGCCGACGAAATAAATGGATAGGATTAGGTTAAACACCAACCTTCCCCACTAATCGTTGATGTCTCATCCTCTCCCAGTGACCGTCCTGAGCCGAGGTTCGTAACCCGTTAGTGGGTTGCCCTCAGCATGGTTACTTAAATCAAGGGTTGCGAGCGCCTAAAGCGTTCACCCGAAAGTCCGGTGTGGCCAGAAAAGCCGACTCGCGTCAGGCTACTGGCCGGTAGGGCCAAACAAAAAAAAAAAAAAAAAAAAAAAAAAATGCACTACAGGTAAGTATTCGTAGGGTGGTATTCGCATATTACGTGCAATTACGTGTCTCGCGTGTAAGCACTACTTGGGCGAGATTCGCAAATGTTGATGTGAGCCCACAGAGTACTTTTGTGATGCGAGCCTCGAACAAATCGTTATGTACTATTTGGTACAAAACTCGCCATTCGAAATTTGAATGACTAGTTTCGTACGATTTGTTTACATACGGGGTGATTAATGAGAGTTTATGGGGCGATACTTCCTTTCGAGAGACGACATTCGCACTGGTTGTTTACACTAGGCGATATATTATCGTATAGCAAGAAACTGCCGCTCTTATGGGAAAAACTCTCCTTGTGAAACTTCGGCAGTCGGCTTTATTGTCGTTGCCGTAGCACAGCAACACAGTGCTTGTAGCCTTAAAAAAAACCTTTTTAAAATCTTGTGAGTTGTGACCACTGTGACTATACTTCTATAATCTATGCCACTATGGTTGTGACCAGAGACAAATACATTGACAAATGACAACGTCAAACCAATTACCAACCGGGGGCCTAGACAAAAACCAAGCGTGGCGTTATCCGTACACGCTAACGCATAAACGTCAAACGCTAACGCTTAAACGTTAGCGTGACCAAATTGGTAGACAAAGTACCCACTGCACGCCAGACGCCCATTCCGCAACGTCGTGCGGATAGATGCATGAAATTCTATAAGTTACTCTATGGTATAGCGTGAGAGGTTGTCAAAATATTGTTATTTTGTGCAAACAAATTGAAACGTTCCAGTTTTTTTAGAAATTTAAAGTAAAATTTTTCAAGAGGGGATTAAATTATCACCCAAAATCTAATCTTAGACTACTTGCAAGCTCTGAACAATTCACTTAATTGTTAGATTTTATGAAAAGGTGGGTTTATTATATTATTTGATTTGATTATGACTTACTGGTGTCGATAAATTCCTACCTATAAATATTACTCATAAATGCATAACTAACGTTTTCAATAAATCTCTTATTAAGTTGGTACTTGCGCTGTAAGGGATGGAAATTTTTGTAGAGCAAATTCTTAACTTTCAGTATATGGTTCTTATGTTTAAAGATACATTCTTTACTTATTCTAAAACTACTAATAAACTCCGATTCCTGCATCTCTGAAATTGTTTCCATTTCACAGCGATATATTCTTGTTCGACGTCTTTCCAATGATATTTCGTTATTAGTGGCTCACAGTGTTCTTAAATTATGTTTAATTATGTAAAAAGCAATAATTATCACTAAATATCTTATTGAAAATACTAATTTATAGCCGTAGCGTGAGGTCGAGAAGTGTTGATAAAGAAAGCGTGACACAGTGTCGCTAAAGAGCAGTTTCGGCTGTCAAAAATGACACTTGTCTACCATTTGTATGAAATTTTTTCCGTTCGACGCTTTGGACGACACGCTATCGCTAACGCTCCATTCCACGTACGGAATACAAAATTTTGTCTACCAAGTTTTGCAGCAGTCACGTGACTTGTCTGGAGTATATGTCACTTCCATACATTTTGATCTTTCCGTAAGTGTAAACGCTAACAGAAAAGGGTTTTTGTCTAGACCCCCTGGGGGCCTAGACAAAAACCAAGCGTGGCGTTATCCGTACACGCTAACGCATAAACGTCAAACGCTAACGCTTAAACGTTAGCGTGACCAAATTGGTAGACAAAGTACCCACTGCACGCCAGACGCCCATTCCGCAGCGTCGTGCGGATAGACGCATGAAATTCTATAAGTTACTCTGTGGTATAGCGTGAGAGGTTGTCAAAATATTGTTATTTTGTGCAAGCCAATTGAAACGTTCCAGTTTTTTTTAGAAATTTTAAGTAGTTTTTCAAGAGTGGATTAAAATATCACCCAAAATCTAATCTTAGACTACTTGCAAGCTCTTAACAATTCACTTAATTGTTAGATTTTATGAAAAGGTGGGTTTATTATGATATTTTTTTATTAACTTCCTTCATTTCAATTTGTTTTTAAGTACTTACTTGTGTCGATAAATTCCTACCTATAAATATCACTCATAAATAAATGCATAACTAACGTTTTCAATAAATCTCTTATGAAGTTGGTACTTGCGCTGTAAGGGATGGAAATTTTTGTAGAGCAAATTCTTAACTTTCAGTTTATGGTTCTTATGTTTAAAGATACGTGCCTCTCACGCTGGTTGATAATCATGGGGTTGAGTGGTTGAGGAATACAAAACATTTAACGTTATATCTCGTTTTTTTTACACAAACATGAGTCAGCCTGTGAGGTTTCTATTTGAATATTAAGTACTTAGTCTAACAATACAACATAAATCTAACTTACTATTATTTTATTTCTTATTAAATATTTTTCAGCTTCAAAGGCTCCTACATCCTGCTTGTCAAGTCAAAATCACTCTTGTATTATACAATGCAGAAGAAGGCAGCAATCTTTTATTGGCCATAAGTGAATTTGTGGCTGTTGAAGGTTATTTTCAGTTGGAACAAGAAAGGGATACATGATTCATTGACTTGCAGGCAAAACATTTCCATATCGAGTATAAGCACATTCAAATAGATGTGTGGCATACGGACTTAGAGAAAGAGTGTAATTTACAATTATGAGAACTTTGTTTTTATTATTATTGTGTATGGATACCTATGTCAATGTATTGTATATTATGTAATATGTTATGTGCACTTTTTATAGTTTCCTGTATTTTTCTAGAAACCAAATAAAACATATTTTTAAAATGTTGTTTTAATACTAGTATATTTTTAAGGACACAAATGAAAAGAATTATATAATGATTATAGAAAAGTAAATATAATGCACTAATACATTACAGTTAAATACTGCAGGGAACATTAAACTAAAGTAACTTATTTCTTTATAACATATTGTCAATTATAATATTTATGTAATAAAATATGTACAATAAAACTTACTGTATACTAGTAAAATATTTGCTGTAATGTTATTTATAGCAAAATACAAAACAAAAACATATTTTAATTTAACAATCACCATAAAATCTCAATAAAAGCCTATTTATCATAGCTCTGCCTGGGAGTAATTCATTTTACATAACAATATTTGGAACACTTTCACATAACAATGATCATGTTCTCATCTATTAAGAAAGGTTAATACAAAGCTCTATGTTTCAGTAAGCATCTTTTTGAATGAACCAAAGCAGCACTTTACTAACTGGAAATGTATATCCAGTTAGTAAATGTAGATGAGTATATATATTGTCAGCAGATCCAGAAGTAGCATTCAGTAAAGGTGTCATTAGCATATCATCAGTCCCAGGTGATATACAGAAATACCTGCAAATTTATTAATTATGTAAGTAGAATAGTTATATTTTTTTTCTAGGGTTGTAGTCTTAAATGTAAGCGTGAGTAAGCTTTGTAAAACATGTGAAAAATTGTTTGTGTGATAACTTTATACTTATTAGTCAAAGTACTCAATATTATGGATCCATATAATATAAATGGTACTTGATATATTCATATATAACTAATGCACAAACTCCCTCACCATTATAAGTCTCTTAGAAAAGATTCCACCTTCTATCGGAAGCCCAAAGAGAAGAATCATGAGTGGCTGCATCAAACTTAGGATTCTCATTATTTTAAGTTACTGTCAGATGAGTGTAATAAGGATAATGATTAGTATAAGCATACTAATTACTTACATATTTTGTTTGATATCACTAGTCCATGTTTTAGGCATTGTAAATCATGTAAATTTATTACTTGCAAATTCAAGGAAGGTGACCTTTTTAAATTGCAAAATAGGTGCTCATCTTTGGATGGCCTAATGATTACCACAATATGTGTACAGTATATATCCGCTATTGCGCCTGAAAGTCTTCGTTTTCCAAATTTCCTCTTCAATTAAACTTATTTCTTGGGTTTCTTTTAACGTTGTTAACACCGAAGATCATCACAAGACACCTAAAACATTCTTTACTTATTCTAAAACTACTAATAAACTCTGATTCCTGCATCTCTGAAATTGTTTCCATTTCACTGCGATATATTCTTGTTCAACGTCTTTCCAATGATATTTCGTTATTAGTGGCTCACAGTGTTCTTAAACTATGTTTAATTATGTAAAAAGCAATAATTATCACTAAATATCTTATTAAAAATACTAATTTATAGCCGTAGCGTGAGGTCGAGAAGTGTTGATAAAGAAAGCGTGACACAGTGTCGCTAAAGAACAGTTTCGGCTGTCAAAAATGACACTTGTCTACCATTTGTATGAAATTTTTTCCGTTCGACGCTTTGGACGACACGCTATCGCTAACGCTCCATTCCACGTGCGGAATACAAAATTTTGTCTACCAAGTTTTGCAGCAGTCACGTGACTTGTCTGGAGCATATGTCACTTCCATACATTTTGATCTTTCCGTAAGTGTAAACGCTAACAGAAAAGGGTTTTTGTCTAGACCCGCTGGGCTTACATTTTACAACGTTCCGTGACACACGGAGATCGATATCAAACATCTATGTTTGTCGTTTCCTCTCACACACATATTGAAAAACATCATGCCATCTCACTTACATCTTGGTTGTCATTTTGTATAACATTATGAACATAAAACAGAGTTTTGGCGGGAACTTGGAAGTGTCATGAGGTGCTCTTGTTTTAATTCATTATTTTGGTGATACTTAGTGTTATATTGCTTAATTATGGTGGTATATTATCCAATATAGTTCTATTAAAGAGCTCAAATGAAGTGAATTGAAATAATCGTGCTAATCAAGTGTTTTTTTGTTGCCGCCAAAACTCCTCGATAAAGTCTTGGTAAGGTAGCCACTGCTTTACTTCGACATACTACAGATAATAAAAAAGACAACTCAAACTTGACATTGGCAAAATGTGAATACAAATGCCATTAAAAAAAATAAAAAAAAAAAATAAACATAAAACAAAACAAGTTATGATGTGGACGAAGAGTGAAGACTCGAGGTGTAAAAATTTAGTTTAAAAAGAATTACATTATAGATAAGTGTTGGTTTTTCTCGCCAAAATGGGGACTGCCGGCCAGTCCATCACGCTGGCGAATAGTATTATCGGCGTGGGAATTCTGGCTATGCCTTTTTGTTTCCAAAAAGTGAGTAGTGTTTACTTTCTATTTATTGAAAAACTGGCACAATTCCTTTTTAATATGAACTTTTATATAAGTATATTTCTTCGAAATAACACTAGACCACCTCTAGTGGATTTAATAGATTTTGTAGAGAACTCATTTTATTACATTTTGTTTTTATTGCCCCCTAGTTAGAGAAAAAATAGCCACGATCAAAAAGAAAATTAGCTAATGCATAATTATTAAAGGTTAAAGTATTTGAACTATATAAACTGATCATGGATATTAAACGCTATATAAAATATATCAATAAATTGTTGGTTAGTACAAATTATAAAGAATGGTAAAAACAATATAAATTGCTCACATAATCTGCTTTGACTTACTAAGAATTGCTGCTTTTGGAAAGAAAGAAAGAAAAACGATTTATTAAAATATAAAATTTAACCTAAGCAGACAAGTGATTTTTTTACGTCTTACCTATCTTTCTATTGATTAATTTATTGTGGGTTAAAGTCAAGTTAGTTGTCCCAGAATTTCCAAAAATCTAGTATCAGTGTCATTATATTACAAGAATATAGAGTTACTATAGGCAACACTTTTTAAGTACATTGTTATCATCATACATTAGTATAGATTAAAACATTCTCGGAATATTAATTATAATCTCATTTTGCATTGACTTTTACTTTTCTTAATCCCATCACTAATATGCTTGTTACCATAATACTTCCATGTCATTCAAACATATGTCTTGTACTTGTAAAAATAAGGAGCAGATTTATATTGAATTTGAATGGTACATTTTAAATATCCAATGATGTAAATTATAAACTACTAGCATTGCGCGCGGCTCCGCCCGCGTGGAAAAGTTTTTCCGGGATAAAAAGTAGCCTATAGCACTCAGGAGTAATGTAGCTTCCTATTAGTGAAAGAATTTTCAAAATCGGTCCAGTAGTTTAGTCGGATTAGCGTGTTCAAACAAACAAACTCTTCAACTTTATATATTAGTATAGATTAGGCATTAATAAGAAATATTACAATTATCAAAACAATGTGTTACTTTACTATTACTTTAATTAATTTGTACTTATCTATAATAATTATTATGTTTTTATACTGTTTCACTTTTTGTACAATAGAACTTACAGAATAGGTATCTAACAAAATTTTCCTTCCCTATTATTCCAATGTTTTTGATGACTTTTTTAATTTACTTTCCTTTACATAATATTTTTAACTCACGCCAGGAATAAAATAGACAATTAATGTTAAAATCAACTCAAATCTTAACAGTATATATAGTTTAAAGTACACTTACTAAATGGAAATATCATAATTGAAACGGACAATGAATAAAGTAAAACAAAATATGACATTTTCTTATACTTTTATATGAATGATGATCACACTATTTACTACTTTATTATTTTTCCAGTGTGGTGTAGTGCTGGCTACAATAATTCTCTTATCAATGGGATTAGTATCAAGATTGTGCTGTTACTTTTTACTCAAATCAGCACTTCTAGCCAGGAGAAGAAACTTCGAGTTTTTGGGTATGACCATTTAATTATCGATAGCAATATTGTAAAGTGGAAAGATTTGATTTTTTGTTTGTTTGTAATGGATAAACTCAAAAACTCTTGAGTAATTTTTTTACTCTTTTTTTATGGCATTGAATGACGAGACGAGCATGCTGGTTGCCTGATGGTAAGCGATACGACCGCCCAAAAATAGTAGCAACACCATACAGCACCTTGAGTTACAAAGTATTGTATGGCATTCCACTGCGCTCGTCATCCTGAGACATAAGATGTTAAGTCTTATTATGTCCAGTAGTTACACTGGCTACAATGTCCTTCAAACCGAAACAACAGTGCATGCACACTGCTGCTGGTGGTAGAAATAGACATTCAGGTGGTACCCACCCAGACGGGCTCTTACATATGAGAGACCTACCACCAGTAAACAAATGTTATGATGTTATAAAATTTATGATTTAAACTTTCAGCTTTTTTGTATTTTACCTTTTGTGCTAATATTTCCAGCATTCCATGTTTTTGGGCCTGCTGGTAAAATGGCGGTAGAAGTAGGCATAATTGGGTTCCTGATGGGCACTTGTATCGCATACTTTGTGGTGGTAGGTGACCTTGGCCCACAAATTATAGCCAAAATGCTGAATATCAACCAAAGCGATATTTTAAGGTGAGCATGTTGGCATAGCATTATTTTATTGTGCCTCAGTGTAGTCTTATAGAGACACTGTAATAACAAGAGTACTTCAATCTGAGAATAATAATTATTAATCTAAAGATGAAAAATCATTTTTTATTCCATTTGCTATTACAGTTAAAGGATGTTTCGTGTTTTAACATTGGATTTAGGCCAAAAACTGCTAGTTTTAATTCAAATAAAACGTCTATATTGACTGTAAACCAAATCTAAGCAAAAAAGTATGAACACTAACAATTTACGATAAAAAAAATATTGAGGACAATAACTTTACCATACCGTCGAATACTGATCATAATGTCGGAAGATTCTCATTGATAAGATTTATTTCAGGACATCAATAATGGTGATAGTATCGTTAGTTTGTGTACTGCCTCTGGGTTTGCTCAGAAATGTGGACAGTCTGAGCAATGTTAGTGCAGCTACTATTGGCTTTTACTTCTGTCTTGTTATGAAGGTTAGTTTAAAATATCATATTTATTCTATAAATTGGTCTATGTTTAAAACCTAATTGATTCTTTTTCCATATAATTAGTAAATTATTAAATGGAACACCTGTTAAGGCCAATAAATGTGAAATATTTATTTTATCTGTACAATATTGAATGAAAGTGATGTGATTTTGTCGACATTAAGTGCAAAAATGAGTTTAAAATCAATCCCATTAAAGATCAGACTTGTCTTTTTTTCAAAGTCGCTTTTAGTTCTAGATAATTGGATTACGTCTTTAAACACAGCTTCTTGTCGTCAGGTTATAGCCGAGGCAGCATCACAGCTATTGACCGGCGAATGGCACACTCGTATGGAGATGTGGAAGCCGTCAGGTTTCCTGCAATGTGTGCCTATCTTCTCTATGGCGCTGTTTTGTCAAACGTAAGTGATAGGAACCAATTCTTATATAAAATAGGTGTGTTTTTAAATACATTATTATTTCTACTTCTAATTGTCCTTATCACTCTAATTAGGGTTAGTACAAGGTTTTCTATTCTAGCATGTTTCAGCAATGATTTGAATTAGTTTTTATAACCGATAGTCTTATATAGCCTTATCGTTCTGTGGGATTTGATCCTAGGCAAATTGACTTACCACCGATTTCAATAAACGATCCTAACAGCTTTTTCGGTCCATCGCGAAAATAGACCAATCAGAATAGTCTTTTTTGAAATTCTTACAAATGACTTCTTTCTATTGGTTTATTCTCGGGATCGAAGATTAAGATTGGGATCGGTTAAAAACGGCCATTAGGACATGTTAACATACTCATAACTATTTTTTTTTATAAATTTATGTAAATACAACAATGTTACGGTGCTTTGAAACTAAACTCTTACTATAAAAATATTTATTCAGGTGCAACTACTAATGCCGTCATAATGTATACGAAAACAATGTCGGTCAGGGCAACTAATGTGTACTTCCATTTCTATTATTTTTTTAAGACACGATTGTAATACAACCACTGCCTCGGTGGCGTGGTTGTATTACTGTATGACTGCAATGCTGAGGTCTTGGGTTCGATCCCCGGGTCGGGCAAAGGGATAGTGGGTTTTTCTACTCAGTATCGGCCCGGAGTCTGGAATTTGTGCCCAATATGGCGATAGGCTCGCCCCCATCACATCATAGGACGGAATACTCACGGCGAAGGGTGGGTGCACTGGTTGCACCTCTGCCTACCCCTTCGAGGATAACGGGCGTGAGTGTGTGTGTCTGATTGTAAATGCCACGCCTACATAATATCAACAGTAGTGACATTATTCTTCCATCTACACTTGTACTGCTCTGCGGGGTTGGTGTAACACATTTTAAGCATGTTGCATTACAGATTTGAATTAGTTTTGATGATTGCTTGACTTAGTGCTTGACTTTGGATTGAATAATTATGACGGCCACTTTGGTCCTTCGAGCCCGATGTTCAGTAAAATCGGGCAAATTTGATAATTTTATATGTTTAAATTTTTGGTGGTTTTTAGTAGTTTTATTAATAAGATTTTGATCGTTATAAGAATTGGATAATTGGAAGTTTTAATTTCAGACAATTATTTGAAATCTTCGAATCTCTCCCATCGTTGTCTTTGGAGAAGATGAACCTGGTCACAAAAAACGCAATAAATATATGCACCAGCGTATATTTCACTCTTGGCATCTTTGGATATATCGCGTTCTGTTCTCAAGAGATATCTGGTAAACTATTTTCTACACTATATTTTAAAGCTAATGTTTTTTCTCAGTAGTAGAGGAGGCCTGTGCTCAGCAGCGGGCAGTATATAATACAGGGCTGATTGCACAATGTTTTTTGAATACATTATTCAATGGAACTATAGTTCTGATTCAGAAACTTTATTTACTCATAAAATCTATATTATATTATCTTTGAGTTCTATACACTATTATCGAGGTCTTAGACGGTCGTTACCGCGAGAAGCAGCTTGTTAACATTCAAGCTATTTTTATTAAACTAGAATTTTCTTAGAAAATAATACCTTAATTGATTCATGAAATAGCGTTAAATAGGTAGATACTTGTAAAAAAAACCGTCCCTAATTATGGCTGAATATTTTTCATTCAGTCATAAATAATAGAAAATTCTGGTTCAACTTAAAGTTTTAACATATTAAATAACATAACACAATCACACACAAGGCATCACAATCAAGGCTAAAAAGTTTCCACTTTTCAGGTAATATTCTTATGAGCCTCAGTCCAACCATGACTAGTGACGTCATCAAACTGGGTTTTGTGATGTCTCTGGCGTTTAGCTTTCCTCTCATCATCTTTCCCTGCAGAGCGAGTCTTTATTCTTTCCTCTATAAAAAGGTGAGATTCGTGTTAAGATAATATATAAGTATTATAAGAATTTACTAAGTTCATACTTCTTTTAAATTTAATAAAAAAAAAATATATTGTTCCACAAGAAATATTAGAAAAATAGCTAGATTAGTAACTTGTAAATACCTGTCATTCTAAAAGAACTTTGAGAAAATTACTTACGAATAATAAGTCAAACTTCCAATAATAATTTAGTTTTTCAAGATATTCATTTAACTAAAGAAGTTAAACAAAATCAACTACTTTTTTAATTCTATTAGACTTACAATTTAACTTTACTGGTGGTAGGTCTCTCATATGTAAGAGTCCGTCTGGATGGGTACCACGGCAATGTCTATTTCTACCGCCAAGCAGCAGTGTGCATACACTGTTGTGTTTCGGTTTGAAGGACATTGTAGCCAGTGTAACTACTGGACATAATGAGACTTAACATCTTATGTCTCAGGATGACGAGCGCAGTGGAATGCCACTCAGTACTTTGTAACTCAAGGTTCTGTATGGTATTACTACCTACTGTTTATGGGTGGTCGTATCGCTTACCATCAGGCGAATGGCATGCTCGTCTCGTCATTCAAAGCAAAAAAAAACACTTCATCACTGCAGGTGCACTCATCCCACCACGACCACATGGTAAACCATTCGATCCCGGAGACTTCGTTCCGCTGCATCACGGTGGCCATCATTGCAGTGGCCCTGTTCATCAGCCTGCTGATTCCCAACATAGAACTGGTGCTCGGGTTGGTGGGGTCCACTATAGGAGTACTCGTTTGTGTCGTGTTCCCAGCTGCTTGCTTCGTCAATGTTACGTTCAAGAATACTAATGAGAGAGTGTTGGCGAAGGTAATTTTTTTGCTAACTGTACAGTCAGCAACATAAGTATCTGTACAAAATTAAAATTTCAAATCGCCTATATACGCGTTAAGTTAAACTGAAATATTCTTTTCTTCGTTTGGAGTAAAGTAAATACCTTTTATTTTATTTTTGTGAAGAGAAAAAAAAGATTAGTAAGAACACAAAAGTATGTAGGCAGTTTGAAATTTTGAATTTGTTCATCTACTTATGCTGCTGACTGTACATGTAATAGTTTGATGCGTAGGCTAAGAATAAATTTTGTCGTTCGCGGACTTTATTGTTGACCCAGGGTTAATCTGAGTGTTTTATTGGGTAAGTTAGCGACCTTTTAGAAAACTGACCAATTCTACGCCATTCGCGCAGTTACGAACAAGAGAGCGAAACCCGTCCTAGCCTTTTAACATATAGTCAACATAATTGCTTAAAGTCACTGGTATAGGTAACTGACTTCAAGCCCACTTACTACTACAGGTACAACCCCAGTCAAGCCACTCAAGCTGACTATAAATTTCTTATTTACTTTCAGGTTGTACTCGTACTGGGTCTTATTATATTGGTTCTTGGCACGTACGCTAATTTACAAGCGGCTGAGACGCAGTTAGACAGATACGATGAGAAATACATAACGCAAGAACGAATAGACAAGATTGTTGAAGATTTCTTTGAGAAACGTGAGAAATCGGAAGGTATGTGGTGTTCCTTGGCTTTAAATAATTGTAACTTCCTTAATGCATCTTTTTTTAAACCTAAATGTTTTCGGTATTGGTATTGATATACTTTATAACTTAGTATCTTTATTGGCATATTGGAAATGTATTTAAAATATTTTGATATTCGTTTCAGAAATCAAAGTGAAGCCTTTGCCAGAAAGTGTACCAAATCCAGCAGATCCAATTATTATTGACAATAAAATAATAAAAGATTCAGAAATCCAGCCTCCAAATCCAATACCACCGGATTTGTCAAACGAAAAAGTTCCGAACAATCCTATTGAAGAAATAAAAGAAAAACATGAAGCTATAAAAGCAAGTGCCGAAAAAATATTAGAATTACACCCGAAAGACGTGAAAGCAAAACTGAATGAAGCATTATTGCAAAACGGCAATAGCCTCGAAGAAAATAAAGAAGATAAACCTAAGAAAGTCGATGATCCTAAATCTGCTAATGATGATAAAATTCACATGTTAAAACAACAGGAGCTTATAGAAAAAATTAAACAACACGGTGAAGAACAACAGGAGTTAATAAAAGAAAAGAAAGAAATTGTAGACGAAATCCTTAAAACAAAAAAAGAGTTACAAAAAAATAGGGATGAGGTTGGCAGCGCCGAAGCTAAAAAGATAGCTGTTGAAAGCATTAAGCAGATTGCTAATATGGCTATACAGAGTATCGGTGGAGTGTCAGAAAAACCAGAAGGCCCGGCTAAAGAGGTTCCAAAATCGGAAGGGTTAGGAAAATTAACTAACAATGCAGTATTAGAAATAGCTAAAAAGGCAGCAGAGGCTATACAAGAAATTGAGGAGAAACGCAGCGATCCAGCTGCTAAACCAGACAAAAGTCCCGAGAATCCCATAAACGAAATACCTATTTTAAATCTCATACAAAATTCCATGAACAGTCAAGGAATTGCAGTAAATGGTGATGATAAAATAAATGAACCAGTACCAAATATTGCGGAGTCCCAAATAAAAGAAGAAAATAAAATTAATCCAAAATCACAAGACGTTATTACTAACGAACAAAATCGAGTACCCTCTGTTGAACAAGAAATTAATTTAGAGATTTTGAAATCTGAAAAGGACGACATCCAAGTGTCCGCAGTAAAACCTGAACTTGGAACAATATCTAATAAAAAAGAACAGGCTGGTGCTTTAGACCAAGTTGATACTCAAAACAGAGCAGAAATTATTCCCGCTGTTGAAAGTAATGCTCGTGATGTTCAACAACAAAATACGAATTTAAATGAACAAGTCAAAGCGTTGAAGGCCCCGCAGCATAATGTAGAGCAAGCTTCTGCGGATGTAAATCAAGATGCAAAAAGCGATAAGAATATACAAAAGAATAATGTCATAAATAAAAAATCGAATGATTTAAATCAGCCAAGTGTTGTTAAGGCTCATTCGCATTCCCCTGACGAACCACAATCGTACAAACAAGGAGAGGATTCAAAACTTGTAGACAGCAAACCCAGTCTTCAAAATTTGGTTTTACCTCCAGCTAATAACGATATAAATATTAGAAATGAGGCTAAGAATGGAAATATTCTTAAAAAGCCTGATGCAAGTGCGAAAAATAAACTAGATGTAAATGCTCCTATTGGTAAGAATGAACCAAATTTCCCGAGTGATTTACACCCTAGACAGAAGAGAGATATCGAAGATTGTCCAAAAAAGGTTGAACGTAAAGAAATATACAAGAATCTTATTGACAATAGCATAAAGAATTCTGAAGATATACTACCCCCAGTGGATTTTAACAGTGCATTAAAAATACAACCGGTTGATCCGAGTTTAATGCATCACATTGTCAGATCTCTGAAGATGTACAACGAAATGGATAAAGAGAGATAAAAAATGTATAGATATAGTTTTGGGCATTTTTAGTGAAGTTTCTTGGAAATTGCTTACACTTGTAAATGGGTAAAAAGTCGCACAGTACATATATTCAATTATGTTGGATTCTCTATTTCATATTTATAACTTTTATTTTACTGATTTCTATGTTTTCTGATACTTACCACTTCGTATAGAAAGGTGTATGAGATAGAATGTAATTTTTTTTATTGATTAAATACTACCTCAATATATAAGCCAAGGTATAGAACTATAGTATGAAGTTTGTCGCATTTGGAGGTACAATGGCAGTCTATAGTACCTTTTATATTTTAGTATCCATAGTAGCTTTAAAAATGAAGATCGTATCAGTGTGAGCAATTTCTAAGTTAATTTATTACAAGACGTTATCATATAGAATCCTCCATTTTATGTAGTATTCAACTTTACTGTTATCATCATCATCATCAGCCACATGACGTCCACTACTGAACATAGGCCTCCCCCAAAGATTTCCAGACGGATCTGTCAAAAGCGGCCCGCATCCAGCGTGTTCCTGCGACCTTTATCAAGTCGTCTGTCCAGTCTGTTCCGTTACTGTTATGCAGTGGACTAATTACATAATTATATCTCAATTTTTTGTGTGTGTAGAAGGGTATCAACTCGTACATATTAGACAGAAAATCGCATAGCATATGCCTCTATAGATGGATTACAATCATGCAACATCATGGTGAATGTAGGGTAGTCTCAAAATAAACTCACGCCATTGTGGGCTGTTAATGTACACGCAAAATGGCGGCCATCTCTGGTAGTCCTTTGATGTGTACGAGTTTTGTCGCCATAATAAAAAACATTCAAAAAAGTATTTTCGTTTCATACGTAATTGATTTACTGTTATACGAGTTTTGGGCAGTCGGTACAAGTATAATATTGAATTGGATGTTTTTGGGCAAAACGATAATGTTGCATTTATTAGCATTATGTTTAAAACACCTAAATCTTTTGAATCAATGTTTCATAGCTTAGTTTAGCCGAATATTTAAAAACGAATTTATTTCCATCTCTTGTTTTCTTATCATGATTGCCCGTATAATTTGATCACATTCAATCAAAATTCGCTTCATCCGAAGCCGTGGCCTGTGAGAGACCTAATTAATATTTTATTTAGTTTATTTTATTGTATTTTATAGCTAACATTTGTCCTTGAAATCTTTGTAACTATGTACAATCATTATTACAATTGAAGCCTGCACATAAGCCATTCTTGATTTCTCTGTTTCTATCAATATATCTATGGAACGTGATCGATTTCACAGTATGAACTTCAGTCGATTTTTTCGGTAGGCAGCGGCTTGTCCGTGTCCCTGGCATCGCCGAGTCCATGAGCAGCGGTGGCCGCTTACCATCAGGCGGGCCGCTAGCTCGTCTGCCTATACTGGCATAATAAAAAAAAGGCGGCTTCGGTGTAGCGTGTTAATAGTAGATCATCTAAATATACAGGCAGCCCCAAATTAATGTATACGCTGATAAAGACCAAATGTATGTTACAAAGCAATATGGATCGTTTTTGTATACATTCATTTTGCGCTGACTGTACCTCTGTATTCAAATACTATGTAATATATAAATTAGTGTGATTGAAGTACTTTTTGACTGACTATGTGTAAAATAAAGATATTTTAAAATAACATTGTTATTTCTTAAATCTCGATAAAGTGAGAAAACCGAAGCATCGGAAATCACAATCCATTAATGATTTGGAAATGAATAAAAATGAAATGAATGAAACACTATTGGTACACATTTTATATTTTATACTAGAAAAATTCCCATAACATTAAAAATAAAATAACTTAGTTTTTAAACGAATTTTTCTCGCTATCCTTATCTTCTTCCTCTAAAGGAGGCATTTTCTTTGTCCTGAAACAAAAATATTTGAATTTAATCTTTTGTGTTACAAACAATTATAAATCATATGACATTAGTGTGTGGGCGTACAAGAACTTAACTCAATCTTATCTCACTCGAGGTTACCTTGAGGATTAATTCAAGGAATCCTCGAAAATGGTATTCTTTGTTAAAATTTGAGCTATTCTTGGGGATCCTCGAGTCAGTTCGAGTCAAGGGATTACGCCATTAAATACGTCATTGATGTACAGATAAATAAGAGTATTTTCAAAAACTCTTCGATCCATTTTTAACTCACGAAAAAATATCGATTGTAACACTGTATCAAAGCGAAAATCTTTCCTTGAGTCTTCCTTAAGGTACGTCGCGAGCTACCTTGAGTTTGACAGTTGATTCCTTACCTCGAGAAAGGAAAAATCTTGAGGGATGTTGAGTGAAGGAGATTTTTTCAACTAAGAATACAGATTACCTCTAGTGAGGTTGAGTGGAGTCGAGGAATTTTCGAGGAAACGTTTTAGAATACGGGTGTAACACATAGGCTACTTTTTATCCCGGTAATTTCCTCCCATAGGAAATAATGGATATTTTTATCTGATTCTTTAAGTAGATGGCGCTAGCGTCCTTCTTTATTTTCACGCAGGCTAAGCCGCGAGCCTAGTTACAAATAAAGAATATTGCTTCTGTTATTTACCTCCTAGTATCGGACTTGTTCAGGCTGGTGGTGCTGGTGTTGGAGTGCGTGGAGCCGCGCCGCGGTCTGCGCGCGGGGGAGGGCGCCGGGGATACTGTGGGGGACTCGGGGGTGCTCTCCCCTTCACCTTTCTGTATACAAATGTTTCAATGTTAATAAAAAACCATTATTTCTGAAATTATACCATTTTAAATGTTACTGATGGCTACATCGTATTTCAAAGTTCGGTATGGTATTGCTTGTTGCTACTGGTTTTTTTTTTATTTATTGCATTGAATGACGAGACGAGCATGCCGTTCGCCTGATGGTAAGCGATACGACCACCCATAAACAGTAGCAACACCATCCAGCACCAAGACTTACAAAGTACTGTGTGGCATTCCACTGCGCTCGTCATCCTGAGACATATGACATTCAGTGTTTATGGACGCTGATTGTAAAAAAGCTGCGATAACCTAGTTGGGAGTGGAACGGACTGCCGAGACGAATGTCTGCAGGTTCAAAACCCAAGGGCACACACACCTCTGACTTTTCTAAAAAAGTTATGTGTGTATTCTTTGTGAATTATCGCTCGCTTTAACAGTGAAGGAAAACATCGTGAGGAAACCTGCATACCTGAGAAGTTCTCTGAATTTCGAAGGTATGTGAAGTCTGCCAACCCGCACTAGGCCAGCGTGGTGGACTAAGGCCTTAACCCTCTCAGTAGAGGAGGCCCTTGCTCAGCAGTGGGCAGTATATAATACAGGGCTGGTATGGATATGGATGGATGGATTGTAAATCAGGCGAATGCTATGTTTGTCTCGTCATTCGATTGCAATAAATTCTTATAACTGTCCAAAAATTCACTATTAGGTAATTCACTTACTCGTTTGCCTACGCTCTGCTACAAAAAAACCAGCCCATACACTTTTTTATAGTATGTAATTCTAACATTAATATTAGTCAATATACACAAAAACTATTACTAGCCAATAATACAAGTATCTCACCCTGATGTCGGTGGATGTGCGCCGTCCCTTGGGCGTGTGCAGCGCCTCACACGCGCGGGTGAAGGACGCGCGGCGACCGCGCCCGCCCTCCACACTCGCGTCAGGCGACGCCACTGCAAATAACACCCTTACTAAGTATCCAGTATATAAGTAAGGGAGGAATGTGAATTTCAACACTCGTACTAAAAACGTACAAACTGTACTAAAAGCGGCGATAGCCTAGTTGGTAGTGGAACGGACTGCCGAGACGAATGTCCACAGGTTCAAAACCCAAGGGCACACACCTCTGACTTTTCTAAAAAGTTGTGTGTGTATTCTTTGTGAATTATCGCTCGCTTTAACGGTGAAGGAAAACATCTTGGGGAAACCTGCATACCTGAGAAGTTCACTAAATTTATGAAGGTATGTGAAGTCTGCCAACCCGCACTAGGCCAGCATGGTGGACTAAGTCCTTAACCCTCTCAGTTGTAGAGGAGGCCCGTGCTCAGCAGTGGGCTGTATATAATACAGGGCTGCTTATGGTACTAAAAACGTAATCAAATCGTTACCCCTAAGCGAGTGAGTTTTATCTTTAAAGCCTCATTTGGAGGGATTCTTTTTAATAACTAGCAATAATTGTACGAAATTATTGCTTATAAAGGTCACCCGTCTGAACATGCGCAATGGCGAAGCAATTCTCGCCCGCGTTGGCGTATACGAATTTTTTGACAGTTATTGAAAACGATTATTGCCATCAATAATTGCCTACGATAACAGGGTAGTTTCCTATGTTTAATTTGGTACACTATTATATCAAAATCAGTTAAAAAATAAAACAGTTATTCATATTTGAAATATTGTTGTGAGCAAAATTGGGGAAGTGGCTGGGATATTGCGCTATCTCTTTCGCACGCTCGCAGCGTTATGGCCGGTGACACTCAGTGACGTTAAAGTCTGGTATTACTGTTATTTGACAACTACCCCTTCCACCAAATTTCAAAGCTTTACAACTTTTGTTATTGCGTCAATATTGAAAATTATTTCACGGTTAGATTTTAGATAGCATACAGTTTTGATAAATGCGTCTGAAAAAAGTAAACAAGTACCCTATTGCTAGCAATCATTGATCTATATAAATGTGGGTAAAACATTGACAGATGAACTCGAGTGCCCTAACGGCCGTTTTCAACAAACGATCCCAATCTCAATCTGCACTCGAAGCCCGAGAATAAACCAATCAAAATAAGTTATTTGTAAGTGTGTTAAAAAAACTATACTGTGGGCTTAGAATGTGGCAAAAAAACACGACACGACTCCGTTTAGCTTTATTGGGATTGGTTGAGACACTAACACGTGACTGACGCATGGGTCTCTCGATCAATCACAACCATCAAAATTAAATGACATCGACTTACGAATTGCGTTTTTTTGCCACATTCTAAGAAAAAACCGCGATTGGTACAATTTCTCGATGTATCGAAAAAAGCTATTAGGATCGCTTATAATTAAGCAGCGGTTTGGCGATAAACACCTAGTCAATTTTCAAAAATTTTAGGACTGCAATGGTGGATGGTGCACGGACAAATGGGTCAGCTTTAATTATATTCTTGTGTTCGAATAACGGTGGTTCGCTTCGCTGGCGTAGTTGTATTGCATACGCGGTACTAGTATGATTACCGTGACGAAGTCCCGGGTTAAAATTCCGACATGGTGAATAGTTTTTTCCATCTTAAAGCCTCTCGGAGTCAGGAGGTTGGCGGCGTGATACCCGCCAGTGCTTCGGAACGTAAACCCGTTGGTCATGCCATATATCTCCGGTCATGTCGGATAGCTGTCCCACCGGGCTATATGAGTGAAGAAACACGAGTGTATCTGTGTATTGCGCGCACACTCATCACTATAATATCTCCAGCGTACCCGCCGATCTCGGTTGAAATTGGCCGCCCTGGCACAAATTCGTCTAGAAGAATTTATATAATGTATTTTTTTTAAAATCTTATCTTACTTACCAACATCTACGGAAATTCTTCTACCAATCTTTGCTGCCTTCGGTGTGACTTTTGATTCAGACGCCGCTCGGCCCATGCGCACTGTAGCACCACGAAATATTTTATGAAATCAATACATACTATCATATTATTATGAGCTGGCATATATAGCTAAATTAAACTACGAATCTTATTAAAGTGCTTAGACTAGCAAGTTCTCGCAGGAATATATTGCGCAAGAGCTTCCCGACGCGTTTACACTAGCGGCAATATTTTTATAAGTCTATACTAATGCGACTTGCCGCAAGACCTGCAAACTGCAAAATTTCTACAGGTTAAAATCTACAAGTTTTCTTTCTGATCTAAACCCTGCTTTACTGCTACGTTCCAAACATCCATAATCATAAAGAGTTGCATATATACAAAGCCAAATGACTTGTAAACTTTAAGCGTTACGGTTTCAATTTTCATCAAAGTAATTTACATTAAAAATAACTAAATCTTAATATAGTAATTATAACTGGTGCTCATGCTATTAAAGGAAAGGAAAGGGGAACCGCATACTCACTTCTACGTTGCTTACTGGCATCAGATGCGATGGACTCGGGCGAAATATTGTTGTGCATTTCTTCAACATCGGGTGTGCCTTGAGTATTAGAACAAAACTTAACACATAGGTAAGCGAAAATAAAAAAAAACAGCCAGGAATAAAAAAAAAAACAAAAGATAAATAGTGTATCGAAGTAATAAAAGGCATAAATGATTAAAACCATGCATAGAGGCTTTGATAAATTATAAACCTAGATAGAGTGACGCGCTGCAATGAAACTAAAACAAACAGACCAACTTTTCTTAAGCTAGTATGCGTGACAGCTGTGTCATAGGCTATTGCTGCATCATTCTGCGTATCCTTGTGTGCGCGCATAATGATACCAATTATTACATGGTTTCTATTTAAATGGGGAGAAAATTATATCCATGAAAAACAACAAAAAATTATTCACTCGAACTCATTTAGTGGACAACTGTTAGGCTCTATTTTTTTCGACGCGTTTGAAACCAGTGTCTATCTAGGTATATAATTAATCAAAGCATAGAGGGATAACATGCTATTAGGCATTCCCAATTTGGAATGATAGTTTTTAGCATTTAGAACAATGCATGCTTTAATATGTAAATGGCTGCGAGTAACTTCTAGTTTTTTTTTTTTTTTTATAATGGCATTTGTGTTCACATTTTGCCAATGTCAAGTTTGGTTTGTATATTTTATTATCTGTAGTATGTCGAAGTAAAGCAGTGGCTACCTTACCAAGACTTTATCGAGGAGTTTTGGCGGCAACAAAACAAACACTTGACTAGCACAGTTATTTCAATTCACTTCATTTGAGCCCTTTAATAGAACTATATTGGATAATATACCACCATAATTATGCAATATAACACTAAGTATCACCAAAATAATGAATTAAAACAAGAGCACCTCATGACACTTCCAAGTTCCCGCCAAAACTCCTCTAACTTCTAGTTATCGCTTAGGGATGCACAAATATTAGTGCGGCTATCATGTGGATGTTTTTTCTAGAAATAAGCAAATTGTGAAACTATTGATATAATTTTTTTTTAATTCTTTTTTTGTTATAGTAGAAGTAATCGTAGATTGGATAGATATAAAAAGGTATGCCAATTAACAGAGTAGTGTTGCCAGATATGCCGAATTTTGTACCTGTAATTTTGATAGATTTATTCATTTTGAACTTTTGACGAGTATTTATAGATGTGCAATAATATTAATAGCCTCTAAAAGCTTTAAAAGCCGTTAAGGTAACATAATTTATAGAAATAATAAACAGCGAAATACCATTAAGTAAGATATTCAGGGAATCAAAGGCAACGAATTTATTAGCAAAACCTACGGCGTTATATAACTTGACCAGAAAAATAAAAATCCTCGCCATGTTTTGGTAAAATATGGAACTAATTTCTTATACTTACAACGTTAACTTTAAAACGAGAAAATAAAAGTGGTGCCCGGGAACTAGTTTTTTATTTTCCTGGTCAGGCTATAAATGATAGTTGTACCTTCAAAATCAGTCTTGTTGAGTAGCGAGATCCTGTCAATGGGCTGCACGTCGAAGGCGTCGTGCGTGACGTCATCGTCGTCGTCGTCCGAGGGAGCGCCACTGGCCACACTGGCTGCACTGGCCACGCTGGCCACACTGGCCACACTGGCGCGGGACGCGGCACTGGTGCGACGAGACGAGCGGGACGCAGGGCGGGGACCCAGCCACGCCTCCACCGCTGACTTTGGCTGACTAGTTGCCCTGATGAAATATGTTTAATTGTCTATGGTTTTTGGTTTGATTTCCTTTATTTTTACTATTGCAAAACTAAATTATAGTATAATTTGAAAATGTGTTTTTACCAAACTGCAGATTTGTAAGTTTGCAGACTTTTAGATTCAAGACTATGATCAATCCAAAATTGTTCTATGACAAATATTATAACTAACCTCTTTTCAGTAGAAACGTCAGCGATATCACTTGATTCCTTACTAGTTTCCTCAGCTACCACTTCTGGAATTACAGTCAGATCCGTTTTAGTTGCTAGCACTGATCTCCTGCCCTTCCTTCCTGGCTTGGCATCGCCTGTATCTTCACTCATTTTACTCTTATTCGAAGTAACCGAGCTCTCAGATGCCACGCTTTCATTATCCTCAACATTTTTGCTTCTAATCCGAGTACTACGTCTTTTCGGAGTTAACGTTTCATCCAAAGCTTTGTAATCTTCGAGTTTTTCGCCAGTTTCCTTTGACACACGCCTAGTAACTATCTTTCTGACTTCAGCGCTAGTTGGTGTTTTGGCGCGTATTCTAGAAGTTTCTTTATTTTCTGGTGTTGTTTCTTCTTCGTCTTTTTTAGAAGCGGTAGATTGTGTTCGCCTGCGTTTGGGTGTTTGATCATCGACTGATTTGTTTGATGATGTTGATTTTGTACGCTTCGTGATTCGCGCCGCAGTTTTAATTTCTTCTTCCGGTTCCGGTTCTGTCACTTTCTCAATTGTTATTACAACTTCCGGTTTCGGCTTAGTTGTTGAGATGTCCTTATTATCAGTTTCTGCTGGTTTCAGAGTTTCTGATTTGTCCGCCTCAGCTGTCTTTGCATTTTCTTTGCTTTTAATATCAGATGTTTTTACAATATCAATATTTTCAGAATCGGTTGATTTTACAGGCTCTTTGTTTTCAGACTCTGTTGATTCAACATTTTCTACTTTTTTAGTAACCACGCCTTCTTTCATTTCAACATCTACCGCAACCGGCGCTTTCTCGAGGACTTCAACTACATTTTCTTTTTGTTCCGTTTCGGCAGATTTTGTTTCAATCTTGGTTTCGGAGGCTGATGTTTTAATTTCCTCGTGTTGTACTGGAGTGATAGATGCTTGTACTTCTTCAGATTGAATTTCTATTTCAGTTATTTGCTTGCTATTAGAAGGAGCATCAGGTTCGTCTACATCAGTCGCCGCAGCCCGATGAGAACGTTTAAATCCCACGGGAATAATGGTGTACTTTAATCGACCAGACGGCCCTGATCCTATAAAATAAAAATGTGAGCTATGAATGAATTACTAAAGCTGTGAAAAACTAGTCAATAATTAATTTCAATGTGAAATACACAAAGCGAATGATAAAATTAGTAAATACTATCAATAACATTATTGTATACTAGCTTTTGCCCGCGGCTCCGCCCGCGTGAATGAGTTTTCCCGGAATAAAAGGCCCGCTATATATTTTCCCGAGATAAAAAGTAGCCTATATGTTAATCCAGGACATAATCTACCCGTGTGCCAAATTTCATCGAAATCCGTTCAGTAGTTTTTGCGTGAAAGAGTAACAAACATCCATACATCCATACTTATATCCATACTTACAAACTTTCGTGTTTATAATATTATAAGTAGGATTACACTATTAGCCCTAAGCAGTCTATTGATAGATAAAGGTAAAATATAATAATTATTGTACTGTTTGTAAAGAATTCAGGTATTAAATATTTCAAAATACTCACCTCTCGTATCCTTGTCATCCTCATCACTCGTCATATTATTTCCTTCGATATTCTCCTCTGAGTAATGTAATTTAATTCCATGAGGTTCCGAATCCGACGAGTGTTCGGAATCAGATGCCCTGGTATTTAATGGATCACCGGTATTTGATTCTGTTTGGGTTTCCATGGGTACGATTTCTGTCGACTGAGTTCCTGTAGGAGGGGCCCGTGCAGGATGGGCTCTAGTGGTTCGAGTCCATGATGCTCGAGGCCTTCCTGATCCTGGCATAACCTCATCATCTTCCACGTAAACATCAGTGTGTATGTCATTCTGAAGTTCGACGCAAAACGTCGTACCAACCGAAAACGTCGCATCGACAGATTTACTGGTCTTTTCATGTAACTCCACCTCGACTTGGTACGCGGGTGTGTCGGATGAGTTCTTGTCGAATTTAAGCGACGAATCCGATGATGAAGTGTCGTTTATTGATATTATATCGGGTTCCTGTCCCGAATCGGATCCCTGGGAAAATTACTTTATGTTACAAACTATTATATGCTTTATTGGTGAAGCATAGTTTTATTACAAACAATTCATTTGTAGTCCGCATACTCACGCCTTTTATCCCCGAAGGGGTAGGCAGAGGCGCAACTAATGCACCCACTTTTCGCCATTTTTATTCCGTCCCATGATGTGATAGGGGGCGAGCCTATCGCCATATCGGGCACAAATTCCAGACTCCGGGCTGATACTGAATAGAAAAACCCAATATCACTTTGCCCGACCCAGGGATCGAACCCGAGACCTCAGCATTGCAGTCGTACCGTAATACAACTACGCCACCGAGGCAGTCCATTTGTAGTCGCTACCGAAAATATGAATAAATACTTAATCATCCTCTAACAAAAACGTGCCAGCATTTTGATAATTACTTACCTCTTCAGAACTTTCTTCCTGACTGCTTGTCTCGGCCTCAACGACTACTCCCTGTTGTTCCTCCTCTTCTTCAGAACTGTCTTCCTCAGATATATCACCCTCAATCTCACTAATCTCCCTTTCTATCTCAACAATCTTTTCCTTCTCCTTTTGTATGACTGCTGAGTCCTTACTAGCTTCCTGTTCAGATTCATCACTGTCATTGGTCATCAGACTTGACGGTTCATTATTCTCATCGCTCTGGTAGCTGCGTAGCACGGACTTTTCGTAGTCCGTTTCGATCATTTTCGGGAACGCTGCGAACGGTTTCGCTTCTTCGGCTATAGGCTCCTCAACTATACTGGACGATTCCGCAATACTGCTGTCGTAGCTTCGTAGCACCGACTTACGAGTTTCAGTTTCGTTAATAGTGATCATAACCGGTTTTGTTTGTACATTGCTTGTGCTCGCATCTTCTGCAGTTTCTGTAGTATCTTCTTCGGTTAGAGACGGATCCGCCATGCTGCTACGGTAGCTTCGTAGCACAGATTTCTCTACGAAGGTTTCTTGTATAGTTGTGAATCCTGGCAGTGGTTTTAAACCGCCTTGGGTCTTGTCCGAGTTGTCTTCAACTGTCTCTGACAGGATACTGTCTTCAGAACTTTGTAGGACTGATTTATTGACTATAGGAGATAGGGAAACATCCATAAGACTTGGTGCTTGATTAGTTTTAACTGGGGTGCAAGAAATATCGGACTTTTCATCTGTTTGTTCAGCACGTTTAGCTTTAGCGAATGCGATAGCTTCTAAAACTCGTCGCGATAGTGGTTTTCTTCGAGCCGATTGTTGCATTTTCGGTGACATTACCTTCTCCGGAGTTTTTAATCTACTCCTGAAATAAAGATGACCGGGAGTCATGTATAATTTACGGAAATATTTTACAAAACCATTTTTTTAAATAAATAAATCGGTTATTACCTCAAACTGCGTGGACTAGCTTCAACAGCCTTTGGTTCAGCTTCAACTTCTGGCGTCCGAGAACGGCTTCTAATAATATAAAAATAAAATTGAGTTTTTATTCATTCCTAATTCTGAAACATATCTAGGTAGTGAATCTCTTTCTATCTTATAGAATGTCTATTACGGTAACAATGACTTTTATGACGCTAGATATCTTACAGCGCAGCCATAGACAATCTTAATATATATAAATCTCGTGTCACAATGTTTGTCCTCAATGGACTCCTAAACCACTTAACCGATTATAATAAAATTCGCACACCATGTGCAGTTCGATCCAACTTGAGAGATAGGATAGTTTAAATCTCAAATTATAGTCGCAATTTTAATTTATTGCTAATTATTTGTCTGTTATTATTTGACAGTCACAATTATCTTAACTCCAAATGATTCTAACAGATGTCGATACCTTTCGACTGGGTTGAGTAAGTAATCAATAGATGGCGCTGCTATGGTAAATCTACGAACGTGTCATATAAGCTACATTTTAAGCGGGACTTTTATACCGGGAAAACTCATTCACGCGGGCGGAGCCGCGGGCAAAAGCTAGTATATTATAAAGGACGCGGCTTGTATGAACTTTCCGTTCTGCCAAGGTATAACATAAAATGCTCCTGCGCACGTATATAAAAACCGTTTTATTTGACTGATTAGTGTGCGCAAAACAGACAAGTGTTTAAGTTTTTTTTTATTGCATTGAATGACGAGACGACCATGCCGTTCGCTTGATGGTAAGCGATACGACCACCCATAAACAGTAGCAACACTATCCAGGACCTTGAGTTACAAAGTACTGTGTGGCATTCCACTGCGCTCGTCATCCTGAGACATAAGATGTTAAGTCTCATTATGTCCAGTAGTTACACTGGCTACAATGTCCTTCAAACCGAAACACAACAGTGCATGCACACTGTTGCTTGGCGGTAGAAATAGACATTGCGGTGGTACCCACCCAGACGGCCTCTTACATAGTGAGAGACCTACCACCAGTGATTTATTCATATGTGCATTTATAACGCCACACAACGCTATAACTATGTATGTTGCACTTTCTATGTATTAGTTACATTGGAAGTGACAGAATTTATTGTTCGCGGCAATAAGCAAATGGGTGCGTCCTTTTTATATGGTCTAAGAGCATATTATAAGTCTACATTAAAGCTATTGGTTGTTTAAACGTACCTTAAACTACGTCGACTGGGCGAGGATGATGGTGATTCCGTGTTGGTGGATTTAGTGGGGGACTCGCAGATCGGCGCGAGCGTCGGAGATTCAATAACACCCTTGTCTAACCTCTCCGGCGTTCGAGATCTACTCCTGTACCAAAAAGATTTGTTTTTGTACACGTACACACACACACACACTCACGCCCGTTATCCCCGAAGGGGTAGGCAGAGGTGCAACTAGAGCACCCACTTTTCGCCGTGCGTATTCCGTCCCATGATGTGATAGGGGGCGAGCCTATCGCCATATCGGGCACACATTCCAGACTCCTGGCTGATACTGAGTAGAAAAACCCAATATCACTTTGCCCGACCCGGGGATCGAACCCGAGACCTCAGCATTGCAGTCGGTTTGTTTTTGTAAAGATCTATATTTTTCTGAGGATAAAGGCGTTTCTTTAAATGTATTACTCTAATCATTGGTTCAGAATGTTTAGGTCTCTCTTATTGGTCGTTATATTTATTTACACATCTTGTATAGAAACCAGGAAGGGTCCATCAATGTAAAATTAAAAAAGTATAATATTTTTTAAAATAAATCAAGTTGTGGTCTAAAATAATCTAAGCAATTTTTTATACAGCTAAAGAGCGCAGTAGAACTATTATGCAAGCTTTTATTCATTAACGTATAAAAAAATTAAGTCAACATTTTCGCATCTAAAAAAATCGCCTTGAAAACACGACAAACGAAAGGGCTTTTGGTCTTTGTGAATAAGTGAGGTACAGAACTCTTAGAGTAAAGTGTTACCTCAACTGCCTCGGTACGCTGAGTGTAGTCCGCTCGGCGTGCGGTTCGCTGTCCAGTTCCTGTCTCGGTTGCTCGGGGATCGAAGCGAGCGACGACGAGCGAGGACTCAACTCTGGAGTACGGGACCTGCTCCTGTACAATCAAAACAACTTACGATAATGTGTGTTGCTATTTTCTTTCTCAAATTAGGTATCAATAATGATTTCTTACGTTTACGCGAATGTTAGACATTGATATCAAACTAGTTTTACGGTCCGGCCCGTGACCACAAAATGCAAATCCTTCGCAACATCGGGACTAAAATTGAATTAAAACCGCGATAAAATCCATAACACCAGATTAATCTCAATTTTCATATCAATACCATACCATACCATACCAGCCCTGTATTATATACTGCCCACTGCTGAGCACGGGCCTCCTCTATAACTAAAAGGGTTTTAGGCCTTAGTCCACCACGCTGGCCTAGTGCGGGTTAGCAGACTTTACATTCCTTCGAAATTCCTATAGAGAACTTCTCAGATATGCAGGTTTCCTCACGATGTTTTCCTTCACCGTTAAAGGGAGCGACAATTCACAAAGAATACACACATAACTTTTTTAGAAACGTCAGAGGTGTGTGCCGTTGGGTTTTGAACCTGCGGACATTCGTCTCGGCAGTCCGTTCAACTCCCAACTAGGCTATCGCCGCTTTTCAATCTTATATCAATACGTTATAGGATTACGGGTGAAACTTATTTCCGCTGATTTTAGTAAACATCAATTGCGTATTTTTGTCGATAGATTGGAAATGGACCATACAGAATAAAGGTCGTTTGACATGCAGTTGACTTATTCTGATTTCTTGCCATTGAACCGAAGTTAGAGATTGGTCTACTTAATCGAAATCAGTAATAATATTTTTTGTTATTAACATTATATTATTAAAAGTTTTTGATATCTAATATAGCTAATCACCTATTTGTTCTACGAGTGACCAATGGTGTGACAACTGGAGAATCTAGACGCTCAGGCGTTCCGGATTGACTCCTAAAACATAAAGGATTTTTGGCGTGTATGACATTGTTAAAACCACACGACACTTTAATTGTTATTTACTACCATTTGACAGGCTACTTACTTTTCGCCGCGGCTTCGTTTGAATAATTCGGTTTATGACAACTATTAAATAGGCTACGTCCGTCCTTCCTGATTAAGCTTCCAGGACAGCCAATTTTATCAGAATCGTAAAGCGTAGCGACAGAATTTCGCATCCTACTAATATTATAAACGCGAAAGTTGTAAGTATGGATGTTTGTTACTCTTTCACGCAAAATCTACTGAACGGATTTCGATAAAATTTGGCACACGGGTAGATTATGTCCTGGATTAACACATAGGCTACTTTTTATCCCGGGAAAATATAAAGCGGGACTTTTATCTCGGGAAAACTCATTCAAGCGGGCGGAGCCGCGGGCAAAAGCTAGTTTACAGTATTAACTAGCTATTTCTTGCGGCTTTGCCCGCATGCAATTTTTCCTAGGGTCTCAAACTATCTCCATACCTAATTTCATTGAAATCCCTTAGGTAGTTTTTGAGTTTATCGCGTCGGGCGACTTTGTTTCATACTATGTAAGGAATAAGGATCCCAAATAATACAATAAAACCTCACCTATTAACCAACGGCGTGCTCTCCCCAACGGATCTAATACTCCTCCGTCCCTTCGGAGTGGCCGGCACCGGTCTATCTATCTCTTTCTCTCTAGTATACTCTTCTATCTCTCTCTCTCGCTCATCAGTCATCTCTATCGTCGAGTTGTTGCCGATGTCACGCTCGATAGATCTCTGCCGGCCCTTCTCGCCGGAGTATCGAGGGTTGATGAGCGTAATTGGAATGTCCGCAATGCTTTCCATCGATGTGTCTGTCAGGCTGCTGTTTACCGACATCGATAGAGTTTGCCTGTGGAATTATGAATATATCTCAGAATTTCGTTTAGTTTAGAAGACGGTTCGGTCAAAAGTAATATGTTGTTTTTTTTGGGTGTCTGTATGAATGATTCTTGTATGTTGTAGCTTTTTGTTTTAACTATAAAGGAAGCACAAGGGGTGTGAGTCATAATTTGTGGCCATTAATCACTGATGTGAACAATAACTGCCTCGGTAGCGTAGTTGTATTACGGTACGACTGCAAGGCTGAGGTCTCGGGTTCGATCCGCGGGTCGGGCAAAGTGATATTGGATTTTTCTATTCAGTATCAGCCCAGAGTCTAGAATTTGTGCCCGGTATGGCGATAGGCTCGCCCCCTATCACATCATGGGACGGAATACGCTTGGCGAAAAGTGGGTGCACTAGTTGCGCCTCTGCCTACCCCTTCGGGGATAAAAGGCGTGAGCATGCGCGCGTGAACAATAACAAAAAAACACTTGGTCGAATTTGAAGGAAATAAGTAGGTAAAAAGGCCATTTAGGTTACCAAGAATATTTTGGAATTAAATAAAAAAGTGTTTCATATCTTCATAAAATAATTAATAACTTCATTGATAATGTAACATTAAGATCTGATGAATATTTACCTTGCTCGCACATTGTCTTTATATGACTTCTTTGATTTGGTTGTTTCTTCAGTGTCTAACTCCTTGGAAGGTGATTCCAATACCCGACTCTTCTCGCTCTGAAAAGTACATAAATAGTTACTGATTTAACACTCATCTATACACATAAATAAAATTGGAGTGTCTGTTTGTAATATTGAAATAACCGTTTTTTACTACATGTATATGAATATATATACGGTACATACACCAAAATAACATTTTTTACAATTTTTGTCTGTCTCTCTGTCTGTCTGTCTGTCTGTTTGTTCCGGCTAATCTCTGAAATGCCTGGACCGATTTTGACGGGAATTTTATTGGCATGTAGCTGATGTAATAAGGAGTAACTTAGGCTACTTTTTATCCCGGGAAAATATAAAGCGGGACTTTTATACCAGGAAAACTCATTCACGCGGGCGGAGCCGCGGGCAACAGCTAGTCTACATATAAAGTTCATAAAATATCAAATGAAACAAGAATAATATAAGATTTTAAATTTAATTTAATACCATCATAATTTTTTATTGATCAGTCAATCAACCGTCAAAGGAATAAAACCTAACCATATTAACCAGTGCTTTAACCAACTATTCTTTTCTCACTTTTTACTCGATAAATGCCTACAGAGTAAATTTGATAGAAAATAGATTTGCCAAAAATAGTTATTAAGTAATAACAATTAATCTTTGAACAAACAAATTTTCTCGATTAATTGAGTACAATCTTTTTTAAGTCGGTTAAAAAAAAGCAATAAAAATATACTAACCAAAAACCGAGACGTGCTAGTGGTGTAGTTGTCACTCGATACATCCCTCTCTTTCTCTCTGACGGGCGAGGCGGATCGCTCCGTCCTTCTCAGCGGTTCTCGCCGCAGATGCGCAAGCGCATTTGCTTGTGTGGGCGACGGCGTAGACCCTGATTCGGATGCTGTGGGGATTGTGAAGCGGAGATGCCTGCGAAATATTGTTTTATTAGAGAATATAAAAAAACAGGACAGAAAAAGGTGGCGACTTCGACACGTGTTATAAAACTTAATCAAAACGCTTTGGACAATTTGTCCTAAAGTAGCATGATAATGGCCAATAAATGACTTAATAGAGAATATGGAAAATATTTAAGTACTATAAATGGACAATAGCTTATGGTTTCGCTAAACAGCGTACGGGACGGGACGGCGACGCGACCCTGGGCAATGTGATACATACACATACTCACGCCTTTTGATCCCGAAGGGGTAGGCAGAGGCGTAACTAATGCACCCACTTTTCGCCGTACGTATTCCGTCCCATGATGTGACAGGGGGTGTGTGCAATTGTAATGTACTATTTAATATAGAATACGTCACATAGAGTCGATGTAACGTGCTCGGCGCTGGACTTCTCAGAAGCGAGGGCCTGCCCAGCGTCGCCGTATCGCCCCGTCCGCCGTGTGGCGAAACTATTATACTTCAATCACTTTCATTACTTGACGAACTAACGCATTGTTGATTTTTTTCTTATAGATAGAATAGGTATTGAAGTAAAACTTCTTTACGCACGCTTGACTTGGGGAGTAAGCTGGTGAATGCGTGACGAGAGCGTTACGAAAAGTGTGATCTGGCGAGGCGAACGGAAGTTGAGAAGGAGATATAAGTTAGTGAAGTTAGAAAGAGAGTGACGAGTGTATATATGTATATATTATACATATATAAACATATATATATATATATATATATATATACATATAGATGGAGTTAAATAAGTTTTACTTCAGTCGTGTGGTCTAAAGCACACTCGTTTTTTAAAGTAATACTAGTCAAAAGTGTTTACTTATTAGTGGAGTCGCTGTAGTGAGTGTGGTTGCTGGCAGTTTCCAGCAGCTCGTCATCACTTTCACCCAAATATCTTGAGTCCACTGGAGACGGTGCCTCTCGGTCTCCGTTCCTCCTTATCTGTTTATATGAAAATAAATTAAATTTGTAAAAAAGTACTTAGAGAAAGGTTTAGAGAATTGAAGCGTTTTTAAGTGTGGAGTATAGTATGTTATCTTTATATAGACCAAGTATTTTTAACCGACTTCCAAAAGGAGGAGGTTATCAATTTGTGTGTTTGTTAAGTATTGCATAAAATAGTTTATTTAATAGGAGTGTTAGATAATGTAAAGTGTATGAGACAATAAGTAGGTATACCTTGAGTATGCTGTGCGGCGTGCCCGCGCCTGCGCGGTCGAGTGCGTGCGCGTGTGCGTGCGCGTGCGCATGTGTGAGTGGGTCCGCGCACACGTCGGGCACGTGCAGCAGCGCCGCCACCGCCACCGAGACGCCACCTCCTCGACCACCAGCACCAGCACCACCACCAGCAGCCTGCGGCGTGTGCGCGGCGCCTACTGGCTCTAGCTTGGCGCGCTTCGGCGGCGACTCTGCTTCAGACTCCGCGCGGTCCGTTGTGAATATGCTATACAATACGAACTATTTTAACACCATTTAATAAAAAACCACACATCACGCCTCTATCCCCGAAAGAATAGGCAGAGTGAATACAATCTTTGATTTTATTTATGTATTAATTCATTTATTAAGCGGCGACTGCCTAGTTGGTAATGGAACGGACTGCCGAGACGAATGTCCGCAGATTCAAAACCCAAGGGCACAGACCTCTGATCTTTCAAAAAAATTATGTGTGTATTCTTTGTGAATTATTGCTCGCTTTAACAGTGAAGGAAAACATCGCGAGGAAACGTGCATACCCGAAGTTCTCTGAATTTCGAAAGTATGTGAAGTCTGCCAACCCGCACTAGGCCAGCGTGGTGGACTAAGGCCTAAACCCTTTCAGATGAGGAGGCTCGTGCTCAGCAGTGGGCAGTATATAATACAGGGCTGGTATGGTATTAATTACGTACTAAATTATGCTAAACTGCACCAGACCCACATGCCGAACTAATATCTAAATCGTCTCAATAGTAGAAGAAGCCCATGCAGTAGAACACAAAACATAATACAGGACTAATTTTAATAAAAATACGTTTGTGAAACATTGATTAAAACTCTCTTACCTCCTAGTACGTATTAGTTTGGGAGTGCAAATGAAGGGAGTTTCTTCTATATCTAGAGCGCGTTTGATGCCTTTACGCATCTTCGGCCTGTTCATCCAAGTCTCGCTGGCGTTCTCTATTGTATCCTGCATGGAAAATATAGTCAAAACTAAACTAGTTTCAGGTAATAGGTAACTTGTATGCAAAAATCCATTTGGGTAAGTTCACGGAAACGTCTTTTTCTGCCGCCAAGCAACAGTGTTATACAAGGTTGTGTTCTAGTTTGTAGGATTGTAGTAGGTATAATTACTAGGGGCGGTATTAATAAATCAATCTCAAGTTTAAGTTACGTCTCAAGTAGATATAATGTATTGAATTATGTGCAATATAAAACTTGAGATGTGTCTTAAGATGACCACAGTGTAGTGCAACGCAGTTTATAATTGGAAGTTTTGTATGTAGTTGATGTTTAAGGGCGGTCCTGTCGCTTACCATCGGAAGACTGAAGAATAGGCAGCTCGTTTCAGCATTCAGAAAAAATGTCTTAAAATATGCGAAACTCATTTAATAAATATGTTAACTAATATTTTAAAACGTTATTAAAAATTAAAAACTTAAATACTCCAAGCAGTGTCCATTACCTGAATAAACGATGATTTGTAAGTGAATGTGTTTTTGGGCGATTTGGCCTGGACGTACACCGACATCGGCCTCGGAGCCACCACTGAAACAACATTGTATAAACACGCACTTATTTACAAAACGATTGCAATGATAAGATATGTAGGTCGTTGTTTATCTATACTTATATTATAAAGAAGTGAAGTTTGTGAGTTCCTTTGTAGGTTAGTAGAGGCTAATCTCTGGAACTACTAAACTAAAATTCTTACACTAGTAGGAGCCACATTTTTTTTATTGCATTGAATGACGAGACGAGCATACCGTTCGCCTGATGGAAAGCGATACGACCACCCATAAACAGTAGCAACACCATCCAGCACTGTGGCATTTCACTGCGCTCGTCATCCTGAGACATGAGATGTTAAGTCTCATTATGTCCAGTAGTTACACTGGCTGCAATGTCCTTCAAACCGAAACACAAAAGTGCATGCACACTGCTGCTTGGCGGTCGAAATAGACATTGCGGTGGTACCCACCCAGACGGACTCTTACATATATGAGAGACCTACCATCTGAGTTCTATAGGCTACTTTTTAATACTGACAAATATTTATCCTGGAAATACTTTTCAAGCCGGTGGAGCCGCGAGCTATTTTATAAAGGACATGTCCAAAAACGGGCCTGAAAATTTAAACAAGACAATTTATATATATTTGGATAGAACTCCTGAAAACTAACCTTATGCAATAAATCGTTTATTTTTAAAGACCTCCGATTTTGAGATTTATGTAATTTTGTTTGGCTTGAAAACTACACTTAATATGAACGTTTTTAAAAAAGTTGGTTATGAATGGAGGGGTCCAAAAATATTTTTTTAATGGATATAAGTTCTATATTATGCCCTTTTACTATCCCTAAAGTTTGAGCCTTGTTAGATTTTGAGGCACAGCACTCATACAAAAAGCGGACATCTCCTTTGTTGTATTTTGTGCTAAAGGTTATTAAAGAGTTTGTCGTGTTTTAATAAAATTGGATTAAGGATAGTGTAGAAGTACAGTCCGCTCGCGAGCTCCAAGGAATCGTAATGAAAGTGGAGGTCATGATTTAATGCAGTGAATTAGTCGATGTTGCGTTATCAATATAGGAAGGGCGGTTGGCGAAGGTATGAAGTAAAGTTTTTATAGATGAATTCGATACAAAATAAAATATTTAAAACCTTTTTATGTATTAATAATGTAAATTTATTACATACATACATACATACTATGACGCCTCTGTCCCATAGGGGTAGGCAGAGACTATGGATTGCCACTTTGCTCGATTCTGGCACACTACTTTCGATTCCTCTACCTTCATCAATCTATTCATGCACTCCCGCAGGTTCAGGGTACTTTTGACCTGACCTTTACTTAGAATGTCAGATATCCGACATTCGAAGGTTCGGTGCGGTCGACCCCTACCGGTCCTTCCATCCACACTCGCCTCTATATATCCTCTTTGTCATTCTCCTATCATCCATCCTTTCTAAATGCCCAAACCAGCTTAGCATCAGGTCATCAAGGTCCATTCGATGTGTGGCCTCGGCCTCGGCTTTCTCGGAGCTTGCGCGCGGACTATACGTATATTTATAGGTGCTAAGAAAAGGGTGTTGTCGAATTGAAGGTATCTTTACTTTCAGTTTGAAAACAGAATAGTTTATTAAACCAAGGTGGTGTGGTCATAGGCGTATAAAGAAGGGAAGGGTGGTGCCGTGGTCACTCCAGAATTACTTTGTATCCATCCCAAGAATTTTGAGGTAGCCTTCTGATACAATTTTTTTTTATTTCTGTCGTCAAGCAGCTGTGTGCATGCGCTGTTGTGTTTCGGTTCGAAGGATATTGTAGCCAGTGTAACTACTGGACATAATGAGATTTAACATCTTATGTCTCAGAATGACGAGCGCAGTGGTATGCCAAACAGTACTTTGTAAGTCAAGGTGCTGGATGGTGTTGGTACTGTTTATGGGTGGTCGTATCGCTTACCATCAGGTGAACGGCATGCTCGTCTCGTCTTTCAATACAATAAAAAAAAAAAGTTTATTAAAGCAAGTTGGTTTGTCATGTCGTACCGTGCGCGTGCGCGTGCGCATGCGTGTGCGGCGCGTCGGTGGCGCCCGTGTGCGTGTGCAGCGCGACGCGCGCGGCCACGGCGGGCAGCGCGGCGCACGCCACGCGCACGAGGTCCTCCCGCGCCGTGGCCTCGCCCCCCGCGCCCCCGCCCGCCTCCAGCAGAGCCGTGGCCGGACGGAGCGTGCTGTTGTACCGCTCCGCTTCTAGGTATCTATATTTAGACAACAATTTATAGTAAAAAAAAACCTTTTGTCTCAGGCGAATCCTATATAGTCTAACGTGAAATTCAATCAAAATAAAATGTATCTACTATCTCGTAATAATAATGAACATCTATAATTTTGTACACCACCAACAAAATATACATTTCCACAAAAAAAAATACCAGTCACAAAATCTAAATTGCTTAATAATTATTTTACCTATATCTATTTCACATGACACACTCTTGTAAATTATAATAATCAAAGTTTTTTTGCAACCAAAATTATACATATTGCCCATCCTGCAATACAACTTAACCATCCCAACATCTAGAACATTCTGTACTATACATAAAGGATACTACATCAAATTTGATATTTTTAATTAATCTATTTTCTAAAATTGTATCCTTACCTGGCTCTTTGTAAATAATACATGATCAATATGTCCGACACCTGGGGGTCGTTGCAATTCTTCAAATATTTTATAAACACTTCCTCCTCAAACTGTTCTAATGTTACTTGCAATATTTTTGACAGATTTCCCGTATTGCGACAACCTGTATGAAAAAAAAAAACATATTAAAACGCAATTACAAAATCATTTTTAATAGTTTTATGTCTCAATCGATTAAAATCAATTGACAACATTTCATTTTTTCAATATACTCAAATGTTTATACTATATGATACCTACTTGATCTGAAATTATGAGACCCATATTTTTCTTATTTCATAATTCGGATATTTGCATTAATGATTTTCACTTTGAATTTTATTTTATTCTAAAGCGTCGTAAGCACTAAATGACGTCATATATACGGCTCAAGACGTAATAGCCTTTGCTATGTAATACAAAAAGACTGACAAGTGATAACTCTTTCTTTTCTTTCTTTCTTTCTTTCAAACAACAATTTCTGTAATCTGTCATCCAGTTGGCGATATACGATATACCCAGTACTTACATATCTACGTAAATAGTATGAATAGCCAGGAAACTACTTCATTCGACCGTATGTGTGACGTCATCAATCATTTTTCGGTTTTTATTTTTTTTCTCGGAAATTAAGTATTAAAAAAAATATTTAATAATAAAATCGTATTCGGAATTGAAAAAATACGAAACGGTATTTTTGTTTTAGGCACTTTTAGATTTTGAAATGTTATCAATTGTCACAAGAAATTAAAAACGTAACATTAACTGAATGTTTTAATATGAAATTTAAAATACGCAACTCTACTTACCTTTGAAGAAGAAGTTCAACACTTGAACTTGATCATCCGTAGTTCTCGCACTATTCATACAAGCCCTCACCACATCCAGGGCTTCGAAGACCAGTCCTCTAGCCAGATATAGGCTACAGCAAGACTGCCAATCTTCCAATTTATCCTGATCACCCCTCCTACCCCATTGTGTCTCCTTACTATGGACTGGGGCAGGCTTTCTGACATGCAAGTACTGTAAAGCCGCTTGAGTCTTCTTTTGAGCCAGTAAAGACGATAAAACCACATGGTGTTGCCAGCCTGATAAAGTATTCCCCGTAAGGCATTGGAGTTGGTCGAGCGCGAACTGAAATAGTACCTTTTTATTTGACTTAAATAGGTAGTTTTCAAGCTTTGTTTTTGTTAATGAACTATTGTTAGTTTTTTTGGCTGAGGTTAGTATGAATCTGTAATAGGGTACACAGTTTTTTTTTTTATATTGTAGTGGCATAAGCTGTATTGATGCCCCCAAATGCGCATATGCGATTACATAAATATTCTCGAATTTTAATCCAAAAACTGGATTTCCTATAGCTTCAAAAATATGGGGTGGCCGAGTTAATTACTATGATCATGTTTGTAGGATGGTATATCGATACTGAACAAAAAATTTGATTGTTTACTCATTTTATAAAGTTGGTTGCGAATGCGAATATATCAATAAACATGCGAATATTCGCGTATATGAATATGACCGATGGCACATATTCTGTACGCAACCATATTGTGATGTACAGGGTATTATAGTACAGTGTCAACTAATGTAGATCCTGTGGTTTATTTATGAATATCTTTTGCCCGCGGCTCCGCCTGCGTGAATGTGTTTTCCCGGGACAAAAGACCCGCTTTATATTTTCCCGGGATAAAAAGTAGCCTATGTGTTAATCCAGGACATAATCTACCCGTGTGCCAAATTTCATTGAAATACGCTCAGTAGTTTATGCGTGAGAGAGTAACAAACGTCCATACATCCAGAAATCCCTACATCCATACTTACAAACTTTCGCGTTTATAATATTAGTAGGATATTCAGAGATACAGTTTAAATTCTAACCAGTATTTTGATGCAATTTTGTACCCTATTACAGATGGTTAGTAAATTAAGTCGCAACAAGCATAATGGTGTTAGTACACATGTTTTTTGAGTCGTAAGTGATGTCGAATAGTATAATATATTATGGTGTAAATAAGTTTCGCTTTGACGGTGAAGGAAAACATCGTGAGGAAACCTGCATACCTGAGAAGTTCACTGAATTTCGAAGGTATGTGAAGTCTGCCAACCCGCACTAGGCCAGCGTGGTGGACTAAGGCCTTAACCCTCTCAGTAGAGGAGGCCCGTGCTCAGCAGTGGGCAGTATATAATACAGGGCTGGTATGGTATGGTAAGTGTCAATGACAGCTTAATTCGCAACATTCGACAACTACCTGCGTTATTATTGTGGTTCTAATATGGGATAGATTCAGTCATATTTAGGCTATACAGAATAATTTTAGTAACACTCAACAGTATGACACATAGAACTATGTATAATCAAAACCATAAAGTTATACATACTACCCCCAAAATATTATAGCTATATTTTGGAAAAAATAATTCGCTGCTTTGCATGAATAATGACACAATCCCAAGAAAGCAAATTTTACAGGACAGCCATTTGAAAATAAAGAAAAAAATTTTTTTGGAACTTTGTACTTATTGAAGATATATAATCAAAGAATGTATTAACCAAAAGGGCATTCGTCAATGTTTTGCTGAAATCCTGATGATTATGTGCTCGGCTTTTAATCGTTTTTCTCCAAAAATCAACCGATGACATAAAGACATTTTGTCATACCACTGCGCCATTTTTGCCAATATGACTGTGAGTTTTATTTACCATAAAATATGGACTATTATGGATTGTATGGTGTTATAAAACGCAAATTAAAAAAAATTGGATTGTGCGGTTATTCATGCAAAGCAGCGAATTATGTCATTGCGCGGTTCAAACCTGGGAAATCTTTTAGACCTGAGTCATTGCTTACTGTTCTGAGGCTGTTATCAATTTATAATCATGTGATACTTCAAGGATATTGTTGAGGGAATATTGATCAGATCAACTATGCAAAAATTTTAAACATCGCCCAGCATATTGAAGCAATTTTATTGCAATACCAGTTTGTAAGACATTGAAGTTATTTTGTAACGACGCAGCAAACATAAGGCTCAAAATCGAATGTACCACAATGATGAATAGAATGCGGTGTCAAACAGTGATTTGTACAGTCAGCAGCATAAGTAGCTGAACAAATTCAAAATTTCAAATTGCCTACATACTTTTGTGTTCTTACTAATCTTTTTTTTCTCTTCACAAAAATAAAATAAAAGGGATTTACTTTTTTTCAAACGAAGAAAAAAATGTTTAAGTTTAACTTAACGCGTATATAGGCGATTTGAAATTTTGATTTTCTTCAGCTACTTATGCGGCTGACTGTACCTTCAAACTCTGGTCGGTAAACTGTAGTCTGTAGTCATTGTTTATGTGCGATAACTTCCCCAAACGTGAAATTTATATTTCATCACAATTGTGTAAGACCCTAACAAATCTTTTACTTCGAATTACATTTTCATTACACCATTTACGACTCAAACAGTAAGTCAACATGAAATGATATAACCTCGCCATGAATATAGTATCAAGCAAGGTCACAACTCACATCGAAATCTCTATGGTCGAGGTGCCAAAACGCCTGCGTGGCTTTGATGGCGGTGTTGCTCAGCCCGAACATGGTCGGGAACTGCATCAACCTGCGGATTACTGCTTCATACCTGGCAGAAAGGCGTTTTTGTACCGGGATATACGCGAAATAACCATTCAATATTATAATGGTATTATTTGTTTACTCATATATTGTCTATGATAGTTTCGTTGGCTGTTCTCTTTGTATCAAGGTCAAAATTCAAAAGGTAAATGAAAATATCCTCTATAAACTCTTTTAATCAAGTATATTAAAGTTGCTTTTTGTTTTTTTTTTATAATGGCATTTGTGTTCACTTTTTGCCAATGTCAAGTTTGGTTTGACTATTTTATTATCTTTAGTATGGCGAAGTAAAGCAGTGGCTACCTTACCAAGACTTTATAGAGGAGTTTTGGCGGCAACAAAACAAACACTTGACTAGCACAGTTATTTCAATTCACTTCATTTGAGCTCTTTAATAGAACTATATTGGATAATATACCACCATAATTATGCAATATAACACTAAATATCACCAAAATAACGAATAAAAACAAGAGCACCTCATGACACTTCCAAGTTCCCGCCAAAACTCCCATTTTATTTTTATTAATCCTATCAAAATAAAATGTCATTCTTGTAGGTCTCGGATGAAGTTATACATTTGAGACTCACCTGACGTCATCATAGACCATAGAGTAGTCGACGAGCAGGTACAGGACGAGCGAATGTTTGTGCTCCTCCGCGATGTCGGGCAGCAAGTACAGCCGCAGCAGCGAGTATAGCGACGGCGGCGGGTATAAACCGTTGCATTCGCTGCCACCTTTTATCCACAATCTACGAAAAAAAAAGTTACATACATATGAGATGATTTAATAAGAGAAGGCCGAGTCCTAATGCATTAAAAAAGGTATATTTTTATTTTTTGTATTAGCAACATTTTGAATCTTTGCCTTTGAAGAAAAGTAATGTATACCACTTTATTTCTCACAAAAAAAAAACATATTTTTGTTATATCCATACTAATATTATAACGAGGAAAGATTTATATTTTTGTAGGTATGTAACGGATATAAAAAAAACTGCTTCACCGATGTTAAAACCCTTTGCGGACTCACACAACTGTTTAATGGGTACGTTACACAATGCCTGCCATACCTGTCAGGCTATTATTGTCCTATTTTTGTTGTTGTTTTTTTTTTTTTATTATTATTTCTTGTTTAAATTTTAAATTTCTATTATTAGATATAATTTCTATTTATAAGTTTTGTTTAGTGTGAGTTATCGCAATAAACGTATTTCTTTCTTTCTTAAAAAAAAATCACCAATATAAAACTACATTATCAGCGAGTAACATAGGCTACTATTTATCCCGGGGAAATATAAGGCGGGACTTTTATCCCTGAAAAACACATTCCTGCGGGTAGAGCCGATAAATATTACTTGTACAATATAGGTACTTACTCATGTATCTTATTTCCGCCAAATTCATGTTCAATGAGTTGATCTATGTAGAGTAGGGAACAAGGCTTTTTGACACTGTTTTCATCTGACTCGCCACTGTCTTGCAGGCGATTCAGTTTTAGACGCCTGTAAAAGATCACACCGGTGTCCACTTAGATAAGGAAATTAGCTTTCTTTTTTTTTTTTTTTATAGCATAGAATGACGAGACGAGCATGCCGTTCGCCTGATGGTAAGCGATACGACCACCCATAAACAGTAGCAACACCATCCAGCACCTTGAGTTACAAAGTACTGTGTGGCATTCCACTGCGCTCGTCATCCTGAGACATAAGATGTTAAGTCTCATTATGTCCAGTAGTTATACTGGCTACAATGTCCTTCAAACCGAAACACAACAGTGCATGCACTGTTGCTTGGCGGTAGAAATAGACATTGCGGTGGTACCCACCCAGACGGCCTCTTACATAATGAGAGACCTACCACCAGTATAACTATATATAAGCGGGCGTTGACGGGTTAAATCAGAATAGATGCAAGTCGAATAATACAAACATGTAGTGGGAAAGTGTATTAATATCGGCAGTATAAGTGAGTGGCCCTTAACAGCTCTCCGAATTAAATCCTAATAACGATTATTCAATTAATAAAATTAGTCTTGTTGCTTGTTATGTTTTGGCAAGTTGAACTGAATGGTTAAGATGCTACACAGTGTCAGTGCTAAACCTTTTTTCTTTAATCAGCCGAGTAATTTGTTCGTTTCAGAATTCCACACATTCACTCACGCCTTTTATCCCCGAAGGGGTAGGCAGAGGCGTAACTAGTGGACCCACTTTTCGCCGTGCATATTCCGCCCCATTGTGTGATAGGGGGCGAACCCTTCGCCATACCGGCACAGATTCAAGACTCCGGGCTGATACTGAGTAAAAAAATCCAATATCAGAATTCCGTTGTATAAAATGTCTATAAATATAAAGTAAGTCATTATTACTGCCTCGGTGGCGTAGTTGTATTACGGTACGACTGCAATGCTGAGGTCTCGGGTTCGATCCCCGGGTCGGGCAAAGCGATATTGGATTTTTCTGTTCAGTATCAGTCCGGAGTCTGGAATTTGTGCCCGATATGGCGATAGGCTCGCCCCCTATCACATCATGGGACGGAATAATGGCGAAAAGTGGGTGCAACTAGTTGCGCCTCTGCCTACCCCTTCGGGGATAAAAGGCGTGAGTGTGTGTGTGTGTGTGTGTGTGTGTAAGTCATTATTACCTCTTATTATAAATGGTGTTGAGTTGGTGTGCGGGGTACGGCAGCGCCTCGTACGCGTCGTGTCTCTCCGGCAGCAGGCCCACGCGCAGGAACCACTGCACCACTTGGAAGTACAGCGACACTGTGCCGATGCCTTTGTACTTCTCCTCCATCTCGCTGAGAGCTACAAAAATATGATTTCTTATGTTTACACGAATGTTACATTTTTTTTATGGCATTGAATGACGATACGAGCGTGCCGTTCGCCTGATGGTAAGCGATACGACCACCCATAAACAGTAATAACACCATCCAGCACCTTGAGTTACAAAGTACTGTGTGGCATTTCATTGCGCTCGCCATCCTGAGACATAAGATGTTAAGTCTCATTATGTCCAGTAGTTACACTGGCTACAATGTCCTTCAAAGCGAAACACAACAGCACATGCACACTGCTGCTTGACATTTAAATAAAACTAAGTTTATATAGTTTGCATAAGACTAGTTTTAATTAAATAAAAAATATTATGAATAAGTTTGTGGTAGATTGTAAATGTTAGGTTCGAGTTGTCACTTATAGCCTATTTTTATAGTTAATAACGTCAGTTGCTCAGGCCTATCGACACTCATGTCGACAACTTCTAAATCATTGTCTCAAAGAACAACTTCATAACCTTCTGGGCTCTGATTTCCTATGCCACAGGTTATTTTGACAGTTCGTAATAAGCTATAATGCACCTAATCGCGTTTACGACAATGAAAATTGGCAATCAGAATACAATTACACGCTGTTTTCACTAAGATAATGTTACGTTATTTTTACCGCCAAGCAGCAGTGTGCATGCACTGTTGTGTTTCAGTTTGAAGGATATTGTAGCCAGTGTAACTACTGGACATAACGAGACTTAACATCCTATGTCTCAGGATGACGAGCGCAGTGGAATGCCACACAGTACATTGTAACTCAAGGTGCTGTATGGTGTTGCTACTGTTTATGGGCGGTCGTATCGCTTACCATCAGGCGAACGGCATGCTCGTCTCGTCATTCAATGTAATAAAAAAAAATAAAAAAATTGGCGTGTTACGAGTATACACTGTCATAGAGAATGATGAGCCAATTGCCATCTATTAAAAATAGCATGTGGTGTAGTATACAGGGTCATTTTGACATTGCGTTACTAAATGAAATCACATACTTATCTCGTCGAAAATAACGCTTTCATTAAGTTATTTTAACCATAGACGTAAAACAAAAAAGTGTAATTTTCGAACAAAATAAATATCCATGAAAAGTAACTAAGTTTACACGCCCTCATGCCACTACTACTGCTTTAAGATAATTCGTCGCAGCGGCAACAATACTTTCATTCAGAAATACACTTTCGCACAAACCATATTCGCACTAAACTACGAAATGTTCAAAAAATTTGAAAACTACTACCGGGATTTTTGGCAATAATATTCGTTATTCATGGATGATTTTTGGCAAGATGTTAGAAGAGGTAAAGACGAATATGTGGTTTCATTTAGTAATGCAATGTAAAAATGACCCTGTATAAGTAGATGTAAGATGCAGTTGTAAGTGCAGTATAATAAAGAACCTTATACCAACAACACGTGTACAATTAATCATTACTATTACAGCAACAACAAAGCATTAATAGCAACACTCACCGTCGGGAACAACAAGGTTGCAGCATTTAGTGAGAATGGCGTCCAACAACCCCGTCAGTTGCGTGAGTTGCTGAACACAATGCTCTAGACATCGCACCACATTCCTAAAAACCATTACTGGACATTAAACTCTGAATAAATTGTACGAATATATTCATAAATAATACCAAAAACTTCAAAATGCTTAGAATTGGAGAACGTTACCAATATTACCCATAGCTTCATCTCTTATCACATCATGAGGTTAAACTAATCTCAACTATTTGCAGGTCTACTTAGATAACCATACCATACCAGCCCAGTATTATATACTGCCCACTACTGAGCACGGGCCTCCTATACTACTGAGAGGGTTAAGGCCTTAGTCTACCACGCTGGCCTAGTGCGGGTTGGCAGACTTCACATACCTTCGAAATTCAGAGAACTTCTCAGATATGCAGGTTTCCTCACTATGTTTTCCTTCACCGTTAAAGCGAGCGATAATTCACAAAGACTACTTAGATAAGTCCTATGGAAAATGTTGCTATGTATAATAATAATACCAGCCTATAATATAATTATTGTCCTACAGAGCACAAGCCTTCACGACTACTGAGCTTTATATGAACTTATTATGTAATAAAATCACTTCACGAAACAGCGAGTATTTTTTTCACGTCCGCTTGTGACTAAGTTAGGATGATAATGAGTCGGTATCGTCAATTCAGATGCAAACATGACATCATCGGGTATTACGTTTTTGAAGAACCGAAACTAAGTTTGAATGACGAAAGAAACATATTTTGTATATTGTGAATATACTGTTTAAGTAAATGTAAAGTAGTATTACTTATTACTTTTAATTGTATGCAGATAAACAAAACCTTTACAAAATATCTGACTAGTAGCATAACCGAAGTGGACGATAGCCTAGTTGGGAATGGAACGGTCTGCCGAGACTATGTCCGTAGGTTCAAAACCCAAGGCACACACCTCTGACTTTTCGAAGTTACGTGTGTATTGTTTATCAATTATCGTCGGCTTTATTGGTGAAGGAAAACATCGTGAGGAAACCTGGATACCTGAGAATTCTCCATTAGAGTTTCGAGGGTATGTGAAGTCTGCCAACCCGCACTAGGCCAGTGTGGTGGACTAAGGCCTAACCTCTCTCAGTAGTAGAGGAGGCCCGTGCTCAGCAGTGGGCAGTATTTAATACGGGGCTGGTATTATTATTATATTATAAGTAGCATAACCAAAAATCGCGTACAAAAAATGGGTATTTTTCAAAACTTTAATATAAATCAACATAGGTAACAGTGAAACTCCTAAGTGATGGCATTACTTTTTTATGACCACGTCTTACCTATCAGGTAGTGCGGATGACACGAACAGTGGTGCTGTGAGCTCCTTTGCATTTTCCTTCAGTTCTATAGCCCTCGTCCAACACCAATCAACCTGATAAGAATAAAAATAATGGTAGAAGTCAGAGGATATTTTGTATTAGGTTTAATTTGGCATTTCAGATATGCTAAATGTTGTATTTTCTAATTTGTCGTAAATTCTGTCGTATAATTTTCTTTTCCCTTTAAAAGCAAGATACAAATCACCATCTCTTTATATGGCTGCAATATTCTTAATCCTTTTAGAAACAACCTGTAGATTTTTTCTTAAATATACTAAATTTTATGGGAAATTATGAAGCTTTATCAGGAGTGTAGGAGTGGTCGATGTACTGGACATTACGACATTCAAGGCTTTGAACACACATCCTCACACATAACGAAAATTTCCATCTAAGAGGCCATTCTTTAAAGCTGCATACTAGTTTCTCAAACAATAATCCACACAAGCACTTCCTGAGTAATCGAGTGGCCAGAGCGTGGAACAAACTCCCAGAGCATGTGATTATAGCTAAAAAAATAAAACAGTTTAAGAACCGATTGGACAAATACTTAGCTGCAAATGAAAAGCAGTACTAATAGCGAGATACGGGCATTATCAGTTGTCTCAACTGCCTGTCTGATTATACAGGGTCATTTTTACATTGCGTTACTAAATGAAACCACATATTCGTCTTTACATCTGCTAACATCGTGCCAAAAATCACCCATGAATAACGAATACTTTCGCCGAAAATCCCGGTTATAGTTTTCCAATCTTTTGATCATTATGTAGTTCAGTGCGAATATGGTGTGTGCGTTAGTGTATTTCTGACTGAAAGTGTAATGTTGCTGCTGCGACGAATTCTCCTAGAGCAGTGATAGTGGCATTATGGTGTGTAAACTTAGTTACTTTTTATTGATATTTATTTTGTTCTAAACTTATACTTTTTTATTTTACATCTATGGTTAAAATAACTTAATGGAAAGCGTTATTTTCAACGAGATAAGTATGTGGTTTCATTTGTTAACGCAATGTCAAAATGATCCTGTGGGCTTAGATTGTGACAAAAAAACACGTCACGTTTCCGTTTCGTCTTATTGGGATTGGTTGAGAGACTAACACGCGACTGACGTATTGGTCTCTCGATCAATCACAAACATCAAAATTAAACGATATCGTTTTACGAGTTGCGTCTTTGTGTCACATTCTAAGCCCATTGTATATAATAATAATAATAAAGTTTTACCAGGAATGTAAGAGTGCATCCGGCCCCGCTGTGGCTGCCCGTGGCCCAGTCGTGGGCGCAACGCTTCAGGAAACGAGACAGCCGCGCCTCCAGAGCCACTGACAGGAGGAAACGACGCTGCTCATCCTGCATTACAAAAAATGCATTCATAAACGACTTTTTTCGATATTAGAGGATTTCTTGAGTTATAAAATGTTTGGTTTAGCGTTGAACAGATTTGGATTAGATGTGCCTGTAAAAAGTGAAATTGAATAAAATTGATTTAAGTTTTGAAAGGGCATGGTTGCTCATCTGGCCACGTAATGTATAAAGATAATATTATGTAAATACATTTTGTTACTTAAAAAATTACATTACACTATTTAATTACATTAAAATACCGAATCTTCGTAAAACTTTTTGTGTGCTTCACGGTTCACCTTATTTTAGGTGCAGTGATGACACTTTGCCGTGTGCGTGATAAAAAAAGAAACTGCTATAAATAAGCCCCTGAGATGTTACAGAACACAGCGGATGTGTAGTGTGTATACTATCCTAGTCAGGCCCGCACGCGTGCAGCGACGTCACGTACACTAGTACACAACACAGTCACTACACTGACCTGGTCGGGCTGGTCGGCGCGCGCGGCGTGCGCAGGCGCGAGCCCGGCCGCGACGTCACGTACACTAGTACACTACACTGACCTGGTCGGGCTGGTCGGCGCGCGCGGCGTGCGCAGGCGCGAGCCCGGCCGCGACGTCACGTACACTAGTACACTACACTGACCTGGTCGGGCTGGTCGGCGCGCGCGGCGTGCGCAGGCGCGAGCCCGGCCGCGACGTCACGTACACTAGTACACTACACTGACCTGGTCGGGCTGGTCGGCGCGCGCGGCGTGCGCAGGCGCGAGCCCGGCCGCGACGTCACGTACACTAGTACACTACACTGACCTGGTCGGGCTGGTCGGCGCGCGCGGCGTGCGCAGGCGCGAGCCCGGCCGCGACGTCACGTACACTAGTACACTACACTGACCTGGTCGGGCTGGTCGGCGCGCGCGGCGTGCGCAGGCGCGAGCCCGGCCGCGACGTCACGTACACTAGTACACTACACTGACCTGGTCGGGCTGGTCGGCGCGCGCGGCGTGCGCAGGCGCGAGCCCGGCCGCGACGTCACGTACACTAGTACACTACACTGACCTGGTCGGGCTGGTCGGCGCGCGCGGCGTGCGCAGGCGCGAGCCCGGCCGCGACGTCACGTACACTAGTACACTACACTGACCTGGTCGGGCTGGTCGGCGCGCGCGGCGTGCGCAGGCGCGAGCCCGGCCGCGACGCAGGCGGCGTGCAGCGCGCGCGGCCGCAGCAGGGCGCCGGGCCCGCACGCGTCGAGTGACGTCACGAGCTGCCGCTGGATGCCCGCCGTGCCCAGCACCGCCGACCCGCACGCACTCATCGCTATCACGTCTGCAACAAACAATATTGCTTAACAACTTGTTTTAAGGATATTATAGCTAACGAAATTATAAGGTATTATAAGACTTAACATATCAATGTCTCTGAGTGACGAGCAATCCGAAGCAATCTGAGATCCGTAGAAGAACGAAAGTCACTGACATAGCCCAGCGGATTAGCAAGCTGAAGTGGCAGTTGGCAGGGCAGTTCGAAGAACTAACGGCCGATGGGTCAAAAAAGTTCTCGAATGGAGACCACGTACTGGCAGGCGCAGGGTGTAACTTGATAAAGGTCGCAGGAACACGCTGGATGCGGGCCGCTTTTGACAGATCCGTCTGGAAATCTTTGGGGGAGGCCTATGTTCAGCAGTGGACGCCATGTGGCTGATGATGATGATGATGATGAGTGACGAGCAAAATGGAATGCCACACGTACATTGTGAATCAAAGTTTTACATAGTGTTGCCACTATTTATGAACAGTCATATCGCTTATTCAAGTGAATGGTATGCTCAACTCATCATTCAATTACAATTATTAATGTTGTTAATAAAATAAAATTAAGTTCAGTATCAGCCAGGAGTCTGGAAATGTGCCTGGTAAATGGCAATAGGCCAGCCCTCTATTGCATGGGACCTTTTTTTTTTTTTTTTGGTTTCGCGGAGAAAGTGCGTTACCACTACCGCCCGGCCTTCGTGGGGGGCGACCGAGCGGTTATATTGGGTTCACCGTGCCTTACGACCCGGCGTTGAGCCGCCCGGAGAGATGGAAAACGTCGGGCGACCGCCGGGCCGAGTCCCTAACCTATGTACACCGCACGGCATACCAACTAAAACTCTGCGGTGGCCATCTTCGGCGCATTAGGGACGGCTGCGGGCTTCCTCGGACGAAAAGTACCTAAGTTGTCGTCCGCAACCGCCCCTGCGCGGTGCCGCCTGGTGCGGCCCGTCTCCTGTTGTGGCGGGGCTCAGAAGCCCCCGCGCACCGAAGGACGCTCCCAGCGTCAGCGGCAGCGTGAGGCCTACTTGCCACGCTGCCGTCCATCACGGGGGTCACAACAATATGCTAAACACGCACAAAACTAAAGACGGACAGCCCCCTGCCGCCCGCCCGTGACCCCCGGTGGCCCCTATTAGTCGCCTTTTACGACAGGCAGGGGATACCGTGGTGGAATTCTCCAAACGCCCCCAATCCACAGGGCGGTTATTACATGGGACCTAACATAACTGGCTACCCCTGAAAAGGGAAAAAGGCGTAATGCTATGTATGTGTGTCAATTATGTTATCATTAATTAAATTAATTCGCAGAAATAAAGAATCAAAATAATTCATACTGAACTTAGTAAAATGGTAGATACCTTGCAATCATGGAACAAACAAAAAAAAAACAAAAAAACCAAAACGAAATTCATGTTTGATTCAAAAGCTAGGCACAATTTTTTGGAATGATGTACAAAATTAGGCATAAATAAGGTCATAAAACTACATCATTCACATCAATATGAATAGGATATCATTTGCAAAAACTTGTAATACTCACTGTACTGAAGTGAATTTGGGTAGAAATGTTCCTCCAGTCTGGTGGCATGACAGTACACAGACACAGAGTTTGGGTCGAGCCGCACATCCAAGGTGGTGTTAGATCCATTCCCCAGTTCGGAACACCAATTTGTACTCATAAATGCATTGCTTTCCAAACGATATGTCGCTGCAAACAGATAAATAACATACTCATATGGGTCATATTAAAAATTTATGTTAATAATATGATCCACTTTAAAATAATTAAAATAACAAATATAGATTTGGGTTCAGTAACCTATTGTCATTGAAATTGTCTTTATGGTTCCTACAGTCCGTATTACAATTTTAAATTACTGTACATAAAAATAATGTGCAGAAAACAATTAAAACGTACCTGGCATTTGATCTTTATACCATTGGTCTAGATCAAACAAAAGCATTCCATACTGTGTTGAGAAGTTGGCATTTTCGCCCCAACATTCCCACACCAACTGACATATATTCAGCATACCTGAAAATAACAACAATATAAAATATGCATTTCCAAGATCACATAGAAAAAAGAAAAAAACATTAAATTATTAATCAAAATATTCACTTAGAATTAAATTAGAAAAGATGGAACAGTACCATTAAATTATGAGACTATCCCGCCCTCACACCCGCCACTGTAACTCCTGTAAGCCAGGATCAGCAGTGGCACGCATTTTATGACACCGAGCGGTGAAGCTCGGCGAGTCTCAGGGAACACTAATCTGTCTTTAACCCGCAACGAAATTAATCAAATAGAAAGATAGGGAGGAGTTGGAAATATTAATTGTCCACTTCCCTCCATAGCAAAACGGGCGACAAAAATAATGAACGAAGGAGGTATTTTAACCTCAATTTTAGAGACGCTTACAACTAGAAAAGCCAGTTGTAAAGCACCACGGATAAAAATTGAATGAAAGGGTCCTATCATATGAGCTGTCAAATTTGATTCCAATAATAGGTATGGCAAAAACGCCAGAAAGCACGGAAATTCCGTCTAGACTCTACAAGGTCCATGTAGTATACAACCCCAGATGTTATTTGCATACTATCCAACATGATGTTGCGCTCATCATGCCAAAGACCACACTCCCAAAGTACGTGATGTGCAGATTGTTCATATACGTAACCAGGTGTAGAGCATGGGCACACAGGAGAGTCAACCAGCCTAAATGAAAATAGTTTGCCCTTAAAATTACCGTGGCCGGTAAGAGATTGCGATACACAATGATCTATTTCTAGCCAGGTTTTATTTAGGCGATCGCGAACGCACGGAAAGTATTTATATAAATGACGCCCTTTCGATGATACGTCCCACCGATGTTGCCATTCGTTTAACAGCTCATTTTGTACATCAGTGTGCGGTTTAAATAATCTATTTATTAAATTATGAGTTGATTCTAACAGAGATATTTCTCCTAGTTCTGATACATTCACCATAACAATGTTACAACCAGTATACTTTCTATTTTATTGTTGCCACACACTATTCCTTACAAGTAATGTAATAAATTTATCAAAAACATCAATAACTCACTGTCTTCGCCTTCAGCTCCCAGTGTAGAGTTCACAGAATATGTGTTACAAGAAACACATTTACCGCCAAGAAGGCTGTTTTCATCCGCACCTCCTAATTCTAATTGAAATCTGATTGTAGCATTCGAGAATTCCTAGAAACATGAGATGCTATTTTAGTTTGTAAACTTTTTGGGTATTTATTTGTATATTGGGAGAAAAACAACTTCAATTTTAAAATAGTTATTTAAACAATAAAAAAGGATTAGGACTCACATTTTAAATTCTTTCGTTTATTTATGTTCAATAACAAACAATAAGGAATATACCTGATACAGGCACTTGGTGTCAGACAGCATCCGTTTGCCCTGATATGTTAGAGAATACATCACAGCCAGCGGAAACTCTTCCTCCTCAAGTCGGTCTATGACCGAAAATATTACCCACAAGTAGCAAAAAGCTCTTGGATCATCACAGGGCTCCTAGGAAAGAAAATATTAATTTGTAGAAAATAGTATATACCATGGCAGTATATTAAGGATATATGCATAAGGATAGCCATAAATAATACCTGAAATCCAAAATGCGTAACTGGCAAGCACTCTACATTGACTTGTGAAGTAAACTCCAATTCCAAATTTAACATGTTCCATATTTGAAATGCTCCAAAATTATATCCGACAGCCAAACTGCCCAATTGTGGAATGTATTGAACAACTGTAACTCGAATGTGGTCCCTTTTTGCTTTCATCCTCACGGTTTCATCTGGATTACGAAATATATACTGGTCTTCTATGAACGAGCTTTCATTCAGTAAAAGAGCTAAATGATCATCATTCTCTAATGCCAGCTCTCTCTGACCCTCTATTTGTCTCAGAGCATTCAGTGGCAGAAATACTAGATTTGCAGGTGTAAGTTCACTTCGTAGAAGATGTTCATAACCTTGGGATACGTCTTTTAAGGCTGCAAAATTAAATCATCCATTTTGAGACTAAAACTCATAAGAGTTATTTATTTATTAAGTTATATCTACAAAGATAGATATACATTATGTTAATATGAGGCTTCGTCATAGCCTAATCTTGCCAAAATGGGAGTTGTTTAGACTTAGATATCAGAAAGTTGACTCAGACGAACATTTTAGAGTCAATGACCCAGGCATTATGTCATCAGCCTTGAGGTTATGCAATATAGCTAGACAAAATGTATGTATCTCATGTAATGAGTTTATATGGCTTATAATACTTGCACCGAAGAAGATATACAGTAATTTCAAAAGTCTTCCACTTTGCTATACTGGAATAGCACATCAGGCTATTTTCTAACTAGTGTCAAAAATTATATAATTGACTCATGATACTGCAAATGCAAGAAGTATTAACCAATAAAAAAAATTCCAAGCTATAACATAATTAACTTTCAAAATATAATAAATATCTCAGTATTTTTTAAAATCATGTGAATTGAAATAGTAATTGTATAATAAAATACCTTGCAATAAATTAGCTCTATTCAGATCAAATGCCAATATCTCTCCATTTTTAGTTCCAGCCATAAGCACACCATCAAAGCATCTGAGAGGGCCATCAGGGACCACATCACAGACCGATAACTCCGTAATAACTGCCTCTGTTTGTATACAACGGAGTATCTGGGAACCATTGATGTGAAGGACACATATAAGCCCAGTGTCCTCATATTGTAAACTTATTATGAGTTGTTGAGAGTTTGGAGTGAGAGGCGTAGGGAGTTCCACCACGCTTGTTACATTAATGTACGAACTGCTGAAAATTAGAAATTAATTAGCACACATAAATTTTAGGGCTTGGATGGTGCAAAGAGTGTACGGAGCTTTGCAGTTTCCATATGACTGTACTCAATTGTTGCAGAAATCGGAATGTTATTTACATACAATAATAATAATCCCTTCCTAGCCGATTTCGGCTACGGTGGCCAATCTCAACGGAGATCAGCCAGGTCAGTCAGGAGATATTATAGTGCACAAGTGTGTGCGCAATACACAAGTGCACTCACTATTCCTTCACTCTTATAGTCCAGTGAGACGGCAATCCAACATGACCGGAGAGAGATTAGGCGCAGTACCAACGGCTTTACGTGCTTCCCGAGGCATGGGGGTATCACACCGCCAACTTCCTGACTCCGAGCTGCGATTGAGTAATTTTTAAGATGGAAAAACCCAGTCACAATGTTTTTTGGTCCGACCCAGGATTCGAACCCAGGACCTTAGCGCGCAAATCGTACTCGTAACACGTACGCAATACAACTACGTCACTGAGTCAGTCGGTCAGTTATTTACATAATAACATTCCAATATAGGTTCCAATTTCAATGGTTTTAAGCTTAGTGCATGTCCTTGCAAAATCCTAATGCGGAACTATTATTCCGTTGAGACAAAAAAATGCGTTGGCGAAATTTATAGTCTTGCCGGATGCAATAAAACCTTACCTCGCAACACTACCAAATATGCGCGCGGCAACTTTCAGCCCGCTTCTAAGATCGACCACGCAGAATTTAGGTCCCAGCGCCAGCCACCCATGTCTAGTGTCCTTCAAAATCCCACCGATGGGGGATTTATCTGCGAAATACCACCCAATTAACACCTAAGTCACATGGAATAGACTATTTATAAATATGTTATCACCTATACAAACATACCTGCATTATCCTCCGGTGGCTGGAGAAAATTGAACACAGCGGGAGACAAATTACTTGTTTTGATGATTGAAAACACGCTGTCCTGCAGCTTTTGCATTTTGTGATGGTTTATCGATGATTTTTAAGTTATAACCGAAAAATTCATAGGTATTAGGTTATTATACATAATCCTGTTTAACGTACTAGTAAAATGATTCTCTTAGTTAAATATAAAGTTTTTATTCGTAAATTAATAATGTTGAGTAGTTAGCGCCTAAAAATTGTTATGAATGAACGTATTTCCATTATTCTGCGAGTTTTTAACGCACGGCGGTACCAAAAGATAAACTTCTAATTTTGACAGCTTTAACAATGTTGCCGTTTTACCACTTTCACTAAATGCTACCATACAAAAAAACGTAAAATCAATAATGCATAACTTGTAATAATAATTATTATATTATGTTATGTTACATTTGCAAATGATTTATTTACTTTTATAAATGTTCATATAAAATAAAAGGTTACATTATCCTAGTAGAATATGTAAATCTTACATTACCATCTACTTATTAACTGTTGTAGACCATTCCTGTAGACGCTATTTTTATAACGGTATTAACGCAATTATACCACAAGTGACAATACATATTTTTTTCATGCATTTTTTTGCAAAATAATCTGTTTGTATTTATTATTGTATCCTTTGAGTATTGAAATATAGTATCGCATAGCTTAACTATATACTTTTATAGCGTATATACTTACGCTACCAAAAAAAAAAGTACCTACAGGTATGCAAAGTTGAATCTATGGCTGTTGCAATAATTAGATATCAGTCGAAATCAGTTATAATCGAAGATTATATTTATTTATTATTTAAGAATATTATAACTGTTATAACGATCGAGAAATTTCAATACTATTTATACCATCGGTACCTACTGGGTAGGTACTAGGTAGCTAATGTTTCAATAGGGTACCTAAATAAGTAAACCTAGTTTTTTGTTTTTTGTTATCCTTATACATTGAATAACTTCATCTCATCGATTTATCGACCGTGATTTGAGCTCTATAGCCCTATATTTTATTAACGTTACGCAAACGTAGTCGTGGCCTTGCGTTTGTTTAAAAACAGTTATACAGGTAAGTACCTATATTCTGTTACCTATTTATAAAACTTGTTATGGGACATTGAACAGATGTAAGTAATTATTCATTCTCATAAGCGATCATTTTTAGAGCGATAGATAATCAAGTTTATGTAGGGTTTACAGTCTGACGCTGCCTGTGACATCATATTACGTATAACGTTGGCATACATAAGCCTTTATCACCGAAGAGCCAAGTAGGGGGGCAAACAGTCCACGCTCTATGCACGATTCGCTAAGTCTATATAGGCATGTATAGGCATCCTGTGAATTGTGATGTGATAGCGAGCTATCCTGTCACCTTAGCATGCACAAATTCTAATACCGGATAACTTGGGAATGTTTTACGAGTACAAAAATGGTTTTTTGGTTTGTACAGCACAGGTATAACCATAATTATGTGTATCTATTATATGGCTGCAAATGTTTTGTAAAATTGTTGTAAGTACCTACCTAAGGATTTAGGTACATGTTAACACAATTTTGTTTTGTTACCAACATACTATGTGGAGTCTTGTGTGCTATAAAATAAAGTATGTGTGGACTGATTCCATAAATAAGATACATCGTGAACATAATTTATTTCATACATTATATTAACTTAAATACAGAGCTTTGTCTTTATTCTACCTTAAATATAACTACATAGGTATAAATTTTAAATATATTCTATCAACATAGTAAAGTTTGCTTAGCAAGCTTAGGTATAACTAATGAGGGAACTTGAAAGATTAATTACAGCCTCAAAAGGCATAACTTATGAGACAAGGAAGACCAATTTTCCAAACCTTATTTTTTTTATAAGTGTTTTGTTGTAGTCTAGAGCAAAAACTTACAATACTATTTTTATTCATTTTGCGAGATGGTTTAAAGAACTATGCAAACTATATATATAATTATTTTGAATAAATTCAACATAGGATAGCATTAACAACCTTATCTGGTTTCTAATTGAGCAACTAAACATTTTTATTTCGACTAACAGGCGTAACCGATACATCCACTACATTTCTGTTGACTTCATTTCCATGTGGACTAATTTTTATTTGGCCTTGAACTATGTTCATCATTGAGGAATATGGACTGCTAGCTATCTGTTGGTTAACTGTATAGTTCTCTGCGGTACTTGCCTCACTGCGAATAGGAAAATTATCGTAAACTGTGCTTTTCATTGACACGTAAGATGGCTTGTTATGACGAGTTTTGTCAACTTTGTAACCGTTTTGCGTAATAACTGGATTATTAGGAACTGTAGGCACTGCTGTTGTATCATTTGGAGATTGTACTTCACTACTGGTAACTGATGGAGTATCAAAAGAACTGTTTCTGGTTGTTTGATTACTGTTCGATCTTGAGGAATTTCCTAATGAGTGTAAAGTTGACGAGCTTCCTTTCATGCTCTCTAATTCTTTTAAATATACTTCTTCGCTTCTCTGGAATCTCTGTGCGTGAGCAGTCATCGGTGATTTATTCTGGTAATTAATAGACGTCGCACTCAGTGATCGGCTTGGTGAATTGTTGATACTATTTTCAACAGATGGTGGCGGCTTGTGATCATTTTTGTAAGAAGTTCGAGATGGCGCATTTACTTTTACTTCCATTGATCCATAAGCACTATCTTTAGTAGAGCTGTGAGAAGAACTTTCTTCTTTAATTCCATATCGACGTACTACGTTTGCTGGTGCTACGGGTTCTATATTCTGAACGTCATAAGACAGGGGATTCTTTTCAGCCGGTGTATGTTTCACACCTTCAATTACTTCGCCCGTTCTTGGGTTAATGTGTTTATCAGTATCAAAGCGCAAAGTAACTTTGCTTTCATCAAGGGGATATCGCCTTGCTTTATGTTCCAGTTCGACGTCACTATCATCATAAGTATTAGCCTCGTAAACACTCTCCTCCTGTAATAGATTATTATCGTAACTGTTTACTTATTTAGTTAAAAAAAGGTTAGGAATATACTTTAAATGCTTAGAATTTTAAGTTTTTACTGAGTACTTATAATATTATGTACAGCAATATTTCGTAACAAGAGTAATATTTTACATTAAATATATAAATAAGTATTGTAATTGAAAAATGTCTCATTTACATCTAGTTTGGTTAATGACGTATAACTTTGTTATAAATTAACGTTATCAGAGAACAATATTATAAAAATTACCAATACAAATAATATTTAAAGATCGAACAAATTGATAAACTATGTTATTACTGGTTTTCTTATAGTCTAACGTTGCATATCTATATCTATATATCTTCTATCTATGTATATAAAAGAAAGTCGTGTTAGTTACACTATTTATAACTCAAGAACGGCTGAACCGATTTGGCTAAAAATTGGTGGGGAGGTAGCTTAGAACCAGGAGACGGACATTGGATTTTTTATCCCGGGAAAATATAAACTGGGCCTTTTATCCCGAAAAATCGTTTTCTGTGAGTATTGTATTTTATAATGTCCTGGTACTTAATATATTTAATATATCTATCTAAATCATAATATAAAAGAAAGTCATTAAAGTCAAGAAATGGAATAACAAAACGCAAATGACAGCTAAACGTAATTTTGTCTATGGTTAAGTATGCTTATGTATGTTATATTTGTTAACTGCAACAAATATCTTAAACACATCGTTCATATGACACATTGCAATACCTGCTGATATTTGGCAAACTGAAGAGTGCTACCTATGCACCAAAATACATGAACAATAAAGAATCATTAAAATACTTATTGTTTTTATTTGTGAACTACAAATATAACTAATAAAAAAATTAACTTAATAAAATCCAAAATCTACTTATTTGTTGCCTTTAAGGCGGAACAGAGTTCGCCGGGTCAGCTAGTATCTCATAAATACCTCTTCATCCGCTTCTTCGATGACGCTGTTCTGTATCCACTCCCGTATTCTTTGTTTTTTAGCTTGTCTATCAACAGTCGTTTCTATACCATGGTCTCTAAAATGTTTTAGCAGTATATTTTTCTCATTTGGATCACTGTGAAAGCTATACATTGACGGACACAGCTCATCTATATCCTCACCGGCTGCAACAAATATCTGAATGAATATTTTCGTAAACTCAACGTTTGAATGATAGTGCAAATAAATCTACAAGTCTAGATGATTTATTTATATTTGACCTGAGTTTATTGCAAATAATACGATAAACTTGAAAGAATCACTGTAGTTACTAGTATAATTTAAAACTTTAATCTAGGATTATTAGTTGCAGTAGTTTTTTAAATGGTCTAGCCATTACAATTTTAATGTAATATAACTACTTAATTAAAAGTTTAAGCATAATTATAATATGGTAAGGGTCATAAAAGCATCTTACCAACTCTATCAGTATATCCTTTCGCCATCCACCGATCATCCAAATAACGAGACAGTTCGATAAAGCTAGTCGCCCTTTTATCTTCCCGGGGCTCAATAAACTTCTTGAACATTTTTTGTGCTCTGGATGACACCATTTTCCACAACTTTGGTTGTTTCTTCAACGGGTTGGAACTACTGTACCAATTGTAGTAACTGAAATGCATAGTATACAATTAGAATAAAAATAATTACATCTATTTTAAACGATAGCCTCTGTAAGAGAAAGCAAAAGTGACTTGGAATGCATTATGGCTAATGGCCAGATAATTAATGTAATTGTGATGTATTAAACAGTAGAGACACGCATTTTCACGCGCAGAAAATTATTCCACTATGACGTACCTTGTGTAACGAGGATCATCAAATGCCGCTTTCTGCCAGGGCAGGCAACCAGTCAAGCAAATGAAAATAACTATTCCAAATTGCCAAACATCATGAGTGATTAACGCCCTGCAAGCAAATAAACCATTTTGCTCAAAATGTTTAATGTTTGCTCTTAAATTCCTCATATTTATGTACGATACCATTGCTAGCTTCGAAACAATCTGATGAATGATTATTTGAATAGCGTTAACCAGATATTTATTTTTGTAACGAAGAAAAGTTTTCATACAATAACTAATGGGTTTTCAGCTATAATAATAACTTACTTATAACTACTATCCATAGATAGCTTTAAAACTTCCGGCGGTGAATAGGGTAACCATTCATTTCTTCGTCTTACAACGGATTGTACCTTTCTTGTTTCACCAAAGTCACAAAGCTTTATCCTTGAAAAGTCTGATTTGAATATGAGGATGTTATCAAGTTTTACGTCCCTGTGTACTAGGTCTCTTTGGTGTAGGTGTTCCAATGCAGCAGATAACTGTTTGGCAACTCTTTTAGTGTGAGTTTCACCGATTCCGGTATCGAGCATGTTTGAAGTCAAATCACCTGTAAATAAATAATGCGTTGAAATATCACAACAGGATACATACTGTGAAAAATTTACACAAAATATACTGCACTAACTTCCAATATAAACATGATATTAATGGGAGCTGGCACTGGAAATGTGTTAGATTTAATATTCATTCAAACCGCCATGAAGTTGGCTCGAGGCCAACACAAAGTGTGCGAAAGGTAAAGTAAATTGGATTTAGATTAGTCGGTAATATTTAATTCCTTGGGAAGAATATACTTATGTTTTTATTGGGAATCAGTCAATAGCTCTGTTTTGCTACAAGTGTTGGTATCATTAATTAATGAATGTCTCTTTTTTTATGGCATTGAATGACGAGACGAGCATGTCGTTCGCCTGATGGTAATTGATACGACCACCCATAAACAGTAGCAACACCATCCAGCACCTTGAGTTACAAAGTACTGTATGGCATTCCACTGCGCTCGTCATCCTGAGATATAAGATGTTAAGTCTCATTATGTCCTGTAGTTGCACTGGCTACAATGTCCTTCAAACCGAAACACAACAGTGCATGCACACTGCTGCTTGGCGGTAGAAATAGACATTGCGGTGGTACCCACCCAGACGGACTCTTACATATGAGAGACCTACCACCAGTGCAATAATCTTAAATACAAAAATCTTACCCAAAGGAGCATATTCTTGACAGAATACATAAAATCCAGCAGTCTCAAATGCGACATCAAACGTGGTGACAATATTTTTGTGTGCACTTAAATGTAAACTATAATGGAATTCTCTATAGAAATCTCTGATCGAGACATATGGTTTTGGTAAGGCTTTCAACACAATTTCTGTGTCTGAAGCCCTGTGTTCCACGAGTAGAATTTTGCCGAACCATCCTTCACCAACAATTTGCAATATATCAAACTCTTCAACCAAACTTACCTAAAAGAAAAAAAAAGTGTGTGTGTACTTATGTAAACGCGTTAGAAGTTATACTTCTTTGGCGTAACAAGATAAAAATCTTTTTAAATAACGCGCCAAAAGAAGTATAACTACAATATCTTTCGCCTTATTCTACGTTCAAAATTCAATACTAAAATGTTGACTATAGCTAACTTCAGGGTGTCGGTTTTTCATGACGGTGTGCGCGCGCATCGTAAAAATTTACTCTCATAATTTTTCCCTAACGCGCCTAAAGAAGTATAACTTCAAAAATACGTTAAGAATTCCTCTATTCCTACTTATTCCGTGTCGTTTAAATAACAAGAAACAATTATCAAAATTCTTTGTCTTACTTTTTCTAGGTCAAATTCCCTAACTTTATGGATAGAACCAGTCAATGCTCTCCTTGCACCATTATTCATCTTCGGTTCCTAGTCCAACACATTCTTTACAAATCTGAAACAAGGTAATTATATTATTATAACATTAATATATTATCAGTGACCGCATATCACCAGGTATTAGGGCACTACACGGCTGTCTTGTGTTGTATTCGAAACGTCCCCATTTCTCACGAAATCGTTGAGTGAATGCTCTTGGATGGACGCCAGGGACTGATGTCTACTCCAGATCCAGACGGCTGTCCTGACGTCAGCTGGTGACGTCATCAACCGTCTCAACCCGGCTATGCTTAATGATATAATGCAATTGTTTTAAACCATTATTAATAGTGGTAAGTCAACGACACCTTGCACTTATTTTGTATGCTGAAGAAGGAGTTCAATGTTCTTGAAGTGAAGAAGAATGTAGAAAATTAAATAGATAAATTTTACCCATAAATCTGTTTAATAACTTACGTTAAAACCATTCATGGTTTAGATACACATTTTACAACGGTATCACAAAATGCTGTTGAAGTTTAAGATGTTTAAAGCAACTTTGAGATCAAAGACTGGGAATTTAAGTTTACGATTTGTTTTCGTAAATATTATTGTAAAATAATTTATTGCATAAATAACGTCGACTTGTAAAGTGAGTTTGGAAGATTTCCGATAAAACATTACCTATGTTCTTTTGAGTTTTTGTTTTTATGCGTTTTATTATTGAAGTAAAACTTCTTTGCGCGCGCATGACTTGGGCAGTATGCTGGTAAATGCGTGACGAGAGCATTACGAAAAGTGTGATCGGGTGAGGCGAACGGAAGTTGACAGGGAGATATAAGTTAGTGAAGATAGAAAGAGAGTTACGAGTGTATATATGTTGTACGAGAGTGTATATATTATACATATATACATATAAAACATATATACATATGTAAACATTTATATATTCATACATAGGTATATACATATAGATGGAGCTAAAGAAGTTTTACTTCAGTCGTGTGGTGTAAAGCGCACTCGTATTTTTTTATTTAATATCGAGTACTTCTTGTCTAGTTGAAGGTCCTTACTTATGTAAGCCATACACGCTACGGTCTACCGGAGAGATTACTGGTGCAGGTTTAACTGCGCAGGTCAACCGCACGTCGGTAGCGAGTATGGGGACGTTCCGGTATACCAGAGCGGTCTTCAGTTCTTTTCGCGTTGGCATCGATTGCGGACGATGACGCACTGGCATTGTTAGGCCTTGCTTTAATTTTGAAGAAAAAATATACATTCTTGCACTGTCAGTTCCTATGGAAGATATTTTTTGTTCTGATATTACCGAGCGAGGACGGTTCGTCAGAATCACGTGTGACCGAGACAGACACTAGAAAACAACTCTCCAGTATAGTAATTAATCTATGAAAAAGACTGACGCAACCTGTGCAGGCGACCGGACTACATTCACACACGCACAGGTACAACGTATGGTGTGACACTAGAAAGAATTAATTTTCGATCTTGCACTGGTCGCCTGCGCAGGTCCAAGAAACTGCACAGGTCTATTCCCACACACGTTCCGGTCCACAGGTAGACCTCTCCGGTCGACCGTAGCGTGTATAGCAAGCATTAGCTACTTTACGAAACATTCAAAGAAACAAATATAATGACAGTAGCATCACAATTTATATTCGCTAATTTAATGTACGTACACAAGAATATAGAAAACTGTCCAAAAGTTTGCGATATCCATGTCTTAAATACTAGAAGCAAAAGTAATCTAGTTAATCACAAAACAAGGCTCCAAAAATCAACAAATCTTTTAAGGGTTACTGTATACACTTCTATAATAAAGTTCCCACTGAAATTAAGTGTTTAAACATTGGTAAATCCCAAACAACTATTAAGCGAAAGTTATGTAATAAAGCTTATTACAAGATTTCAGAATACATAGAGGATAAAAAAGCCTGGGATAAAAATTATTCATGTGATTTTCTTTGGAATCGTGTCTTTCGTTTTAATAAAGTTTCTTTGTTTCCATCTGTGAGCGGCTTGGGTATGACATACTCCTTAACTGTCTGTGCCTGCGGCGGCGGCGTGTGCCGGGTCGGCCACTTCCCTGTAATATGGTTGAGGAGGCCGATGGCTGGCACATGCGTCATACTCGTGAACGGGTGCTGCTTGTGTGGACTGGTCTGCCCTTTTCGCTTACTATATATAAGTATTGGGGGTATATCTTAAACTTAGATTAATAACGACATCTTGAAGATTTCAGATCAAATTATTACATGATTCCTGAGATAGTTATGCACTCGTGTTGAAATTTAAATTTTTATTACCTATTTTGCGAGTATATAAATGAACTGCTCTAAACATAAGTAAACAAATACTGAATTGTATATTTATTTTTCTCTACATAATGCATTGTATTTTATACCTTGAACTGATTTTGAAAAGAGCAACACTAGAGTTTCTTGCCCGTTCTTCTCTAGTGAGAACTGCTTTCCGAACTGGTGGTAGAGTTAATATTGACTGAATCTAAATAATGTATAACATTTTATGGGTTCGAATAAATTATTTCATTTCATTTCATTTCAAACGTTTGGTCTACCCTCGGTTTGACAAACGTCTTTCGGCAAACCTTTAAACTAATGGACTGTTTAAGCCAGTCTCTTAAGATTCTTTAATGAAAGAGTGAAACACTCTCCAAACGAAAGTTTTGGAATTTGAATCAGTTTTGCCGAACCTAAGGATTACCTAGCTAAATCTAGGAGTGCTGGTGCTTCGGCTTATAGCAATAACTACATAATAAACCTAATAGTTAATACCTACAACACCCAATGTACTAATTAAATTTTGACAGAGTACTTACTCTAGAGTAAGAGAGAGACAGAGTACATACTTAGGTATCCTAGACTCTTAATATGCGCTTTACTTTTGAATTAGAATATTTATTGTAAATGTTTGAAAGCTACTGATATCTTTATAATGATAATTGACTTTTTTTGCTGTTTAACTAATAGAGAAGACACTATTTTGGGACTACGTAACAAAAAAAGAAATCCTTATTAACGGGTATTCTCGCTTTTTGGTAAAGTAAAATTACTTTAATATTAGCCTTTACTACTGCCTCGGTGGCGTAGTTGTATTACGGTACGACTGCAATGCTGAGGTCTCGGGTTCGGTCAAAGTGATTTTGGGTTTTGCTACTCAGTATTCAGCCCGGAGTCTGGAATTTGTGCCCGATATGGCGATGAGGCTCGCCCCTATCACATCATAGGACGGAATATGCACGGTAAAAAGTGGGTGCACTAGTTGCGCCTCTGCCTATCCCTTCGGGGATAAAAGGCATGAGTATGCACTTTAATATTAATTTAACTAGTTAGATAGCAAATTAGAATAGGTTAGGTAGCCATGAGAGAATATACTTTTTTAATCATATCAACAACAGAGATAAAGCATTAAGAACCTCCTTCTTTTTTGGAAGTCGGTTAATAAAATTACATTTCTCAAACTATGTACCATTGATCTACCCACTAACTTCTATAGTTTCTAGCGAGTCTCTACACAAAGTTTCTTTCTTTTTATCCTACATAATATCAAAGAATTAACATAGGTACTTGCCATTGGAGAAATCACTGATTTTAATCGGTGGAAGCCAAAAATTTAAAAGAAGAAGAAGATCTACCCATAGTATTAGGTCCAGGGCACCATTCTTGTAAATCGCAAATTATGAGTTATTCATATCCTTTTTATTATGATTTACCTTCAAGGTTGCAATTGATAGATTATTATGTTTTAAAGCACCCAAAGACTTTCAGCAATAACCTATTTAGGAAATCAGAGTCTTAATGGCATCTAATGGGAATAATACCTATACAAGACCAATAGAAAATCCTGAAATCGATAGATTATTCTGATCGTATTTGTACTTACCTACTTAGTGTTATGGTCTATATCACGCTATATCACGAGTCTACTTGTAAGTACATATTATGTTTGTTTGAGGTTTTCCTCTACTCGAGCTAAGCTCGGTATACTGAGCGCCCGCCCTGAGGCCCTCAGGGAAAGGGTGGCCCAGTTTCCCCTTAATTGAAAATGGAGTCCCCTAGTTAAGTACATATTATTATATTAGGCTTATTGCTAATAACATACTATATATAAATTCTCATTTCTCACGACGAAAAAGCGAATTCAGCACTTAGGTAGCTAGTAGCTACAAGAAGTTTGACGCAAACGTATAGTAGGTAGTGTCATTAATATTAAATAAATAACGTAATAAGTGGTAGTTAATAAAATGTTTTTTATTTTGCTTCCTCTTTTTATACTCACATTATAATACATAACGACTTACTACAAAGATTTAGAAGTCTAGAAATAATCAGATCCATTGGCGTATTTTACGAAAGAATGTGTGACTTTTATCTACTGCAAACCTGCTGACAGTGCACTTATAATAAGTATATAGATACATAAACTTATGTTAAATCGTACAACATAAAAGGAAATTACCAACATATGAAGGGCCGCCGCCCTTGCACAAAAAAGGTACACAATGCACTTCTTCTGGACTTGATCCAAGCACATATCACATCAAATTCACATTGCAGTTTTCGTTCCACAATCACTCAGTTACACTAGGGGACGCGTACTCAAATTTCAATAATACAAATATAATTATCGAAGTATAAAGTATTTGTGGTGTTGGGCGGAGCGCGTTGGGCGTCCGGCGCTAGTCTCAACTGGCGGCGTGCGCGCAGCGACTCCCGGGAAGCTATTTTGGTGCTACTGCACATATACAAAAATCAATTTGTGACGGAAATGTTACGATCAACGACCTGGTCTCCGTGTCGATAGTGCATTGCAACTAAGAATTTCAAGTTTGTTGTACTAATGACATAATATCCTCGTTTATTTATAAACGTTAGGATTATTACATCACAACTGGACGTCTCACCTCATATCACTGGTTACATTTACTATTTAGACGATGTTTCACATGTTTGTGTAGTCGTGATATGATTTGACCCCACGCCCGTCATCCTGGAGGACTAGGCAGGATTGCAACGAATACCCTTCACGGTCGTCAAGATTCGTCCCATGATGTGAGCTTTTTGCTATAGCTATCAGGCACAATGTCGCTCAAATCCAACCAGTTTTTGAAACTGGACGTCTTGCATGTTTAGTTGCTTTAGCATAATAACATACTTAGTTCCGAAAATAACATAACAATCTACTGTCCATCATCACATCTCTTTAGTACTTATACCATTATTGCGCGCGGCTCCGCCCGCGTGGAAAATTTTTCCGGGATAAAAAGGAGCCTATAGCACTCAGGAGTAATGTAGCTTCCTATTAATGAAAGAATTTTCAAAATCGGTCCAGTAGTTCCTGAGATTAGCGCGTTGAAACACACAAACTCTTCAGCTTTATAATATTAGTATAGATATTATGTCCTCCTATTAGGTACAATTTATATAATTGGGCTTTATTATTAGGCAGACATGATAATTTTATATAGTACACCATTTCTCATAGGTCGATTGTCCCTCCAGTTCATCATAAGCATTAAATGGCTATCTAAGTGTAGCAACGCGTAGATACCAAATTAAACTCCAAAAAGTGCTAGGTAAGTACTTAAGTACCAAGATCATTGTAAATTAGAAGTTCTAAGAATTTTTGGTTTTCTTAACGGCCAGTGTTTGCCTAAAAGAGTAGCTGGATCTATTGAACATCAACGACGTAGTACCTACTAAGTTTTCTGGACAGAATGTATGGTAAAACCAGGGTGGCATGTTGCTTGCTTAGTAACCTAGCAAACAAAACAACTTGATGCGGATGCGACGCTTTGCCGTTGCGTTTCGTGTAGTCTATACAATATTGTAAAGCGTCTTTCTAAAATATCGATAATGCATCCGCGAGTTTTCTGGATTTGTGGGAAGTTAACATCTCATTGTTAATAATGGCGTCCTTAGGCCCCGTTTTTTCAACCGTGGTTATCTTTTTGTCCGGGTCTTATTAAGCTGGACGCCTTCGCAGCGCCTGGCCCACTCGAAGCTCTGCGAGCGCGTCCAGATTAATAACACCGAGGATTACCCTAACCACGGTTGAAAAAACCCGGTCTTACTTAGCACTTTTTTGCATACGAAATTACCTTGGGTCAGTAATTTTTTTGTCGCTCTGTTTCTTTCCGTAGCCATAGCTACGGAAAGAAACAGAGCGACATAATAATAAGCAACTTTAGTTAATTCTACTTTTAAGCAAGTATTTGCAGCCATGCCAGCCTGATATTTCAGGACGATGGGCTCGTATCATACGAGCGCAGGCCTGTGCAATACATTATTAAAATAAGTAATTCAGTGTTCTGGTTGGTGTAGCTACTAAATGGTATCTATTAGTGATGTAACGAATATCCAATTTCCAACATTCGCGAATGCGAATATGGGATTTTTATTGGGCACCAAAAGTTTTTATCGTACGTTACGTGAAATTAGCTGCAAAGTGACCTAACTACACCTGATAGTAAGCGTCGTGAAGTCCAGATAGAGTGGCCTGTTTGAAATATGTCAGCGACATTCGTTCAGCGTTCTCCTACGAACCTCTTCATTTACAATTTGTTTGCGCAGAGAACACCGAGCATCTTTATAGCTCGCTGAGTGACTGTGAGCCGTCTTGGGTGGCGCATAGTCAGAGGCCACGTCTCAAATCCGTACGTCTTCACTGGTAACACTGATTAATTGAAGATTTTTGTCTTTAAGCTCTGAGGTATTTGAAATGAGAAGACCTTGCCTAGTTTCCCGAACGAGCTCAACCGAGCTGGTTTTGACCTCTATCTTGAAGTTAGACTTGCCTAACTGGACCACTTTTCTTAGATAGACAGATCCGTCGACAACTTCGTGAGTTACGTTCTCAACATTAATCGGTATATACACGAAATGAGCATTGGACAAGATTTTGGTCTTGTTAACTTTAAGGCCTACCAGGTGGGAAACTCGGTTGAGGCCTTTGAGCAAATGATCATAATGCTATGGACCTCAAATGATTCTGACAAGACAACAATATTGCGGCAAATCAAAGGTGAGTAATGTACTCGTCATTGAAGCTAATTCCAAATACTTTCTAATCAAAAAGCTTGAAGATGTCGTCCAACGCGGCAGTGACGAATTTCAGAGAAATAACATCTCTCTTAAAGTGGACGATAGCCTAGCTGGGAATGGAACGGTCTGCCGAGACTTTTCGAAGTTACGTGTGTATTGTTTATCAATTATCGTTCGCTTTAACGGTGAAGGAAAACATCGTGAGGAAACCTACATACCTGAGAATTCTCCATAAGAATCTCGAGGGTATGTGAAGTCTGCCAACCCGCACTAGGCCAGCGTGGTGGACTAAGGCCTGAACCCTGTCAGTAGTAGTGGAGGCCCGTGCTCAGCAGTGGGCAGTATATAATACAGGGCTGATTGCGAACATCTCCCTGCCTCACGCCTCTGTGTAGTAGAATAGCCTTCGTGCTCTGCTCTTGTACTTAGATTGACATAATGGCGTTGTTGTATAAGCACCTAAGCCCTTTAATGTACCGATAGTCTATGTGGCTCTCTGGAGGAACTGCAATACAGCCCAGATCTCGCTCGAATTAAAGACCTTCTCATAGTCTACAAACGCTAAGTAAAGTGGCAAGTTATATATCTCAGTTTTCCTATATAAAATTGTATGAATGTGATCTATGGTACTATACCCTTTTCGGAATCCAGCTTGCTCGGGAGGCTGGAAGTTATTCAGCCTGAACTTGAGATGATTCGTGATAACCCTCGAGAACAGTTTATAAACATGGATCAGAAGTGCGATGGACCTATAATTCTTTATGACCTTTATTGAAGAACAGCACCATACTCTTGTTCCAGGCGCTACACCCTCAAACAGCGCGGAATGAAAAAGCGTCTGAAGGACTTTTAGTATCGGCTCACCGCCCGCTTACAGAAGTTATGTAGTGATTCTTCCTTGCTTGCTGCCTTGTTGTAAAACCTCTCAAGCTCTCTCAATAGCACTACCTTCGTTGACATTACATTGCCGTCTTCCGTCTTTAGCTTGGCCATTTGGCTTTACCCGATAGACAGTTCTTTTGCGAACACTTTGGAGCCTTTGTTCCGCTCGATCGTCTCCTTGATGCTTTCCACATTGTAAGCACGGAAGTCGTGTCAGGAGGATTCCCTGTCTGTCAATCGAGCTTCCGATATGCTTCAGCGTCCTCCGAAGACTGCAACGCCATATATCGACATTGGTAACTTAATCATTAAAAAAAAATATAACTAGTCCATTCGGGTTAAGTAAATAGTAAGTCATCAGTGCAACTGAAGGATTTAAAAGGTATACACATTGAAGGAGATTATTGATGTTTTTCCTTCACGGTATAGTGAAGGAAAAACATCAATAATTTATAATATTTTAAAAGATTTTATTGTATACGTATAATATTTTCCAATAATTTTATAAACTAATAATAGATTAAGTATGGCGAAATCTCGTATAAATAAAAATATAAATCCCATCACGTTGTGATCCCGGTAAAAACATAATTTAAAGTACTTAAGTGCGTTTAGTAAGTTCGAAGTTTATTGTTATCAAAATATATAATATTTATTTTGTATGAGTAGGTACTATAAATACTAACAAAATTATGATTAACATATTGTAAACATAATCTGTCGCAGTGTTATTTTGTAATTTATTTTCACATGTCATAGCCAAAATATTCGCATGATTTCTTGCGAATGCGAATGCGAATATTAAAAAAGATGCGAATATTCGCGAATGCAAATGCGAATATTTGTTACACCACTAGTATCTATGCGATACGTCTACTATAATCATGAGAATAAACTACTCATCTAATAACTAGTAACAGTTATTGTTATTAATTATTTTAAATACTATTAAAATTTACAAAATAACGCGTTATTTAAAATGCTATTTTTTATAACCTGTTTTAAAAAAAAACACGGATTTCTAATAGACAATAGACGTTCGATGATCGGCGTTTGTTTGATGTTTCTTGTCTATAGGTTGTTATGATTTTTGACGTTTTGTGTTTTGACTTCTTAATTCGGGAAGTTTCCTAAAAAATCTGTTTAGAGAAAGTTTAAATCACTAGGTATAATTTTGTGCAATTACTGGAATAAACTAAGGGTGAGTGATATCTCGTAATATAATATTCCCAGTAAACTTGAAAATATTGAAGGTTATGATTATGTTTTGTTGATATTCGCAATAACTTTGTATTCAAAACCAATAATCGTATTCTGCCAGAACCATAATGTAAACCTGAAATCGCCTTTATATAGGTATAAGTACTTACCCATAAACAATTGGTAAAGGCGATGCAATTGAGCAAAAGGATAAATAGATATTAGGTACACAATAATATTGTCCTTGGCGTTACCATGGCAACAGGACATGTCTGTCATCGTCTTGAATTTTCTATGTTCATAATTCTTCATGTAATGAAATACAATTTCAATTATAATGTTGTGGAACAGAGTTATATAATATGGTAGCAGATGTAATTTTTTTTCCTATTTAGTGCTTGAATCATTTACTTGATTACACTATTACTTACCACATTAAATTAAGTAAATAAAAAACAATTTAGATTTGTTAAGATTATTTCAATAATGGCTCCTCTCGACCAGGATTCCATACTCATATTTTAGTGTACATCCAGTAAAGCAGGCTATTATGATTAGGGTGACTGTTGAGGGACACTATATTTATGTTGGCAATGGGCATTAACATAGGCAGAGGCATGAGTAAACTTAGTATTATATAATCTAGACCTAGTACTGTAGATACTAGGTATTATATGAGTGTTGCTTGGCTGTTTGCTAGTGACCATATGTTGTTATAAACTTATTTCTCTCCCATGATGCCTATCATCCTGGTGTAAATTAGGCATAAGTTCTTATTCCGGACATCACACTTTTTAGAACCAAAGATTGAAGTTTGTAAATAAAATTTACATACCTATTTCTAAAATAGCCCTGGAATAAACAAAAGCACTTAACATTGCATTATTCTTAACTTCTAGCGACCATTACCGAAGTTTTAACTTCAAAATTTGCATATTTATAAAAGTCTTTCTAAAATCAATTTAAACTAGAAAATTATTAAGTTTTAAATTTAAAATATACATACATTACATATGATTAACAAAGTAAATTGTTATGCAGTTTCTTAACATTACAGTTTTGAAAACATAATCGGACACTGTTGAGAAGAAAAGTTCGAACTGATGTTTTCATACTTTTGAGGAAATGCAGTTTAAAGTTTGATAGCAAATTAAAATATAGTACTATGCAGTTACTGATTGAAAATTAGATGAGTAGTGAGTACTAAAACATGACATGTACATTATTTTGAACAGAAAATATAATGCTTTTTCACATGAAGATTTTCTGTAATTACTAAAATATACTGTGGGTCTTTTATGCAAAATACTAGAATATTTGGTTGATGAGTGGAATCTTTTTACTAGGATGAAATAAATCAAAATATCATCAAACTATGTACGAGCCAATAACGCTCATACAGCAATTTTCGTGCATATATTTGTCAATATGTGCTAAATACATTTAGTCGTAACAAAACACTAGTCAGTGGGCTTAGAATGTGACAAAAAAACACGTCACGTTTCCGTTTCGTCTTATTGGGATTGGTAGAGAGACAAACACGTGACTGACGTATTGATCAATCACAAACATCAAAATTAAACGACATAGTTTTGCGAGTTGCGTCTTTGTGTCACATTCTAAGCCCACAGGCCTAATACAAATATAAACATACGTAACATGCGACTCAGGTAACTAAACGTAAACAGTTATTTACAATAGACTATTCAACTTAAAAGTGGTTTGGCGTTAACTATTTAGGCCTACAACAACAACACAATTACAACCGGGTACCGTCAACGGCGAAGCACCAACAAACTACTTGGATCATTTGTACACATATGAAACTTGATTAGGAGATTATGGTTATGTATTTGTTGGTTGTATCTTTTTTGCTTAACAGGGTCCAATTATCAATGAATTACAATGTTACCTGACTGCCTTGGTAGCGTAGTTGTATTACGGTCTCGGGTTCGATCCCCGGGTTGGGCAAAGTGATATTGAGTTCCTCTACTCAGTATCAACCAGGAGTCTTGAGTGCCTGATATGGCGATTGGCGATAAACTCCGGGCTAATCACATCATGGGACGTAATACGCACGGCGAAAAGTGGGTGCACTAGTTGCGCCTATGCCTACCGCTTCGGCAATAAAAAGTGTGTACATACATACATAAAGCTACCATAAGTTTTATTCTTGGAGAGAAGGTATTACAGTAAGTAATTAAACAATTAATTACACTGTAATTTCTCAAGTATTAACTAATTGTAAATGTTACTGTTAATGTAGAAGAAAATGACTTCACCAATTCCATTTGCCATAAATTATATTTGCCGTAGTAAATATGAGCGAGAAATTAGCAGCTAATAGTCATTAAATGCGTTCATTACTGGTTCTCTTAAGGTGCAGTGATTTTGAATATGGATTTTAGTAAATTTATTTAGAATAAATTACTTTATTAATTCTCTTGGTTTTAGTCATGCTCTGCTTGAAAAACTTTTCCAGAATAACTTAACTGAGTACCTTTCTGAGATAATATTATATTACTCCAAGTAATAGTTTATCTGTGTGCCAAATTTCGTTCAAATTAGTTGAGCAGTTTTTTTAATTTATTTCTTACTAAACTTCCAAGTTCTAACCATCCAAAGATCCAGACATATTCACACATTTTTTTTTCTGTTTTTTGTTTCATAAGATTGTATTCAGTATTATTTCTATCAATATCTTGAGACCTGAGCTAATCTCACCTGCATATAATATGTACAGTCAGCCACAAAAGTAACTCGACAAATTAAAACTTGGAAACGCTTCTACACGTTACCTCGAATCGAAATATTCTTTTTTCTTTATCTTTACTAATATTAGAAAGCTGAAGAGTTTGTTTGATTGGTTGAACTCGCTAATCTCAGGAACTACTGAACAGATTTTTAAAATTCTTTCGCTAATAGGAAGCTACATTACCCCTCGAGTGATATAGTCTACTACAATAAAAGACCTACGCTGAGTTTCTTGGTGCTTCTTCTGAGGTCAGTGGGCTTTGCCGAAGCACTGGTAGAATCTCTTAGATGATAAAAACATTGTAAAAAATGACGTGTAAAAGTGCCCTTAGGGGCGTAATTACTTAATAAATGATTTGAATTGAATTTAATACTTTTTATCCCGGGAAAATATTTTTACTGCCTCGGTGGCGTAGTTGTATTACGGTACGACTGCAATGCTGAGTTCTCGGGTTCGATCCACGGGTCGGGCAAAGTGATAATGGATTTTTCTATTCAGTATCAGCCCGGAGTCTGGAATTTGTGCCCGATATGGCGATAGGCTCGCTCCCTAGCACATCATGGGACGGAATACACTTGGCGAAAAGTGGGTGCACTAGTTGCGCCTCTGCCTACCCATTTGGGGATAAAAGGCGTGAGTATGCGAAAATATTTTTATCCCGGAAAAACTTTTTCACGCGGGCGGAGCCGTGAGAAATATCTACTATAGTTCGGACAAACTAAGCTGGCCAGTATGACAATTCAATTTTTTTCCCGACGCGATAACTCTGTGAGAACGTCTACCCAAAAAATTCAAAACCGTGTCATGTCATACCGGCCATATTAGTTTGTCCCTACTATAATTATGACATATGGCTGCATTGTATGCACCGTGAGAAAATACAAGAATTTTCGAACCGAAAAGAACCACACGCCTTGCTTATTTAGTATGGTCCGCAAATCCCATTCGAAATCTATTTCGCTCTCAGCCTGTTCTGCTCATAGTACATTTATTAATACATCGAGTTGCTTCCACGTATCCCGCAACCCAAACCTGTTGTGAACTATCACTGAGTCATTAACCATGTAATTATAGCTACTGTATATTGCGAAACTACGACCTCTTTCATCTACATGTGCGCTCATGAGGTGGAAAGTTTACGCGAACTATAAGACCCGGTTGTTGATGATTTTCTATTTGCTTAGCGATTCCATTGGATAGTCGGATAATGTGGTGATATATTTGTCGGTTTGTGTCGTACTTTTAATTAGTATGGGTTTTGATGAGATTTTAGGAGTTGAATATTGATGATACATTGGGTTAAGTTTTATTGAAATCTTTTAGGTTTTATAGCACATTTTAGATGATAGGTGACCTAATCGTAAAGGAACACTAGAGTCCACACTTCAGGAACACGTACACCGTCAGAAGAATAGTTTGTGCTTGGTCGAACTTATGCTGGGCGCATGGTGTTCGGGAATGGGAAGAATGATTTATCGGATAACAGCCAAGCAGATACGTAACCGTCCGCCGTTTTTGGAAGATAATAGTAACCACTATAAAGCCAAGTTAATGAAGTCAAAATTTGCTACACCCTAGCTGTACCGCATCACAAATTTAGCTAGACTACTTCGTATGACCATCATATTCTGTCACCTTAAAATGTATTTCACGGACGAAAAACGGTGTACAGACTAGAGGGCAAAAGTTATTGACATCATAAAAACAACTTCACTTGGTAGCTTATTTAATCCGGTACGTGGCAATAAAACTAATTTACTATTAACGCTAACAGCTAAAAGCTTAAAGGCTATAAAGTGAAGTGCCATCGCGTTCTCTTTATGGCTTGTTTAGGGCTTTCGTTTTAGGGCGTAATGCGTATAGCCTGGCGGTGATTTGTTTGCAGCGAAATTGCGTCCTTGGTTTATAGACTTAGATACGAGGACCACCAACGGTTGCGATAGTGTGGAGGATAATGTCTTGTGGCTGTGGGAAAGGTAGAGGGATTTTTTTTAATTAAAAAAGGAGATTTTTCTTGTGTCTGCTGGCGTGGGAGACCTTTTTCGAAACAAAAGCCCACTGTGCACTTTTCCTGAAAAAAAAAGCATATGATGTTAATTTCCTACCTTAGTGACATAGTTGTATTGCGCCCGCGGTATGAATATTGCGTTGAGGTCTCGGCTTCGAATCCCAGGTCGGGCAAAGTGATATTGGGATTTCTGTTCAGTATCAGCCCGGAGACTGGAAATCTGCCCATTAAATGGCTCGTCCTCTATTACATGGGACTGAATATAGTTGGCGAAATGTGGATGTCATCTCTGCTTACCCCTGAAAGGTACTCTCACATACTGCGCAGCTATTGTTATCGGTCGAACATTCACCACTAACACTCGTGGATGTGGTTGGTGGACCGACCGCCTGGTCCATCTGCGTCGCACTTTCCGCAGGGCGCGTAGGTGGTTTAACAAACTTAAAAAGAAACGCTGTAAAAGAGGAGAAGCACTCATATCTACGTTTAATGCGCTGAGAGTTGCCAAGTCACATTATAGAGCAGCGGTACAGAAATCTAAGGGAAATCTATTGCGTAAAATTGTTGGACGGTTGGACAATAGGGGCCGTGGTCTAAATCTATCTGGGCGCTAAATTTAGTCTAAGCCCATTGAGCGATCTATGTGTTAACGTCTACCAATCATGAAAACATCTTTGCATTTATAACACCATTTCATTAGGTCTTCCATTCATGCTAAATGCCACGAGAAACACCTCACAGGACTTGATCTTTAGGACCTCCCAAGTCATTAAATATTGGCTATCAGGAACAACATGAATTACTTATCTCGCCATGTCTGCTTCACATCGGAATGTAATTGCATTGTTTGGCATCGAAACAAAAACCAACTTAATCGTTGCCAGATACGTATTCAGACCAAAGAGTATATGATTTTTAATTAAAATTAGTCATCACGTTAAAAAAAAACCAAACAGAACCCACATCACGTCTTTATCCCCGAAGGGGCTAAGGAGAGTTGCAACCATCCACTTTTTACCATATTAGATATTTTTAATTCCGGCAAATCGTGTTAGAAAGATCTACTAATTACCAAAAACCGTAATACTAATACCAATTCTATATTATATACAGCTCACTGCTGAGCACGGGCCTCCTCTATTGCAGAAAAGGGTTAGACCTTAGTCCACCTTGCTGGCCTAGTGCGGCTTGGCAGACTTCACATACCCTCGAAATTCTTATGGAGAATTCTCAGGTATGTAGGTTTCCTCACGATGTTTTCCCTCACCTTTAAAGCGAACGATAATTGATAAGCAATACTCACATAACTTCGAAAAGTCAGAGGTGTGCGCTTTGAGTTTTGAACCTGCGGACACTGTCGTGGCAGACCGTTCCATTCCTAACTAAGCTATCGTCCACTTACCGTAATACAAGCAATATATTCTAAAATATTGAAGTCATATAAATTATGACACTCATAAACATTATCGCCCCGGACTGTTAAACCAAACCACGTAGAATATTACTAATTAAGCCACAAGCTAGTATGAGGACTCCGTGGCCCCATAAAGAATTCTGAGTACGCACCTGTTAGTTAATAGGTGATTATCATTACTCAAGTGCTAACGGTGAACGCATGTCAGTGATTACGGGTTCAAATCTCGGCAATTGTTCATTTGCATTTCTAACCACGCGATTATTGTTCTGATTTAATATTCGTTCAAGTGTGCAGTTAAAATGATCGCTGCTTGGTATTTAATTTTGAATTCGTTTAAAATATTATGTTTAGTTTAGAGGCTTTTTATAGGGCCATAGAAATTATGATGAAATGATGATTTAAAATTAAGCGAGTTCGAGTTAAATTTTTATGATTATTTAATAGTCTGGTACGTTTGGTTTGTATGCAATAACTTTCATGTAATCAGTGTTAATTATAATTAATAAGCATTAAACCCAAATGCTGTAAATTTTATTTGTTCATAATTAAATTATGAAGTTAATAATCTATGGCAATACATGTTTATATATTAAAGAAATAGAGAATAGTAAAAGGCGTGTGTAAAATGCGCTCCAAAACCAACAGTAATAACAAATAATATTTTAAAATATTTTGACTTTTGATTGTGTAAATTGATGAACTAAGAGCTTTATACCATCCGGTTAAGAAGATCTCGCACTTTCCCGCGAACTTTTTTGGACGACTTTTTTTAGATGTATTGTTCTTTATCTTATGCACTCTCAGTCAAAGTTTGAACACGCCTTCATATCGAGAAAATTAGCAACATTAGTGCAATTATCAAGAACAATAGCGTTGACCCGAGGATTTGTTATGGCGCCTTCGTCTTGAATAAAATCAGTATCACGTTTAGAGTGTAGGTTGAGGGCAACGCATTATAATTAATTGGTTTAATTAATATTATGCACGTAGTTGAGTTGTTGGTAACTTGATTGTTTTTACTAGTTTTCGATCGCGGGTTTGCTTGTGTAATTGGCTTTATGGGTGTAGGATACTCATGGGTTCGTGAAGATACAAAACTGATTTTTTTAAGGATATAATTATACAATTATTTTATAAGTATTAATAATTATATTAATAATTATAAGTGCGTTATTCTTCCAACTTTTCGTTGCAGTTTTCTGCCTCACTGCTTTTCCATTTCTGCCACATTTTTTTTAATACACTCGTTCACATTTTTTCGATTACACATTTCCTTATCTATACTATAATATTATAAAGCTGAAGAGTTTGTTTGTTTGAACGCGCTAATCTCAGGAACTACTGGACCGATTTTGAAAATTCTTTCACTAATAGGAAGCTACATTACTCCTGAGTGCTATAGGCTACTTTTTATCCCGGAAAAAAATTTCCACGCGGGCGGAGCCGCGCGCAAAAGCTAGTTTAAGTATAATAGTATGGAAAACTATAATTGCTCTGAAAAACCACCCCGGATTACTAATGATTTGGAGATAGGCGCTTATTTTAGGCAACAGATTAAACAATGTGCAGTATGCGTTCTGAAATCATTAGTAATAAACATCCATAATTATCGAGAGCAAAATGTTTTATGCATTTAATGTTGAAATGTAATTTAGAACCGCTGTACACGCGGTGAATAATAATTTTCCCACGTGCCTATATTCAATTATAACCGCGGACGTGTATTACATTGCGGGAAACTTGTTTAATTTCAGTACATTTATCGGAATAACTGATCTGCTATATTTATCAACTTTCGTTAGTGAGGTACGGTTGTTCGTTTGCTAACTAATTATATTTGCTTATGAATGCTAAGTAACTTAAAGAATTGAGGGAATATAGAGAAGTTGGGGAGTTTGTTAGCTGCTTTGTATTATAATAAATTGATTAACTGCTCTGAATTGGATGCTATGAAATGTGTAGTTATAATGTAATTGGCATTATATCACTGCATACAGAATGGTACTACGCCTAGTTTTGGAAAGAACAGTACTTCGGTGTTACCTCTTTTATTCGTATAGTATCTGCCTTCAAATGAAAATCTTACAATGATTATTAGCTTAAAACCGTCCCACTAGAATCCAAAGATCCCATTGTCGAATCGTAAACCACAAGAATAACAAGTTACACCCACTTCACCAGGATCTCTTACTCATGTAAATATATTATGTACATACTTTGCTAATGTATGGGAACTCAAGCTAATGTGGTTCACAAAATGCGTGGTTAAACAAACGGGTGGTTGAGTGTGACATTAAAAGTGTCCAATTAAGGTAGACAGAGATAAAAGCTTGCGGAAACCAAGAAGCTGCAGCGTTTAGAACAGATTGATAGTGGAATGAATTGCGTGTACTTGTGATTCATGAAATAAATTGTATATTTATACACTCACATACAAGTCTATTTATACACTCACACACTACGCTAAGAATTATGATAATAATATCATTATGTCTCCTAACGATGGTCTCTACTCTCTTTCCTTTTTTTTTGTAGCCGTCATCACTGAGGTGCTCTCGTCTTGAAGTTTTGAATGGTATAAGGTAAAATGAACCTTAGGTCATACATAATTCAGTCATGAAATTTGTTAATTATGAGCTATGGAAACATTTGTTTTGTGTGGTTTCGTTTTTGGAAATTGAAGTTTCTTGCTTCTGAGCCGTCTCATTGGTTGGGTAGCTCCGTGCCTCGGAGGGTGCATTTCCAGAATAACTAATTTGTGTTTTCTTCGGGCTCTTTTAGTCTTGGTCACTACCATGGTAGCTCTGTACCTTCTATTTTATTTAGATTACTAGCTTTTGCCCGCGGCTCCGCCCGCATGAATGAGTTTACCCGGTATAAAAGTCCCGCTTAAAATGTAGCTTATATGACACGTTCGTAGATTTACCATAGCAGCGCCATCTATTGATTACTTACTCAACCCAGTCGAAAGGTATCGACATCTGTTAGAATCATTCATAGCAGCGCCATCTATTGATTACTTACTCAACCCAGTCGAAAGGTATCGACATCTGTTATCATTACCATAGCAGCGCCATCTATTGATTACTTACTCAACCCAGTCGAAAGGTATCGACATCTGTTAGAATCATTTGGAGTTAACAGATAATTGTGACTGTCAAATAATAACAGACAAATAATTAACAATAAATTAAAATTGCGACTATAATTTGAGATTTAAACTATCCTATCTCTCAAGTTGGATCGAACTGCACATGGTGTGCGAATTTTATTATAATCGGTTAAGTGGTTTAGGAGTCCATTGAGGACAAACATTGTGACACGAGATTTATATATATTAAGATATTATTGTACCAATAGGGTAGTTTCCTATGTTTGATTTTGTACATTATTATAGATGTAACAAAAAATAATCCAAAAAATAAATTCTTCTGTGAAATCAGCATCAAAATCGATGGATAAATCAAGCAGTTATTCAATTTTGAAATATTGTGAGCAAAAGTTGGGGCGTGGCGGGGATATCGCGCTATCTCTTTCGCACGCAAGCAGCGTTATGGCCGACGGAGCTTGGTGACGTCACAGCCTAGTATTGCTGTTATTTGACAGCTACCCCTTCCAAATTTCAAAGCTTTATAGCTTAGTTATTATTGCGCCAATTTTGAAAATTCTTTTACCATTAGTTTTTGGATAGCATACATTATTCATATTTGTATTTCTAAAAAAAAATGTCAACTACCCTATTCTTCTCGTAACATAGTACTAGCGGTAAATGTACAGCCGCTTAAGTAAACATCGTGATGCTTTAAAATTATCAGGACATTGTAAATAATCCTCTTGTGAACGATCCAGCGTGTCGTATACACTATAGTGCCCGGTCCGTTAGCTAGATGCACGCCCGCGACTCGGCTCGATACTAGACGATTTAATTAACGTATTGTGAGCCGGCCGCTATTAACTGCAGACTGCAAGACTTTTGTGTTAAGGCGATGGTGTTTTACTATAATAGTTTGTTGTTGGCAAAGTGATAATGGATTTTTCTATTCAGTATCAGCCCGGAGTCTGGAATTTGTGCCCGATATGGCGATAGGCTCGCTCCCTAGCACATCATGGGACGGAATACACTTGGCGAAAAGTGGGTGCACTAGTTGCGCCTCTGCCTACCCATTTGGGGATAAAAGGCGTGAGTATGCGAAAATATTTTTATCCCGGAAAAACTTTTTCACGCGGGCGGAGCCGTGAGAAATATCTACTATAGTTCGGACAAACTAAGCTGGCCAGTATGACAATTCAATTTTTTTCCCGACGCGATAACTCTGTGAGAACGTCTACCCAAAAAATTCAAAACCGTGTCATGTCATACCGGCCATATTAGTTTGTCCCTACTATAATTATGACATATGGCTGCATTGTATGCACCGTGAGAAAATACAAGAATTTTCGAACCGAAAAGAACCACACGCCTTGCTTATTTAGTATGGTCCGCAAATCCCATTCGAAATCTATTTCGCTCTCAGCCTGTTCTGCTCATAGTACATTTATTAATACATCGAGTTGCTTCCACGTATCCCGCAACCCAAACCTGTTGTGAACTATCACTGAGTCATTAACCATGTAATTATAGCTACTGTATATTGCGAAACTACGACCTCTTTCATCTACATGTGCGCTCATGAGGTGGAAAGTTTACGCGAACTATAAGACCCGGTTGTTGATGATTTTCTATTTGCTTAGCGATTCCATTGGATAGTCGGATAATGTGGTGATATATTTGTCGGTTTGTGTCGTACTTTTAATTAGTATGGGTTTTGATGAGATTTTAGGAGTTGAATATTGATGATACATTGGGTTAAGTTTTATTGAAATCTTTTAGGTTTTATAGCACATTTTAGATGATAGGTGACCTAATCGTAAAGGAACACTAGAGTCCACACTTCAGGAACACGTACACCGTCAGAAGAATAGTTTGTGCTTGGTCGAACTTATGCTGGGCGCATGGTGTTCGGGAATGGGAAGAATGATTTATCGGATAACAGCCAAGCAGATACGTAACCGTCCGCCGTTTTTGGAAGATAATAGTAACCACTATAAAGCCAAGTTAATGAAGTCAAAATTTGCTACACCCTAGCTGTACCGCATCACAAATTTAGCTAGACTACTTCGTATGACCATCATATTCTGTCACCTTAAAATGTATTTCACGGACGAAAAACGGTGTACAGACTAGAGGGCAAAAGTTATTGACATCATAAAAACAACTTCACTTGGTAGCTTATTTAATCCGGTACGTGGCAATAAAACTAATTTACTATTAACGCTAACAGCTAAAAGCTTAAAGGCTATAAAGTGAAGTGCCATCGCGTTCTCTTTATGGCTTGTTTAGGGCTTTCGTTTTAGGGCGTAATGCGTATAGCCTGGCGGTGATTTGTTTGCAGCGAAATTGCGTCCTTGGTTTATAGACTTAGATACGAGGACCACCAACGGTTGCGATAGTGTGGAGGATAATGTCTTGTGGCTGTGGGAAAGGTAGAGGGATTTTTTTTAATTAAAAAAGGAGATTTTTCTTGTGTCTGCTGGCGTGGGAGACCTTTTTCGAAACAAAAGCCCACTGTGCACTTTTCCTGAAAAAAAAAGCATATGATGTTAATTTCCTACCTTAGTGACATAGTTGTATTGCGCCCGCGGTATGAATATTGCGTTGAGGTCTCGGCTTCGAATCCCAGGTCGGGCAAAGTGATATTGGGATTTCTGTTCAGTATCAGCCCGGAGACTGGAAATCTGCCCATTAAATGGCTCGTCCTCTATTACATGGGACTGAATATAGTTGGCGAAATGTGGATGTCATCTCTGCTTACCCCTGAAAGGTACTCTCACATACTGCGCAGCTATTGTTATCGGTCGAACATTCACCACTAACACTCGTGGATGTGGTTGGTGGACCGACCGCCTGGTCCATCTGCGTCGCACTTTCCGCAGGGCGCGTAGGTGGTTTAACAAACTTAAAAAGAAACGCTGTAAAAGAGGAGAAGCACTCATATCTACGTTTAATGCGCTGAGAGTTGCCAAGTCACATTATAGAGCAGCGGTACAGAAATCTAAGGGAAATCTATTGCGTAAAATTGTTGGACGGTTGGACAATAGGGGCCGTGGTCTAAATCTATCTGGGCGCTAAATTTAGTCTAAGCCCATTGAGCGATCTATGTGTTAACGTCTACCAATCATGAAAACATCTTTGCATTTATAACACCATTTCATTAGGTCTTCCATTCATGCTAAATGCCACGAGAAACACCTCACAGGACTTGATCTTTAGGACCTCCCAAGTCATTAAATATTGGCTATCAGGAACAACATGAATTACTTATCTCGCCATGTCTGCTTCACATCGGAATGTAATTGCATTGTTTGGCATCGAAACAAAAACCAACTTAATCGTTGCCAGATACGTATTCAGACCAAAGAGTATATGATTTTTAATTAAAATTAGTCATCACGTTAAAAAAAAACCAAACAGAACCCACATCACGTCTTTATCCCCGAAGGGGCTAAGGAGAGTTGCAACCATCCACTTTTTACCATATTAGATATTTTTAATTCCGGCAAATCGTGTTAGAAAGATCTACTAATTACCAAAAACCGTAATACTAATACCAATTCTATATTATATACAGCTCACTGCTGAGCACGGGCCTCCTCTATTGCAGAAAAGGGTTAGACCTTAGTCCACCTTGCTGGCCTAGTGCGGCTTGGCAGACTTCACATACCCTCGAAATTCTTATGGAGAATTCTCAGGTATGTAGGTTTCCTCACGATGTTTTCCCTCACCTTTAAAGCGAACGATAATTGATAAGCAATACTCACATAACTTCGAAAAGTCAGAGGTGTGCGCTTTGAGTTTTGAACCTGCGGACACTGTCGTGGCAGACCGTTCCATTCCTAACTAAGCTATCGTCCACTTACCGTAATACAAGCAATATATTCTAAAATATTGAAGTCATATAAATTATGACACTCATAAACATTATCGCCCCGGACTGTTAAACCAAACCACGTAGAATATTACTAATTAAGCCACAAGCTAGTATGAGGACTCCGTGGCCCCATAAAGAATTCTGAGTACGCACCTGTTAGTTAATAGGTGATTATCATTACTCAAGTGCTAACGGTGAACGCATGTCAGTGATTACGGGTTCAAATCTCGGCAATTGTTCATTTGCATTTCTAACCACGCGATTATTGTTCTGATTTAATATTCGTTCAAGTGTGCAGTTAAAATGATCGCTGCTTGGTATTTAATTTTGAATTCGTTTAAAATATTATGTTTAGTTTAGAGGCTTTTTATAGGGCCATAGAAATTATGATGAAATGATGATTTAAAATTAAGCGAGTTCGAGTTAAATTTTTATGATTATTTAATAGTCTGGTACGTTTGGTTTGTATGCAATAACTTTCATGTAATCAGTGTTAATTATAATTAATAAGCATTAAACCCAAATGCTGTAAATTTTATTTGTTCATAATTAAATTATGAAGTTAATAATCTATGGCAATACATGTTTATATATTAAAGAAATAGAGAATAGTAAAAGGCGTGTGTAAAATGCGCTCCAAAACCAACAGTAATAACAAATAATATTTTAAAATATTTTGACTTTTGATTGTGTAAATTGATGAACTAAGAGCTTTATACCATCCGGTTAAGAAGATCTCGCACTTTCCCGCGAACTTTTTTGGACGACTTTTTTTAGATGTATTGTTCTTTATCTTATGCACTCTCAGTCAAAGTTTGAACACGCCTTCATATCGAGAAAATTAGCAACATTAGTGCAATTATCAAGAACAATAGCGTTGACCCGAGGATTTGTTATGGCGCCTTCGTCTTGAATAAAATCAGTATCACGTTTAGAGTGTAGGTTGAGGGCAACGCATTATAATTAATTGGTTTAATTAATATTATGCACGTAGTTGAGTTGTTGGTAACTTGATTGTTTTTACTAGTTTTCGATCGCGGGTTTGCTTGTGTAATTGGCTTTATGGGTGTAGGATACTCATGGGTTCGTGAAGATACAAAACTGATTTTTTTAAGGATATAATTATACAATTATTTTATAAGTATTAATAATTATATTAATAATTATAAGTGCGTTATTCTTCCAACTTTTCGTTGCAGTTTTCTGCCTCACTGCTTTTCCATTTCTGCCACATTTTTTTTAATACACTCGTTCACATTTTTTCGATTACACATTTCCTTATCTATACTATAATATTATAAAGCTGAAGAGTTTGTTTGTTTGAACGCGCTAATCTCAGGAACTACTGGACCGATTTTGAAAATTCTTTCACTAATAGGAAGCTACATTACTCCTGAGTGCTATAGGCTACTTTTTATCCCGGAAAAAAATTTCCACGCGGGCGGAGCCGCGCGCAAAAGCTAGTTTAAGTATAATAGTATGGAAAACTATAATTGCTCTGAAAAACCACCCCGGATTACTAATGATTTGGAGATAGGCGCTTATTTTAGGCAACAGATTAAACAATGTGCAGTATGCGTTCTGAAATCATTAGTAATAAACATCCATAATTATCGAGAGCAAAATGTTTTATGCATTTAATGTTGAAATGTAATTTAGAACCGCTGTACACGCGGTGAATAATAATTTTCCCACGTGCCTATATTCAATTATAACCGCGGACGTGTATTACATTGCGGGAAACTTGTTTAATTTCAGTACATTTATCGGAATAACTGATCTGCTATATTTATCAACTTTCGTTAGTGAGGTACGGTTGTTCGTTTGCTAACTAATTATATTTGCTTATGAATGCTAAGTAACTTAAAGAATTGAGGGAATATAGAGAAGTTGGGGAGTTTGTTAGCTGCTTTGTATTATAATAAATTGATTAACTGCTCTGAATTGGATGCTATGAAATGTGTAGTTATAATGTAATTGGCATTATATCACTGCATACAGAATGGTACTACGCCTAGTTTTGGAAAGAACAGTACTTCGGTGTTACCTCTTTTATTCGTATAGTATCTGCCTTCAAATGAAAATCTTACAATGATTATTAGCTTAAAACCGTCCCACTAGAATCCAAAGATCCCATTGTCGAATCGTAAACCACAAGAATAACAAGTTACACCCACTTCACCAGGATCTCTTACTCATGTAAATATATTATGTACATACTTTGCTAATGTATGGGAACTCAAGCTAATGTGGTTCACAAAATGCGTGGTTAAACAAACGGGTGGTTGAGTGTGACATTAAAAGTGTCCAATTAAGGTAGACAGAGATAAAAGCTTGCGGAAACCAAGAAGCTGCAGCGTTTAGAACAGATTGATAGTGGAATGAATTGCGTGTACTTGTGATTCATGAAATAAATTGTATATTTATACACTCACATACAAGTCTATTTATACACTCACACACTACGCTAAGAATTATGATAATAATATCATTATGTCTCCTAACGATGGTCTCTACTCTCTTTCCTTTTTTTTTGTAGCCGTCATCACTGAGGTGCTCTCGTCTTGAAGTTTTGAATGGTATAAGGTAAAATGAACCTTAGGTCATACATAATTCAGTCATGAAATTTGTTAATTATGAGCTATGGAAACATTTGTTTTGTGTGGTTTCGTTTTTGGAAATTGAAGTTTCTTGCTTCTGAGCCGTCTCATTGGTTGGGTAGCTCCGTGCCTCGGAGGGTGCATTTCCAGAATAACTAATTTGTGTTTTCTTCGGGCTCTTTTAGTCTTGGTCACTACCATGGTAGCTCTGTACCTTCTATTTTATTTAGATTACTAGCTTTTGCCCGCGGCTCCGCCCGCATGAATGAGTTTACCCGGTATAAAAGTCCCGCTTAAAATGTAGCTTATATGACACGTTCGTAGATTTACCATAGCAGCGCCATCTATTGATTACTTACTCAACCCAGTCGAAAGGTATCGACATCTGTTAGAATCATTCATAGCAGCGCCATCTATTGATTACTTACTCAACCCAGTCGAAAGGTATCGACATCTGTTATCATTACCATAGCAGCGCCATCTATTGATTACTTACTCAACCCAGTCGAAAGGTATCGACATCTGTTAGAATCATTTGGAGTTAACAGATAATTGTGACTGTCAAATAATAACAGACAAATAATTAACAATAAATTAAAATTGCGACTATAATTTGAGATTTAAACTATCCTATCTCTCAAGTTGGATCGAACTGCACATGGTGTGCGAATTTTATTATAATCGGTTAAGTGGTTTAGGAGTCCATTGAGGACAAACATTGTGACACGAGATTTATATATATTAAGATATTATTGTACCAATAGGGTAGTTTCCTATGTTTGATTTTGTACATTATTATAGATGTAACAAAAAATAATCCAAAAAATAAATTCTTCTGTGAAATCAGCATCAAAATCGATGGATAAATCAAGCAGTTATTCAATTTTGAAATATTGTGAGCAAAAGTTGGGGCGTGGCGGGGATATCGCGCTATCTCTTTCGCACGCAAGCAGCGTTATGGCCGACGGAGCTTGGTGACGTCACAGCCTAGTATTGCTGTTATTTGACAGCTACCCCTTCCAAATTTCAAAGCTTTATAGCTTAGTTATTATTGCGCCAATTTTGAAAATTCTTTTACCATTAGTTTTTGGATAGCATACATTATTCATATTTGTATTTCTAAAAAAAAATGTCAACTACCCTATTCTTCTCGTAACATAGTACTAGCGGTAAATGTACAGCCGCTTAAGTAAACATCGTGATGCTTTAAAATTATCAGGACATTGTAAATAATCCTCTTGTGAACGATCCAGCGTGTCGTATACACTATAGTGCCCGGTCCGTTAGCTAGATGCACGCCCGCGACTCGGCTCGATACTAGACGATTTAATTAACGTATTGTGAGCCGGCCGCTATTAACTGCAGACTGCAAGACTTTTGTGTTAAGGCGATGGTGTTTTACTATAGTGGAAGATTTTCATTTGATGTTTGAAATTCGTTCGAAACGTTGGCATTGTAGCCCTATTTTTCAAGACTATGATGACGTACCTAATTACTGATGTCTGATTGTTGATAGGATTTGGTTTCGCTGCTGTAATAATGTTTTGGTGCGCTTTCGGTGTGAACTTTGGGTTGGATAGTGTTTGATGCAATATTTGAATAGAATTGTTGTAACTGTTCCTTATAATACAAAATGCATTAAGGAAAATAAATACGTAAAGTTGTCACGGTACTGAATACTGGAAATATAAGAATTTCCAGCACTTGCATGCGTAGATTCCTGTTTACCATTTAACAGTGGCGTGCCTAGTGTTTTGGATGAGGGCAAGCCAAAGCAGACCTAAAAAAAATTCGCACCTCCGATACATATAAAATGTGCAAGTATAAGAAAGAAAAGCAATATCTAAAAATAAAAATGACTACCCGTACCGGGATTCGAACCAGGGCCTCAAAACAATGTTCGCACCGTGTACGCAATACAACAACGCCATCGAGTCGACTAGTTACCTTTTTGAAATTAGGTACCATTATTTAAAAACAATTTTGACCCATCGAAACTTCTAAACGAAGTTTTTGTAAAGATAAACTATTTACATAGATTTTAACTGTATCAAGTAATTTTAAAAAAGTAAAACACTACAATCATCATTATTACTGTTGACGCACAAGTTTTGTTTAGAAATTTTCAAATTTCATCACAGCTACTGTACCTATTTAATTGGACGAGATAATCAGGTTACAATTCGCTGTTTACCGAAATTATGAAATGAAATGAATGCATTTAACATATGTTTTTGTGAATTGGAATTACTTTTGATAACACTGATTAATTAAATCATTTTACTAGCCAGATGTATGTACCTACCTATTCCAAACACTTGTTTTGTCCGAGAATAATATGAAACACCAACAATACAACTGAATACGTAGTCGTATAACGTATTAGAGCATCCAATAAGACAATAAGTTTTGTTGTATACTGATCTAAATACCTTTTATGATTCTTCAGACACATTTCGCGCCATTCGCCAGCTCGTTAAAAGTTGTTTTTTCCATCATAACCTAACAAATTTAACTTATTCTCGCCGATAAAAACTTTCACACACTTTAAACTATTACAAGAAATATATTCACTCATCTTTATTGTGCTTAAAAGTTTAAAATAACTCAAAAACCACTTAATAAACACAAATACTTCACAATGTAGATCGCCGGCTCAATCAAAACAAATAACTGATGTTGCCTAGTTGGAATCAAAATTACACCACAAAATGAATGCTAAAATTGTGAAAAAAACTTATTGATAAATAAAATTATAGTACAATACCTTAAATAATTATAATCAGATATGTAATTTTAATTATATTATCACTAAAATCTTTACATATTCATGATAAATAAAAAATACACATTAAAATAAGCAAAATAATGCAACCATATTAGAGGTAATTCTTTTAATTGGCAACCCTGTATTTTATACAGTATCTATGGATGCATTAAGCCTGGATTATTTTATAGTACTGATTGCTATAGAAACTTACTATAGCTATACGTATGTGGTATCAGTTTATCCATTAGTGCGAATGAGAAAAATATGTCGGCGAAAAGCCAGGTAAAACCCAACGAGAGAGAGAGTGATGAGTATATTTTGTGCGCATCTAGCTGTTTTGTATTAAATATGAAATGAGTGTACGGCGCGGATGTGGTTGTGTGTGTGTAGGTGTAGTGGTGTGTCTTTAGGTGCGCTCGAGGCGAACCGGTTCAGCGAACCTTAGCGCGGGAATTTTAAAATTTTAAAGAAAATTATTTCTTAGCGTTTTGTTACCGTAAAATGTTGGTCATTGTTTCATATTCGATTTTGAGTACTTAGGTAAATAATTTTAGGGCAAGCCAGGCTTTTCGGCTTCTATGAAAGGACCGCCACTGCCATTTAACGGTATAAGATCATCTCTAGTTAATTACATTTTCAGACAATTTTCCTAACACAATTAATTAAAGCTCACCATCAGGGGAACCGTATGTATTTATATATATAAAAAAGAAATGTAACAATAAAAGACCTACGCTGAGTTTCTTGGTGTTTCTTCTCAGGTCAGTGGGCTTTTCCGAAACACTGGTAGAATCTTTTAGACGATAAAAAACATTGTAAAAAATGACGTGTATAAGTTACTAATTACTTAATAAATGATTTGAATTTGAATTTGTATGCTCGCTTGCCCCCTATATCATAAAAAAGCTGTATATGTGGACGCACAAAATAAAACACCTTAGGCCTCATTTACGGAGACGCGGGGCGTCGCGCGTTGCGATAGGCGGCGCCACTCTTCACGCCTCGCATCTTTATAAAAAACATCGTACATTGTCATACTTTGTGTTTACGCGTGTCATAACGCGAGCCGCTGCTCGCGCCGCCTCTCTGAAAACAGCAAAATCGCCCGACGCGCCGCGAGACACGTCACACGCGCCGCTTGACGCCTCGCGTCTCCGAAAACGAGGCCTTATAATTAATACATGCAACCACTTAACTTCAAATAAAAAAAACAAAATCACAATACTGAAGGCGTCCCCTTAACCATAGGCTCTCGATAAGGGATTATGCGCCATTATTATGCAGCGCTCTAAGGTTTCGGGAACTCAAGCTCTCGTCAATTAAGGTATCTGTACAACCCATCTTCTATTCAGGCGGGCCAGGCTGGGACGAAACCTAAACGGCACAATAGCTCGGAATAATGAGACAACCAGTGAAGGCTGGAAGGTGCATTCACACGGGACGGGCGGGAACGATCGCCAACGATCCATAATTACCGCTTGTAAAGTTTACGGATGATGTGAAGGCGATTTAGGTTTTGATGGAGTCACGGTTTGGGATTTAGACAGCGATTGAAATGTTCATTGTTAGTAAGGCCAAAGGGGCAGTGCTGGAGTTTTAGGTTGTTATTTATAACATCCAGTAATTTGTTGCTGCTGTTTACGTACCAAAATATTCTATGATGTGCTATTTAATACCGTTGTTTGAATGTACTTTTCTAGGATAAAAAGCATAATAGCTTATAACGTCATACACACATCGGCTGTTCACATCGGCTTGCCAGGTAGCTATGAACTGAAATCAGTAGGCAAGCCTACCTAGGCATAATTTGTGTGTTACAAACTATCGGTTGAGATGAAATTCATTCGGTTATCAAAAGAGTGAAGGTGATGAAAGAAAATTGATTAAAATTAATTCAATTAAAAATAGCTATGAACACTTTTCGATAGGCAAGCTATCATAGGCATTTTTGTAAATATATTATATTTTATAAAAAATATGTCTCATCGAGTTATCTGCAGGAGCACGCTGGATGCGGGCCGCTTTTGACAGGTCCGTCTGGAAATCTTTGGGGGAGGCCTATGTTCAGCAGTGGAAGTCATGTGGCTGATGATGATGATGATGATGATGATGATGATGAAGGTCGATCTCCCACCGGCTCTTCGACTATCAGCCCAGGACTAATATTCTCTCTATGTTAATGTCATCTAAATTCATTCAGTAGTTTACACGTTAATTTCTAATAAAAATTTAAACATTTTCACAAATGGCATTTATAACACAGGAGATTAATAATGAACTAGCATTTGTACCGCGCGATATCGTATCGGCATCGTCACTTGGCATTGTGAATTGACATCAAATAGAACTTAAATGGTTTCGGTAGATGAAAAGGTTACGCGAAGGTTATTTAATGGCTCTTAATGGGTTCTGAAGGAATTGTCTTGTGCCAATTTTGGTATGCGCTCAACTACTGTATGCACGTAATTGATAACTTGTCTCATATTACTGTTATGGCTTTTGAATAAATAATTATGTATTGATGTATGGGAAATCTTGTGAATTTTTTCGGTATGAAGGTATTCACGACCGGCGTGGTGTATTAGTTATTGTTTTCAGGGAATAAAGAGTAACAGGAGGCGAAGAGCACTGGTGAGGTAACTTAAGGCCTAAATGCATAAAATTTAGACCCACTAGGCTAGAGGCGATAGACAAATAACTTATAAGCTTTAATGGTGGTAGGTCTCTCATTATGTAAGAGGCCGTCTGGGTAGGTACCACCGCAATGTCTATTTCTACCGCCAAGCAACAGTGTGCATGCACTGTTGTGTTTCGGTTTGAAGGACATTGTAGCCAGTATAACTACTGGACATAATGAGACTTAACATCTTATGTCTCAGGATGACGAGCGCAGTGGAATGCCACACAGTACTTTGTAAGTCAAGGTGCTGGATGGTGTTGCTAGTGTTTATGGGTTGTCGTATCGCTTACCATCAGGCGAACGGCATGCTCGTCTCGTCATTCAATGCAATAAAAAAAAATTTTTTTTACTTCCGACCATTGATATAGGGTTTTTTATATATCAATGCCTCTGACTCAAACAGAGGGCTTTAACTTCAGAGAACAAATTAGAAAGGGAAATTTTCGTCTAATTAATTGATGGAAGATTTAAGACATGAGCTACATGTCTTAAATAATCATACTGAGCGCAGTAAAATTAAAGTGAACTTTCATGTGCGCAAATTGTGACTATCAACGAGGAATAGGTTGATTAATGAACATTATAGTTTTTATTATTCCATCATTATGTTCATTTCTATGTCAATATATCAATAACGATATGATTAATGACTCGATTATTTATTTCAAATTAGAACAAAAAATAATTATGTAAGTTGTTAATCAAATTATTATAATTTCCATTAAAATACAATTTGTTTAGATTAATTTATTTACGTTGATAGCCGTTTATTAATGCAATTTATTAACACGTTATTTTATGATTGGTTCAAAATTGATGAAACTATCGATATCTTAACTATTTGAAATTCTGAAATAGGTATGTAATTTACAACAAATTATACTTAATTTAACTATATGGTGTATTCCTGTCGTAAATTCTGGAATCGTTTCAATCTCCCGTGATTACTCGGTAATCGATTTAACTTTTTAACTGGTTTATTTGACTACCGCTTCTCTATCATTAAGATATCTAACGGATATCAATGAAGTATCATCAATTGTGATTATTTCATTATTATGGTTGCCACGTGGATAACCTGGTAAAGTTTACCATACCCATACCATACCAGCCCTGTATTATATACTGCCCACTGCTGAGCACGGGCGCCTCTATAACTGAGAGGATAAAGGCCTTAGTCCACCATGCTGGCCTAGTGCGGGTTGGCAGACTACACATACCTTCGAAATTCAGAGAACTTTTCAGGTATGCAGGTTTCCTCACGATGTTTTCCTTCACCGTTAAAGCGTGCGATAATTCACAACTGGTACAGATCGATACAACGTAATTAGCGGCTCGGCTATTTTTGTTGTGTTTATAGCTGAATACAAATCAGTATACTTACAAATTCGTATTTCAGAAAATATATTTTTATACTCAATCAAAGGCAGACTTGTTTATTTTTTGTGTACCCTTAATTTCATTTTACATATGCATAAGCCTTGTACTCCTACCAACATCTTTGAGATTTAAGTTAATGTCTCCTACAGGTACGGTATCAGATAAGGATCCAGCCATCCATTTACTCGTATTGGTCATCGGACTATTGTCACTTATGGTCCAATTATCTAAGTATGAATTGGATGTGGCGTTTTTCCAATTTAAAGCCACTATAATAATTTAATAATTCTCAACAGACAACCCTAGATTAGCCTGTAGTAATGATGGTGACGAGTAACAAGTGGAAAATCAATCGAACCCCACGTTGGTATGCAGCGGCGAAAGTGAGCCGCGCCGCGGTCGACGGAGCGGCGAGTCGAAACTATTCGTAAAATTACCGTGTTATGCATTCCAAGTTTGAGATCGTTTGTTTTTTTTTTTTGGGAGATTTAGTGCACCAATGTTTAGAGACAAGGGTGTCAGTGATTACTTAGACTTGTGGTTCCCCTGTCCTGCAGCGGCCTTGATAATGATATCTTGGACTGTAGTAACCATATCAGTTATAATAAGTCTCCCGATAAAAGACATGACCAAAAACGGGCTTGAAGTTCTAACCAAGAGAGTTTATATATATTTGGATAGAGCACCTAAAAAACTAACCTTTTAGGCTTTAACAATAAATTGTTTAATTTTAAAGACCTCCGATTTTGAGATTAATAACAATAATAATCTACAGGGGTTGTCCCTAAATCCATACACAACAGTCTCAAGACCTTATAAATCCATCCACTTACATACATCCTCATTCAGAAAGCTGTCATACTTAATACTTGCCGGCTTGTCCGGAAATTTTTATCTATCAACACCTAACAACATGAGCATATTATTCATTCACCCGTCATTTCCGTTTTGGCCAAAAGCCCGCGGAATGACGTAATTTCGCCATTATATGGTAGAAAATAGTTTTAAATAAAAATAATAATAATAATAATGAACTCTTTATTGTATAACCAATAAACATACAGAAATAACATTTCAACAACAACATCAAATAAAAAACAGAATGCGAGACATGGTTCTACAATGGGCGGTCTTATCGCTAAAAGCTAATGTTATTTTATTTTGCTTAAAAACTACACTTAATATGAAAGTTTTTAAAAAGTTAGTTATGAATGGAGGGGTCTAAAAATATTTTTTTAATGGATCCAAGTTCCATATTTTGCCCCTTTAATATCCCTATAGTTTGAGGCTGGTTAGATTTTGAGACCCATACAAAAAGCGGACATCTCCTTTACACTTATTGTATTAACTATGATATATTCCTACTAAAAAAAATATAATGAGAGCGTAAGAATACGACTATACAAAAAATATCGGAGAAGTGGCGCTAAAAATCATCGACACAAGTTCCTTAAAATATTGTGGCTATATGAAGGAGCTTGCGTGTGGCACTACCATTGAAGTGAAACACATCGCGCAACGCTACATGCAATGAATTTAATGTAGGGTAACTGGAATAAACCCTGGCAAAGGATGTCAACAATTGTAAATTTGTAAAACGAGATGATTCTACTCACGGACAGAAAAGTATTGAAACTTGATTGCGATTATTACGGGAAATAAGATTTGATAAGTGTTGGAATATAATAAGATTTGTCTACAATACCATTGTGCCTCTGATACCTTTCGCGCGGTTATTATGATTTCTTACAGACCAATCTTTCCGCCTAATATTATCTTTAAATGCCAGGAATGAAGCAACTCCTCTGGCATTATTGGAGGCGATGTCACTAAGTATCCAATAGACCGATATAGAAAACGACTTACATAAACCACCACCGCCATATCAGCTTACAAAAACTGCATAAGATAGTCAAGAAAACACGTATTGCTACTGATAAGTTATTGAACAGAAATTAAAGACTTCAAGACCAAAATCAATTAAACTAGGGTACGGTACAGGTCAAACGATACAAAACAGAATGGCGCTGAAATCGAGTACACAATAGCGTGTTTAGTGTCAAATAAATAACGTGAAACGTTGTTCGCTTTAATTATATGTCGGAAGCTGGTCACACGGCGGCCGTTAATGCGTAGCTAATACTTCGCAATAGTCATAATTGAAACTATCTCTTCAACTCAATACTGTTTTATTGCTCGTTCATGACATGTTCACATGTTCAGAGGACAATCCCTATGTCAGGATACATTAGAAACCCACTTGACACTTACTACGTTGAAAGCTAACCCAAAACTAACATAGTAACGACGTTAACAGTTAACTAACACTGAACTAGCATAGTAACGCTTTGATTATAGCTACTAGCTAAGACTGCACTACGACTGTTCTAAGACTGACGCTTCAAATGCCGAGGCGCCCTATTTATACTCTCAACTGTCACTCCCACCAATAGTTTGACATTTCGACTTGTTTTCTTTAAGATTATTATTTCAAATTACCCGACCATCCGACACGGCCATTCTGACAATATGATCGTCCTCGATCATGCGTTTGTTACAAAATAGACAGCACCCCCAAAACGCCCTCCCGCCATCACCTCCTAGTATCATAGCCAGAGAGAAGAAGTGACGGTAACAAACTCTCATGATACAGCTGTCAAATAGTTACTAAAACTGTATACAATGCAAACAATTCTTAAGTGGAGATCAGTGCCACTGACGATCAGCAGCGATTTCCCCTGGAAAGCGGCTAAGTAGCTGCACTGCACTGCACACAGTCCTCGAACCAGAACAGACATCACACACGGCACCACCAACAGCGATTTCCAATTCCTGCAAACAGAAAATATACGCAGCAGCATCAAATCGCTCGGCCATTCCTGGCCAAAACCAGATAAATTCAAGTAAACAGAAGGAATTAAAAACCTTGATTCATTACAAGATTTGACAGAAATATTTACTCTCACTTTGAACAAATCAACTTTCATTTACCTACAATGATTAAATCAAAGAAAATCTATTACAAAATGAGTTTCCAAAAATTACATTTCAATATCAAATGCATCAACCGTGAAACTCAGAGCACTAATTCGTATACTCGATTATCATCAAGCCATCTCATTAATCAAACCAAATAATTAAGGCTTGCATGTGACCCCTGGCTACACAGCCTAGTAACTTCCAGTTACTCTCATATGCGAACCCCCACGGGAACGCCGAGCCTCTCCCGGACTCTATGGTTTCGTCAGAAACCCGACCTCCGCCAGAGTTGACTGCTTACCGCGTACTCACGCTCGACCCCACTAAAAGTAGGCAGCGATTTTTACTGAGCTACGGCTACACGACAACCTCTGGTACGGTCCACTTCAGATCAACATGCACACTTAATTACTGTCACTAGTACTTGTCTCTGCTTCAATTTCATCGATTATGCTCTGATTTTCCGACATTTTACGGAAAAGATCATCACGTAAACTTAATAACACTCTTCAAAAACAATATGGTTGAAATATTGTCAAAAATGGATGAAGGTCCATGTACAACGTAAATCTTGATTTATTACTTGTTCAGTTTACTACACGAATTCAAGTGACGCCAAATGATCAGACATCGTACTTCCAAGTACGATCCTCCCGGGACAACTCCATCGTGCGTTCCAGTACTTACTTGTGCCACCATGCACAAGGTTTCCAGGACAGCCTCCATCGTGCGTTCCACACTAGGACACGCATACATCGAGCTTCCCATAATTGTGCCTCGTCTGAGCACAAACCGCACTAGGATACGCATACATCGAGCTTCCCGTACTTGTCTCTCCCTCGAGCACTAAGCAATGTGTTGACTATTACTCTAATCAACAGCCTCATCTACTTTGTTCTACCATAGAACGTTTCAATCACAACTTGACCTTCAGGCATTTTTACAAACCATCACAGGAACAAATAAAACCTCAACACATACGATAGAATGAAAACTTCTCACCCGAGTGCAAGAATCTTCCTTGCGGAGCTGCAAACTTATAAAGGGCCACCCTAAGATTGACAGCATTCAAACGTCAATTGACGATCAATAGAGGCCTTCCCTTTGTAGGTGCTTACTAGCTACACTGATCGGCGCAGCACTCACAGTACGCGCCGTATAGAACTTCTCAGGACCTCGCGACGGCAACAGGGACTAAAGAGTACAACACCCGCAAGAGTACCTTCGGAGGCGGGTTGACTCGTACCTATAGCATAGTAGGTTACACATGTCCTTCACCCAATATGCATTGAAAAATGCACCTGCCAGGCCAACGCTCGACATCCGCGCCACTCCAAATATAGTGGAGTGCGCAGTCCCATGTCCGCGCAACCTGAACCGCGCCGTTCCGCGCCTTTCCGCATCTGCGTGGACTGGAGTGCGCGCATCTGCATGCCCTGGAGCGCATATCCGCACGGCATGGACCGCGCGTCTCCGTACAGCCTGAAGTACACTGCTCTGCACTGGGAACACACTACACAGATCTCTTGTTCCTGCAAGCAAAGAAAAACAGAAACACACCGTTCGGCCTATTCTGACCTTTGATTAAGATTCCTCCTTATGCTACTAAAATGACTATTTCAGTTATTCTTGATTCCATCTGTACCAAATTCGCTACAATAATTTAGACCCAGTGGGTGATCACGTTATAGTCTCGCGATACACAGGCCACACATAGTGAACAGATTATAATGTATTCTCGCAATACAAAACCCAGGTTGCAGTCACGTCATTAACTGTCCATCACGCTATGAACAGTTCACATGTAAATCGCATTTACGGCTATAGGTAATGCATGTGTGATAGTAATATCAAAACTATAGAGATTAAAAGTTTTACCAATGCGAGCCATGTGGGTACAATATTTTTTACTTGAACTGCCATTTAACGAAAAATGTTTGAACCTAGTAAGTACTCGAAAGTGAAACACCACGGCTATTATATCTGGACGGCATTCTCATTGCTACAACAAGCAAATCCACTTGTGAAGTGGTGTGGGCAGAATCTCTAGTCACCACCACGTGGTAAAACGATATCCCAACATTTGCGGAGATTACGGAGAAATAAAGGAAACCATAACCCTCAAACAAGGGTTACGAGTGATACGATACCAAATCCTCCTATATCACCGCAGTTAACGTCAGATCCACCAAAGGATCCCACAGAGGCTCTTCAGTAGTCACAGTTTACGGAGTCTTGTAACGCTGAATACATTAAGTACTCCCTGCTAGGATCTTCAGTTCCTGCAATCAAAAATATCACAACAGCATCAAACCGTTCACCCTATCCTGGACTTTAATCAAGTCTCGCATCAATCTTTGAGCAGGAGTTCAGTAGTCATCTTAACACGAGGACAACTTTAAAATTATCGCACGACTCGCTCTTAATCCAAAATTTTAAAAAGTGCAGTGTTGCGATCCGAAACCTTGACCAAGGAAGGCCAGCAATCCTTCAGACCGAACACTATGCACCTAGATCATTTTTGTCAACCAAGGCCATGTACAGTCATTGTTTACTACAACAGGTATTTTCTCCAAATCCTTAAGTTTAAGGACGGCTCTGTACTCAATAACCACGAATTGCTCGATAATCCATGTCTGCACATGCCCTGTTACAAGATCTCAATATTTGTAAAGGTAACCAAGAAATAAAAGAAACCAGAACCCTCAAACAAGGGTTATGGGTCATACGATACCAGACTTCCTCTACCGCTGCAGTAAGCATCATATCTGTCGTCACAGATAGCCACACGTGATGTGTGATGCAGCAGTTAGCATCAACCGGTACTACACAACCGTGCAGTCACGTTGCCCGGGAAACCCACTACGACGTATGGTGCGTCGCACGTCGTACGTCGGCAGCACATCTACCGGAACGTTTGCACACCAACAGGAACGTTTGAGCACCAACAGGAACGTTTGAACACCAACAGGAACGTTTGAACACTAACAGTTTGATCGCGGTACACACGCAGATCCTTGTTCATTTGAAGCGTGCATACGGCATCACGTCAGAAATGAACATGCGATGGCCATGTTTCACACTTGTCCACTTTTACATTCGGAGTTAGTCTTTATCCCAGTATTCCTCAGTACCATAACATTTTCTTCGGGTAAATTGCGGGTAGTGAAGAATGTTCATACCATTGTCCATCCAGTACCATTTGCATTCCACATGGCGTATACAGTAAACGTAATTCGCATTTGTGGGCATCGGCCTATCCCGCTTCTGATGTCGGAAGCTGGTCACACGGCGGCCGTTAATGCGTAGCTAATACTTCGCAATAGTCATAATTGAAACTATCTCTTCAACTCAATACTGTTTTATTGCTCGTTCATGACATGTTCACATGTTCAGAGGACAATCCCTATGTCAGGATACATTAGAAACCCACTTGACACTTACTACGTTGAAAGCTAACCCAAAACTAACATAGTAACGACGTTAACAGTTAACTAACACTGAACTAGCATAGTAACGCTTTGATTATAGCTACTAGCTAAGACTGCACTACGACTGTTCTAAGACTGACGCTTCAAATGCCGAGGCGCCCTATTTATACTCTCAACTGTCACTCCCACCAATAGTTTGACATTTCGACTTGTTTTCTTTAAGATTATTATTTCAAATTACCCGACCATCCGACATATACATTCTTGATCGTCGGCGCTCGGCAGTAAAACTTTGCCAACTAAATGTAAAAAGCTCGCCGGCGCGCGAGAATGTGTGCCCACCGTTCGGTTAGGGTTGTTTGGTGATGGATTTGTTTGGGCGTCATTGTGCGTCATTATGATGGAGGTGACTTGTTCCCGTAATATCGAATTTGAGGTTGTTTATATTGACTCGACTAACTTTATAAAAGTTTATACAAATTGGTGCTAGTTTGAGAAGTCACAATTTTGTATCGGTAATTGCATTTGTCTGTGAAGAACCCATTTAAAAACTGGACATAATATTATGTATACTTCAATAATTTCTAGTGTCAACCGTACTGCGGGGCATGTTCGCACGAGTCGACGGTAGTCCGATAGGGCAGTGATCGGCGCACGATGTCATCTCTGCACATTTTTAAGCCTTCGAATATCTAAAGCTAAATAATCTCTTATGTGGCAGCCCTATGCCGAGGCATGTTCGCACGAGTCGAAAGGCTGTTTGTGTGTTTCCTTAGCATGGCAGTACGATAGGACGGTGATCGGTGTACGATGTCATCTGTCCACATTTTTAAGCCTTCGAATATCTAAAGCTAAATAATCTCTCATGTGGCAGCCCTATGCCGAGGTATGTTCTCACGGGTCGACAGGCTGTTTGTGTGTTTCCTTAGCGTGGCAGGATGTTGATCGGTGCACGATGTCATCGCTGATTTATCGACGTGGTCGCACGTCGTACATGGGGTTTGATGTTTCTGTTATGTTCATTGTACACCTGTCTACGCGGATTTGTTGAATTGTGACGATTTTTGCTTTGGCGTTGTTAATTTGTGAGGAAAAAATTAAAAGTATGTAAAACGGGCATCGCCGAGCACCGTGATTATCTTAAAATGTCGAAATTTTGCGTCAGGGTTCTTTTGACATTGCGAATTATTGCTCGTAAATGTATTTTAATCTATTCGTTTAATGCCTTCGATTAACGGGGCGCTGTTAAAAACCTTGTTTTAAAATATACAAAAAAAAACTAATAAATAAATAAAAATACGTCATTAGACACATACCTACATTTGTTGCCAACTAATTCTAAGTTCTTGGCACTTGACGAGAATTTCCGAGTTCTCTGAACGCTCAGCGTCTGAATAGCGCGACCTTGTTAAAATTTGTTCAGCAGTTGTGTTTGGGCATTTCTTGAATTCCTTCATGATTTCATATTTTTTTATTAGTTAAATAATACAAATTATTTTATCTCACAATTTTGTAAAAAAGACTCGAAGTCACTTACAATAAATATAATATTTTATGGAATTATTTGTGCTCAATATAGCGCCATACAACCTATATGCTTACGTAAGCATAGGAGGGGGTTAAAAGCTTCTCCAATTTATGCGACTCCGAGGTGGACGACATTGCGGGTGGTCGGTCTCCTGCAGTCGTAGACGCCAAATGCGTGCTTTGGAGGTCGGGGGCTTCCTAGCCCCCTCATTTAGAGAGGGGCCGTAATGCGGCATTGCGCAGGGACGGTTCCGTGCAGCTATCTTCGTGCAAAAAGTTTTTTTCCCGCGATAAAAAAAAAAGGGGGTTAAGAGCTTTGCTTACGTTTAATGACAAGAGGGACGGGGGGGTTAAAAAATACAAAATTTCTGCTTACGTAACTAATACTTGAACGATCCCGCCGCTACCTGTCTCATAATGGGATTGTATGAGTATAGTATACTCACGGCTGATAGGTAGCTTGATATAATGCGAGTGGTGGGGATATAACTTCCTGAATCTGTTTATATTCAAGACAGACTTTCAAACGTCAAACGATCATACATTTATCAACGTGCTACTGAAATGGCCAGTGACGCGCGTTAATGACGTTTTCAGAAAGGCGTTGACAGATGTTTGACGCGATGTACATTGGTCAGCCATTCATAATCTACGAGATTTTGGTAGAACATTGTGCTAAGTTCCAAGTTCCAACTTTATCTATTATCACCATAATCATAAGGGTCATTTTCGACTGTAGTATCTAGATATATTCGCAATCATAACAATATATATAAATTTTAATACGGAATTTAACTATTTGTATGTGACACGCACCGTTGCCAACATAAAAGCGAGACGTTCGAACAAATACGTACACGTTTTGTAATGTTTTGTTGCGACTTGCGGTACTGAGTTCCCACGGATAGGGTACGGCGTATGGTGACGATTATCGATAATCGATACTAGTCTTACGATTTATTTCAAGCGATTAGATCAGTCGAATTTTAGATTTTGCAAGATAAGTGTAAGTGAATATCACGGTTCTTGAATATGGGATCATATTTTGTTGTCATTGTTAGTTTTACTGACTGAAACTTAACGGCAAAGCTGAACGTTCTTGGTCTGTTTTTAGTCGATAGTGACACCATCTCGGCGGGACTGGTGCATTAATACTGTGATAAAAATATGTCAAATAGCTTCCATCTTTAATATTATGAATTCGGACTTTGTAAAAGTTTTATCAGTACAACTATAAACCTTCGGCTGTTTCCTATTGAAAAACACTCTATCGAAACTTACTATAAGTTTCTGAGTAATGAAAAGAAGGTATCGATACTTCCGTCCTTAATTTTACGATACGCAATAAATCTCATCGCTTATCGCAGTCCAAAATATTGATACAATCGTCCCAACCCTATACCAGCGAGTGTTGCCTTGTCCACCAGACGCGGCCCAGGCACGCCTCTACCGGGCCTATCATGTCCAACTGTCATCCCACTTTCAAATTAATAATGTATTGTGGCAATATTGTGTTTCGTGAAATTGTTATTTACCCCTATATTGGGTTTACCTACGTTTTATGCTCTTGAGGTTTTGTTCGTGTGGGATTGGATTTGGTTTTTAGTATAGGATGGATTTGGTTGGTTCAAGGAGATGTAAAACTGTTGGTGTATGTGTGTTGGGCAGAAGGGTTGCCACTTTACCAGGCTGGAGAGCCCTAATGCGGGCTTGAGGACCGGCGCGGCAGTGCGACCTGTCTTCTTAAGCTGGCTTGACAGGCGCCACGGTGCGCCGGCATTCCGTCTGACACAGGTACTGATGGGCCACGGGTGTTTCGGCTCGTTCCTGTGTCGGATCGGAAAAGAAGAGTCCGCGAGCAGAACGATCCCGCCCGCAGCCAGAGGGGACGTAGGAGGCGCCGGGTTGACGACTGACCGGTGCCTCGTGCCCTGTGGTCCGGGTGCGTTTAGAGAGTTCCGCCACGGCATCCTCTGCCTGTCGTAAGAGGCGACTAAATGGGGCTTCGAGAGAGTCGCGGGGTGAGCAGCGGGGGGCTGCTCAGTCCAATTTAAGCGACTCCGAGGTGGACGACAATGCGGGTGGTCGGTCTCCCGTTGTGGTCGGTCTCGCATGCGCCGAGAAAGGCCACCGCGGGTTTTGGTTGGTATGCCGTTGTAGGGTGTACAGTCAGCAGCATAATTATCTGTAAAAAATCAAAATTTCAAATCGCCTATATACGAGTTAAGTTAAACTGAAATATTTTTTTCTTCGTTTGAAGTAAAGTAAATACCTTTTATTTTATTTTTGTGAAGAGAAAAACAAGATTAGTAAGAAGACAAAAGTGTGTAGGCAATTTGAAATTTTGAATTTGTTCATCTACTTATGCTGCTGACTGTACATAGTGTTAGGGACTCGGTCCAATGCTTGCTCGGATGATGCTATACTCCCGAGTGTCGACATTGGGCCGTAAGACTGTGCGAAACCAACATAACCATTCCACACACCCCAGTGGTGGTAGCGATAACGCGTTTTTCCACGCGAAAGAAAAAAACGGGTTGCCGCTTTGCACACAGATGACAATAGATATACTTAACACTGTAGTTTCATTTACTTTTGAATTTCCTCGTGCATTCCTGCCACTTAGGGCCTATTTCTTATTTATCATATTATACAGCTAATGTATACCTCGGACATTATTGACTGCCTCGGTGGCGTAGCTGTATTACGGTATAAGTAAAATTTAAAAGCAACCGGTGAAATCGGCCCTTAGGGTAAGGAATGTATAAATAAATGTATTTACTCGGAACATTGTTTAGTAAACACGTGTTTTATATGTATTTACGAGAAATACCACACGTTTCGGTTTATGTTTCGTAATAAAATCATGTTGAACATTTAGTGCTAATTAATCGCGTTTATCCGTCCGTACGTTGGTGAAATACACCCGTTATTAGTGCTAGCATCGGTTTTACGCCTTTTGTGGTGAATTAAACATAAATTACAGTCTTCGCGTGTGTTTATAAGCCGTTGTTAAAGTGATGGTGTTTTCCACCGATTATGCTTTTGACGAACAATGAGTAATAAATTTCGAATTAGAGGTATAACATTGCTTAGTGGGAGTACAAAATACAGATTTTCTTTATTGACTACCCAATGGTAGTACTTACTACTCATTAATTTTTTGGGACTCAAAAACATCTCTGTTTTAGGCTCCGGAAATTTCACTGCAATTACTTCAGTCACAATAAACCACCTGTAAAAAGTTGAAACTTTGGGATATACATATATTGGTTGTCGCCCATTAATTATGCTTTTACCATAATATGAAATGGACACCAACTTTTTCGCTTTTTTCCTTACTCTTCAAATCAAGGCGATGACTTGATATTTCTAGAAAGAACCACGGAATATTCATATGCACAATACAAATCGATAGACAGATAAACCAACAAAAGCCATCGGTGCCGACGTCAAATCGACTCCCAGCGAAAATTCGATTCAAGCAAATCCGTTCTCGGTACTATAATTACGCGCGATCAACGCGGTACAGCTTTATTGAAAGGTTTGGTCAGGGGCGGGGGGCATTAAGATGATGGCCGGCTCGTAATTTGATGGATTAAGGAACACCCGACGGCCCTGTGGTAATGACGCCTAAAATGTGTTTGACGTATTGCATTGTGGAAAGGTGAAATACGCTGGAAAGGTGTGGCTTTACAGAGAAGAAAGAAGAAGATACTGGTGGTAGGTCTCTCACATGTAAGAGTCCGTCTGGGTGGGTACCACCGCAATGTCTATTTCTACCGCCAAGCAGCAGTGTGCATACACTGTTGTGTTTCGGTTTGAAGGACATTGTAGCCAGTGTAACTACTGGACATAATGAGACTTATTTCTCAGGATGACGAGCGCAGTGGAATGCCACACAGTACTTTGTAGCTCAAGGTGCTGGATGGTGTTGCTACTGTTTATGGGTGGTCGTATCGCTTACCATCAGGCGAACGGCAAGCTCGTCTCGTCATTTAATGCAATAAAAAAAAAGTTTATGAATGCACTAGATGTTGCTCACGGTTTCGTCCGCGTGAAGAGTCTTTCCCGCTACAAATGTCCCTAACACAGTACAACGCTAGCGCCATCTACTAAAAGAATCATAAAAAATATCCATTATTTCCAATGGGAGCTAATAGCTGGGATAAAAAGCCTATGTGTTAATCTAAGACATGATCTACCCGTGCGCCAAATTTCATCCAAATCCGTTCAGTAAAGTCTGCGTTTACTTTTAACAAACATCCAAACATTTTCACAAACTTTCGCATTTATAATATAAAGAAGATAAAATTATAATATTCCTAAGATTTCATAGCGTCCTCCAGTTTCTCAAGTCAACAGAATTTATATATTTTCGATATAAAAATAATAATTTGCAACTGACTTATTTATCTATTATATATTATTATATATTTATCTGTTTTGATTTTCCGCTATCATATCATTGGAGAGAGATGAGCTAGGTGAATTTAAGGTACACTTGTTGCGCCTTTGCCTAACTTTTAAAGCCGGGAGCTCAATATAAATAAAAGTGTCCGTGCTTCGTTAACCCAACTCCCATTTACTGGTAAATGTTTAGCCTATGTTATAAGAACGTAACCCGCCATCGAAGTACCATTTGATTTAAGTATATCATGTGCCTATCTACTACTTATCTTTTCTACTTCCATGATTTAAATACATGAGGTGACATATTGGAATGGGCATGTTTATAAAAACTGTGTTTTAAATAATTTGTAGACGTGTTTTTGTTAAGGAATTCGACAAAAACATCCAAGCAGCTGCATTCAACGGACGCTGCATTTGCATAAGTTTTTAAAATTTAAATGTTAATTATGTAAATCGATTCGATATCCTTCCTTCGACTTTAAAACAATAGTGTTTAGCTACTTAAATGTTTTACTTGTAAAAAACAAAACCACACTTGACTAACAATAGTCCATTTAAAGAATATAAATAATTTACGATAATTTTGAGTTAATTCGAGTTCTATTTTTAAAAATACATAATTCAGCCCCGGTAATCTACTTTGATATAATGTAACTTATACTACAATAATGATGCATATAGACAAAGCTAGAATTTTTTACATTGGCAAACTTACAAATAGCTTATATATGCTGGTGGCAGGATATATTATGTATCCGCCCTGATACCGCCCACCGTACATAAACAAGAAAATGAAAATTTTAGGCCCGTTTTTGGACATGTCCTTTACGTCATTTAAATTTGAAAACCAAAAACACGATCAAAATGCGGTAAAAATTCAACAAGATCTTTGAAATCTGATGGAAGGTCTAAATGTCAAAACACTAAGACACAATGATAGGTAGTTGATGTCACCAGGCGACGATGCGCGGGAGAGAAAGAGTTAGCACGCTATCCCCACTACGCGCACATTGCAATATTTGAAATATGAATTTCTCCCCCTTTTCTTAACCAATTTGATTGCTGTTTTCACGAAAGGGCTTCTTTATCGTATTACCGTATGGTATAATTGTCAAAATACTTTGATTTGTCAAAGATTAATAATTGTCAAAATCGAACATCAACAATCGACTGCCTCGGTGGCGTAGTTCCATTACGGTACGACTGCAATGCTGAGTTCTTGGGTTCGATTCCCGGGTCGGGCAGTGATACCAATAAAACATCCAAATGTTTTCTAATCAGTGTCAGCCCGGAGTCTGGAATTTGTGTCCGATATGGCGATAGGCTCGCCCCCTATCACATCATGGGTCGGAAGACACACGGCGAAAAGTGGGTGCACTAGTTGCGCCACTGCCTACCCCTTCGGGGATAAAAGGTGTGAGTATGCGTATGCGTTAATATCGAACATAGTTAAATACCCTATTGTGTGGTTTTTTTTTTTAGATAGGCGATCCTGCAGTCAACACCGGGGGAAACCTGCGAATGGGATACTGGAGTCCCCCGGCTTGACGACTGCAGGGGCCTGGGAGGGAAGACGAATATGGAAGGGAAGGTGGGGGGAAGGGAGGAAGGTTCCCAGGATGGGTGGAAAGAGAGGGTGCCAGGAAATGTTCGCGGGCCCTTTTAGGCCTCAATGTGTTATCCAACCAAGAGGTATACACACTGAACTGTGTGCCTCGGCCCGCGACTAATGTCCCCCCGCGCACAAGAATCGCCTCGGGGGCGGATTGTGTGGATTTTTTTTTTTTCGGTAGGCGATCCTGCAGTCAACACCGGGGGAAACCTGCGAATGGGATACTGGAGTCCCCCGGCTTGACGACTGCAGGGGCCTGGGAAGGAAGTGGAATAGGATGATGGAAGGAAAGGTGGGGAAGGGAGAAAGGTTCTCAGGATGGGTGGAAAGGAAAAGGGTGCCAGGAAATGTTCGCGGGCCCTTTTAGGCCTCAATGTGTTATACAACCAAGAGGTATACACACTGACTGTGTGCCTCGGCCCGCGACTAATGTTCCCCCGCGCATGGGCGTGCATTGGGTGTGAAGACCCAAAGCACAAGAATTGCCTCGGGGGGCGGATTGTGTGGATTGACGAGGAATAGACATCGCTCGTTAGTAGATACACTATCTAAACTCCTCGTCGCTTAGTGCTTCCCATCAGGTGCAGTGGGGTCAAGCTGCCGAGCATGTTAATAAAAAAAAAATTGTACTGCTAATAAATATTCACGATTTAATACCACAGCAAATGTATTTTCATGCAACTGAGTGAAGAGACGCCTGATGATAAGCTGCTTCTAAGGGCGGTATTCATAAATAATCTCACGTTTAAGTATAATCTCAAGTAGACATTTAATGTATTGGACTATGTAATAAACCAAGTTCAAGCTGTTATTTAAGAGCTTGTTCTCAGCTGAGTTGATGCTATTCCATAAACAAAACTCAGCTGTTAAAATCCGTCACATATTGTCATTTAAGATGTGACTTGAGCAGCAGTTAATGTGGGTTTCTTAAATAGCGAGTATCTGAAGATGTCGACCTTAATTTCACAGCGTCTCTACTGACATTGCACTTCAGAGCCAAACTGAGTGGCATATATAATACGACCCTAAATATTAGCTACAACATCCGAATATTTGATAACAAAGCACTGCAATGCATTGCGCTCGTCACCTTGAGACATGAGTCGTTAAGGATCATAATGTCCAATAATTGCACTGTCAGGAACGTCCTTAAAATCAGTATACAATAGTACCTGCTCAAAGGCTGGCATAATCGTATCAACTGGTGAGACAATCAGCTCTCACCAGTCGACACTCGAGCTCAATCCGCTTATCACCAGGTGCAGTGGGGTCATTTTGCTGTATAAAAAAAAACCTACAATTTACTAGAAATTGACTTAGTACCTACCCAGACACACTTTTGCCCACGACTTACCACCAAGTTAAACACCAACCTCAAACATAATTTAGGGCTACGTCAAATCACTTCTTAATTTCTCGAAGCTATACGATACTAATCACGGTAATGTAATGGAAATATGCAGACTTGATTGATTATAGGCCATTCTAACTACATAATAATTGTAGTGGTTTTATATAGCCTAGATACATTATTACTAGAACTAGGTCTCGTCCGATTATGTTTGCACGGACATCATTATTTTGATTTAATATGTGTTGGAATTTGTATTAGGGTTTCAGTGTAGAATTACGGTCTTCTAGGATATATATGTATAGTTTTAGCATTTATGTTGTTCTCAAATCTCTATAAACCACTTTTTTTAATTATCATCACTGTTACGCTTTTTAGAGCGCCAGCAAGTACTTAAGTGTCGTAGATTTCATTGGAGTGATCCTCAAATATGAGGTGGTCCACTTGTTCCTTTATTATTTTACTACTATAAAAGTAACTAAACAAACAATAAGTAATTGTTGTTTCGTAATCTGCCTTACTGGTGTGTTACGGCAATCCAAAGTTACTACATCAACTTTATAGCAATTTTCATTGTAAGTTAAAACTAATACATTTCACCGGGAAGTTTATTTATAAATACCAACACGAAGTCGACATTTCCCCGACAGATTGGTCGGTTAAAATCGACGCTTACATAAACCAAGCATTTGTCACCGGATCGAACGATAAATCGAACAGGGATCGATCACTGTAACGTATCAATCTCGATGCCACTAAAACCTGGCATAAGTTGTGATCGCAAATTGTTTTAGCGACACGTACGAGTGACCCTTTTTAACATGGTATCGGCCACTTATCGCCCAGAGCTCTACAAATCGTTCCCTGCTTTCACCGGTAAATGTCCTATGAAATTGCCATCGTGAGTCCCGCACGGACCATAAAACAGGCGGGAACTGGCCGCGTTTATGATCCAGTAATCACGTGCCGTGACAAGGCCGTCTTTGGTGATAGACATAACGGGAGAAGATTTGACGGTTGGTTGCCGCCGTGATAGGAATTATATGCGTTCGAAATTCAAAACGTAAATTAAAAAAAAGAGTAGATAATCTTTTTTTGTCCTGCGGATATTCCTCCTGCCAGAGCCGTAAGAAGACAGTTTTTAATAATTATTTGGTGAATAGAAAACTGTTATAGGTATGTATTTTGTTATCTGATTAATTACGTTTAACCTAGTTTACCTTTTAATGCAGCGATTGACCTCTATTATTACTAAGCAAAATCTTCATATTATGTATTTTCGAAGCAGAGATACCGCAAGTTAATCTGGATTTTCCGAGACTAAAATAATTACAATGATGACCGTATCGTGTGTCGTGTCACTGATGGTATTATAATTGTAATTTCATTTGCGAATGTTCGTAAAAGTCCCTGGACCGAGTTTACTCGTATCAGATTTCAGTTCCGTAGGTTTAGCTGACAATAGTCAGCTGACTGGTTACTGTGATATATTTTATTTTTACTAGTTCGTTACATAGAACCGAAATTAATACCCTTCCTTACTTTGGTGTTGTTGAGTAATAAGGCTGTGGCGTTTAAGTCACTAAAACAAATATACAATAAACCTAGTGGTATTTTTATCCATGTATTAAGAATACGCAAATATGTTTAATTCAACAATACACATGTAATACTACCAATTTGTTTCAGTAACCAAGCATATAAGTACTTACAAAACATTGGTTCTTTTTAAGAACAATATAAAATTTTAAATAAGTTCAATTAAAATGAAAGGACATGTCCAAAAACGGGCTTAAAATTCTAACCAAGATACTCTATATATATTTGTATAGTACTCCCAAAAACTAGGCCTTTGCAATAAATCGTATAATTTTAAAGTCCTGCGATTTTGAGATTTATGTAATTTTGTTTTGCTTGAAAACTACACTTAATATGAACGTTTTTAAAAATTTAGGTGTAAATGAAGGGGTCTAAAAATATTTAAATAATTAATAATTTTTGCCCCTTTACTATCCATAAAGTTTGAAGAGTTAAATTTTGAGGCCCAGAACCCAACAAAAACCGGACATCTCCTTTAAAGGTCATCTTCGTTGCATCATAGAACCCTAAACAAACATTCGTCTGGCCCACTGAGACACTACCGTTCCACATATCATTGAGCGGGTAAAATTGGTATGGCCCGAGGTGCGAACGGTACAGCTGACTGCGTGACCGCGCCGCCGGCGCGGCGTCTCCTAAATTAATACTTGATTGTTACATTGTCTCGCGCTGATGCCGTGACAAGCTGTCGTTAGAACACTTTCTATTCGTGGATTTGAATGGAATTTGTTGTAAAAATTGTTTTGGTCTCATCTCTATCCATTGAAGGAAAACGTAGCACAGGTGGGCGTTAGAATTTTGAAGCAAATTTATCTGAGCGTGTAGAATAAGGATGTAATCGAGGGATTACATCCTTATTCATGAAGTAAATTTTTGATTTTTATTATTATAAAATAACTAGCCTTTGATCGCGGCTTCGCCCGCGTGAAAGAGTTATTCCGGGATAAAAATCCTACTTTATGTTTTTCCGGGATAAAATAGCTAATGTCTATTCCAGAATATGATCTATCTCCACGCCAAATTTCATCCAGATCCGTTCAGCTGTTCTGGCGTGGTTGTGTAACAAACATCAACATTTTCGCATTTATAATATTAGAATAGATTATTGCCTGATTCGACGCCTCTATTGCATAAACCGAGAAACAAGCAGGTGATATCTCTAAATTGTCCTAATCATTCTCGGACAATCACTCGCAGTTCAACCAGAATTATGGATGGGTTGCCGGCAACAAATGTCGTAATAAGGATTAGGTAAGGGTGGGGGGTTATTTGAGTTCCCGATCTTACTATAATATGAAATGCAAACGCAAAAGATTTGCTGAGGCATTGTTTTTATACCATTGCCGTTCTACTATTGAAAAATGTTCAGAATTTATGATAGTACAGATTTTAAAACGTTTTCTACACATAAAAGCTTGCGTCTGCCTATCTGACCAGGAATGTTTGCGTGTCAGTACTTACGCACTAGTTAGTACGTTCCACGAATACTCATCTCAATATAAATTCGCATTAATCTCTAATATACGCGTCTATAATTCTTATTTACGGCCGGTATAAATTCTTTCCGCAATCGCTACAAGTTTGAGGTGAGCATTTTCCGCTTTGCGCGAATCGCGAAGTTAATAATTTCCCATTATCGTTTTGCAGTACCAGCGGCATATATTCAGTCACTGGATATCTTATTACTGAATATATTTTCTAGTAATACCAGTGCTATTTATTGGATTGAGCCGTGAGAGTGTTGCGCGGTAGCCGGTCAGGTGTAATGTAAATAAATAGAAATATTGTTCGTGCACCCGCGGTTTTCAGTAACGGTTCGTGTTGTGTTTGTTTTTGAGTATGAAATGTGTTAATATTGGAATATCTCTGAAATATTACTTACTGTTTCTAAATAATGTTAGGAGTTCTTGTATCCATTGGTTCTTGTAATTTTAGGGTCTTCTTAGTGTCTAGTGGTTCTGTAAAATTCTATACACTTATCGTCACACGAGAATTAAATTCGGAGACAGTTAAACCAATAAATGTCCTTAAGTATTGTTTGTCAATGAAATACAGAATAAAGAAATATCTAGAATAATCCAGAATAATCAGATGATTGATCATCATCATCATCAGCCACGTGACGTCCACTGCTGAACATAGGCCTCCCCCAAAGATTTCCAGACGGACCTGTCAAAAGCGGCCTGCATCCAGCGTGTTCCTGCGACCTTTATCAAGTCGTCCGTGTCCGTCCACCTTGCTATCCAATCAGATGATTATGAAACGCTATTTACTGTTTAAATCAAATTCTGCACATTTATTAATAATATATTGCACATTTCCATTATGTTTCCGTACGGTCATATTACTAGCCGTCATAAATAATGCACTTGTTTGCGCGTGCGTTCGCAACGATTGATTAAATTGCATGCGGCTCGTGCGCGTATCCAAATGATACTCGAAGATTATCGGTTTATTACACAATAGTTATTTATGGCACGATTGCGTGTACTAGCAAGATATTGTTTTTTCTACAATTGATAACATTTCAAAATCTAAACGTGCCTAAAACAAAAATACCTTTTCTTGATATTTCAATTCTGAAAACGATTATATTTTGAATTTTTTTTAATATTTAATTTTGGGAGAAAAAAAATAAAAACCGAAAAATGATTGATGACGTCACACATACAGTCGAATGAAGTAGTTTACTGGCTATTCATACTATTTACGTAGATATGTAGGTATGTTGTATGACGTGTGAGTACTGGGTATATCGTATATCGCCAACTGGATGACAGATTACAGAAGTTGTTGTTGCTGAGTTATCACTTGTCAGTCTTTTTATATTACAAAGCAAAGGCTATTACGCCTTAAGCCGTATATATGACGTCATTTAGTGCTTACGACGCTTTAGAATAAAACAAAATTCAAAGTGAAAATCATGAATGAAAATATTTGAATTATGAAAAAAGAAAAAATATGGGTCTTGTAATTTTAGATCAAGTATCATATAGTATAAACATTTGAGTATATTGAAAAAATGAAGTGTTGTCAATTCCAAGCCCTAATATGCTTCGAACGAGTTATGGATCGTAACGTCTATTTTAGACGTACGTGATAGGTAAAATATTGCCATTAGATTGATTTAAGGGTAACTATTTCGATTGAATTAATTGACGTTCCCTTTTCACATGAAGTTTGCTTTGGGATGTTCAACCGTTTGTCTATCTTGCGCAATGACGATAATAAATATAAATAATTTCTCGTAGTAAAATGGCGTCGTAACTCAAAATAACACTTCCTCTTAAATATTGCTCAGTTTCTTGCACAGGCCGTTGACTTATAAAATACTTTATGACGGTAACAAATATTGCTAGTTTTACGTCAGGGATGCGCTGTGGACGCCTTTCTATTTCTATAGTTTTAACGATGTCCTTTATTATAGTTATTTAGTGGTGTTTAATCGATAATGCATGTCGATTGGTTTCATTTGTCGTGTTTATTACACGCGTTGTAAAGTTTATTATTGCGTAAAAATTTTTATGAAAGTATGGTATGGGCGCTGTACAAGAAAATTAAAGCTGTTTAAGGATTGTTCGAAAGGCATTTATGAATATTAATCCTTCAACGCCCGCGGTGGACACCGGTGTCCATTTATATAAGGAAATTAGCTTATAGCTATATATAAGCGGGCATTGACGGACTAATATTATTGTCTCTGCTTAATATTTCCATAGAGAGCCATTATGATAAATCAGTATATTTTATGATAAGATTTATGTTTAGCATTCGAATTAAAAATCTAAACCACCGTAGCCAAGTAGATTGCTCCTTAATGTCGGTAATAACTGAATAAAAACGTTTTACTTTTTGGAACGAAGTTCCTTATCGCGCGTTGTGAAAGGGGGCTGGACGGAAAAAACAAATGAAAAGTTGTCACGACACTTTTTGCTATTATCTTACTAATATGAACCTTAAATACAATGCGTAGAAGCTATTTCCCCAGCGTTGGCACGGCACGAGTACAAAAGAATCGAACGTAACATTCTTTTTTCAAATTTTGTTGATTTATTCTACTTTGGTTACTGACATTTATCAATAACAAGACTAAACGTGCTTTGCTCGCGTTTAAAAATCTACTTTATGTGGTAAGCGTAAGATCGAATTTGTGTTTAGTCAATCAAAATTTGTGATAAAAATGCTATGCAATAGCTTTACCGCGGCAGTCTCCGAGTGCCACACGTATTTATTTGTTTTTTTTCTCTAGACACTTATGTATTGGAACGGAAATAGGAAAATATTTATATATATACACACTCTGTTATATAAATAAAATTTTATTACAATTCCTTCACTAATTAATCGAAAGGAACTTCATTCCATCCGGGTGTCCCTTGACACCTCTCAAGTTTTTAGCTAATGTAGTTCCTAAATTCAAAGCCACATCAAAATCGATACCAACATCAACTAAAATCGCTATCGCTATTGTCACTTGATAGTTTTAATGGAGTAGTGTTATAATTGTGTTCCATTTGCATAGATATTGCTTGGAGAGTTGTCCGATGATGGGCGCTTACGATACGGTCTGACGCGTGCATAATTTATGTGATACGATATCGTTAATCTGTGTTGTTGTTTCAGATTTGAATCTTCCCGCGTCGAACAACATTGTTGTAACGGTGTGTACGATGCTTATAATTTAATTTGTTCTTATATGGCTTAAGCAGGGTTTATAGATTAGCAAGAAAATTTGCAGAAATTATCTTTGGCATGCGATGTTTACAGTAAATAATCACGGCATGCTGACTTCTGAAAATTTTGAAGCGTGCGAAACTTGCGGAGAGTTGTTTGAGTATGGCATTATTGGTATATTGCCGCTAGTGTAAACAGATCGGGAAATTCTTTCGCAATATATTGTTGTGATAATTTGTTAGTGTATACTAAGCTTTATAATTTAACTAGGTGTTGCTCGCGGCTTCGCCCGCGTGCAAACCTTTCCGGCTACCAAAGTCCCTAAAACACTATAGCGATGTATAGCGACACGTGTACGACGCCAGCGTCATCTATTAAAAAAAACATTATATCCTATGGAAGCAAATTACCGGGATAAAAAGTAGCATATGTTAATCCAGGACATGATCTATCTGTGTGCCAAATTTCATCCAAATCCGTTCAGATATTTCTGCGTATACTTCTAACAAACATCCAAACATTTATGAAAACTTTCGCATTTAAATATTAGTAAGATAGTAAACCAGAACGAAAAAAACTAGTATTTATCATTTACATGTAGTGTACCTATGCAAATGTCCGGGACAATTTCGAGTTTCAATACCTATTGCGCGTTCTAATGACATTATTTCTACCTCTATTTGTATAAAACATCATCAGATGAATAACACTGTTGTTTATGTCGATAGATAAATCTACCAAAAATGTTCGTTGTATAAAAGCTCATGTCTGATTTTTAAATCAGCCCCTACCAGAATACATGTATTAGTGTTTCGACTAATCACTGTTTTGTCACTTGCTTTTTAAGTCAAATATAAATTTGATTCACTAAAACAAAATATTACTAGTTTATTGCTAATTAAAAATGTATTAGGGTGGTTTGATCACATGAATATATAGTTTTAAGTTTAAATTGATATCACCTTTTGCGTTAATTGTGTATCCTGTGAATGCAACATTATGCATTTCCTGTTTGTTTTAATTAGAAGTTAATGCAATGCTATCAGCCCTGTATTATATACTGCCCACTGCTGAGCACGGTCTCTACTACTGAGAGGGCGTTAGGCCTTAGTCCACCACGCTGGCCTAGTGCGGATTGGCAGACTTCACATACCCTCGATTTTTTTATGGAGAATTCTAAGGTCTGTAGCTTTCCTCACGATGTTTTCCTTCACCGTTAAAGTGAACGGTAATTGATAAACAATACACACGTAACTTCGAAACTTGTAAGTTTTAGTTAAAAGAAAGAAGTAAATGTTGTTTATGAAATCAAATATTAATGAGTATATTTTGGTCAGCGGTTGGGTCACAGATTGTGTGCTATATTTCTTTTTCTCCTTACCCTTGTCCCATTATGGTTGGAAGACAGTACAACACATTTTTATTAAGCGTTTCAGAAACGATTTGGCTTAGTTTTTACGACCTGTCTTCAACCTCCTCTGGGGATGAAGTCAAGATCAAGTCCCGGGAAATTATGTTGCAAAAACCCACACAAAATTTTACCAGATTTAGGATTTGAACCCCAGAACCCCTGATTCACAGCCCTTAAATATTGCTACTAGGCCAAAGAGACCTAGGGCGGTATTAATAAATCAATCTCAAGTTTGTGTTAAATCTCAAGTAGACACAATGTATGGAACTATTAATACATTATGTCTACTTGAGATGTAACTCAAACTTGAGAGTTGAGATTGATTTATTAATACCGCCCCTAGGAGGAGGTCGGTGCTCTCAATTCCTTAAACTTAAATATAGATACAATTGTTAGATGAATTATGAAAACATGCCACTTAGATGCATAAAAATATCTTCCGCATATTGATCTCCGTCAAAATATACTCAAGTTTCCGAACGTCCAACAATACCATTATCCATTGATTACTTACTAACAAGCATGTGTTAGTTGCGTTCCGAAGTCTCATGTCGGCGTTCCTAGGTATGTGACCATGCGCCCAGCGCCCAGTCGGTCGTGCGGCACGCCTGCATAATCGAGCCCCGTGCAAGACCTATTTTTTGCTATGCACCCGGTGAATTTTAAATCGAACATGTCTTTATAAGAGCTGTGTTTCTATTTCTTGCGCCTTGGCTGTGTTGCTACTACTACGGGTTCGGATTCTGCATGTTTTGTATGAATGTAGGTCTAGAATGGAGTACTACGATTGTCTTACAGAGGAAATGTGAAGTGACACTTTCGCTGCAATGTTTTGGAGCGTCAGTGAGATTGTTAATGGTCCTCCAATTCTTATTCTTTTCTTAGTTTCAAGAGTCCAAGTTTTTTTGGTGTTGTGATCCTTCATGGGCGACGATGGTCACTTTCTATCATGTGACCATTTTACCTGTGAGTCGTCAATATAATAAAGTACTAATAACAATATTAATTTAATGAATCATTTTTGTATATTTCAAAGATGTTAAACTAAACAAATCGATTATAACTTATCTACACTCGTCCGTCGACCATAAATACTAGCGAACTGCGACTTTCGATTTCCTAATACATATTAGCAACGAATTACAATAACAGAAGCAAATAAATCTGCGACTCTCTACGTCTACATTACTCGTAATTCATATTATAATTCGAAAACTGGATGAGTAATAGCCGAAGGGTTTGTAGTAAGGGCTCTCGCTCGGTGTAACGGTAGCACCAGAATAATCTATTGATGCGGTTCTGTTTTAGAAATTGAGAGGTTGTCTGGTCGTGACGTTTGTGCGCTTCTTTCTCGGTACACACTCGACCGGGACCTTTGTGCTCCGTCCGAGATAAATTGTGTTTGATTTTGTGGCCGCCCGTGTAAGTGTTTTGTGTCGGGTTTCCATTGTTTACCTCGGTTGCTGAGGCGTCGGTGGTTTTATGGTTGTAAGGTATTGTCTTAGCGAACATTTTGAAGGAGTTTGTGTTGGTTTGGTTAGATTTTTTTTATGATTGGCTATCTGTATTTAATTACGGAGCGTCTAATTCTTAGTTTTATGAATAGGATGCGATTTTTCAAAGCTGGTGAAAATTCTGTTTGATATGTACGTTTTGAAAAATCATTTTTTTTCTTAGATTGATATAAGTAGTTCGTTGAACTTCCTCAATGCAAATTTCAAACCCTCCTTAATATTACAATACCTACGCCAGATTAGTTCATTTCATGAGAATTTTCTTAGCAAATAGATAACTGGTACAAGTGTATTTATATCCCCTACGAGCTATACGTTATGCCCCGGCTCCGCCCGTCGGACACACCCCTGATATCGGCCCGGCTATCTCACCGTGCGATATTATGCGCCAGTATTAATCTTTTACCGTGAATAATGCCAATAGATGTGGTAATGTTCTCATTTTTGTTTGAAAATAGCAAATTAGAATTGATAAAGTCTGATAATTGTAGCCTTTTAGGTTGATATTCAAATGCAGCTATCAAAACTGAGTAAGACGTAAAGAAAAAACACTTGAATACGTCATGATTTTTTTTTAATCAGAATTAGAATTTTTAGAGCCTTATTTAAAAAAAGAACAAAGTGAACGATAATAACGACAATATTGAAAACAGCTGTTACATCTCATATTACATAGTATGTATCACGACAATGAAGGATGTTGTGTCGAATATTTTGGAGCATGCATATGCATTTCTGCCTACTCTCTACAGTCGGTTTATTAACATTATAGTCGTAACAATTATAATAAGGATTCTATAGTCGTTAGATAAATAATGGCTAATTGAATCCCGATGCTATTTATAATGCCCTAGGAATTTGTATCGCAGATGGGTTATTAAGATTACGTCGGGGAAACTATTTTTGATATTAAATCTTTAGCGAGGTATTATGATTAGGTTTTGTTTTACTATTTAGATTATAGGCTGACTACATTTAAGGTTTAAAATTGATTAATTCGAGTATTTTTTTGTTTGAGGTGCTGGGATAGCTTTTATAATTGTTAAGGATAGTTAAAAACAAGCTGCTATGCTGATTATGCGACGGCTTCTATTGCCGTTCTATACAGTCAAAGAGTTCTAAGATTAATCCAGCAGACATTGGGAAAAATTTGATACAAAATTTTTGAGCCTGTTCGTCAGTAACTCAATTTACAGTGAAATAGCAAAGCACATATGTAAAACGGATTATAACATACTTTGACATGATCGTAATGCGCAAATTGGCATATTTCCTTACAAAATATTGCTTTCTTTACGTAATTTGTGCGTACCGAGACGTCTTGTCACATGGATGTGTCGGATAAGACAGCGGGTTACTAACAATTCGTAATAATTTTTTGACGACTAATTTGGGTCTAATGTCCGGTCTATAACTAACTATACGGTTAAATGTCTTTGTATACAGTTCTTCTCTGGTCTACTTATCTCGTTTGACCCCATATTCTGCGACTCATAGGTAAATACGAGCTAAAAAAATGCATTCGAAATGACCGGGCCGAGTTCCTCGCCAGTTTGCTTTTTATAATAAAGTCTGTCAATCTGCACTACGCCAAAGGAGTATTCTAAAGCCTAGCAACTCAGTGGTAGAGGACGCCCGTGATCAGCCTTCTTAGAATGCCTTAAAAACACGCAACTCGTAAGTCGTTGCTTAATTTTGATGTTTGTGATTGATCGAGAGACCATTACGTCAGTCACGTGTTAGTCTCTCAAACCCAACAAAATGAAACGGAGTCGTGTCGTGTTTTTTCAACATTTTAACCACACAGGACCGTTTCTAATACTTTACAGGGCTGCTATTATTGTAATGAACTAGTTTTTGATCGCAGCTTTGCCCGCGTGAAAGATTTTTTCCCGCTAAATAGTCCCAGGGTCTCAAACTATCTCCATCCCAAATTTCATCGAAATCCGTTCGGCAATTTTGAGTTTATCGCATTCAGACAGACAGACACGACGGGGGACTTTGTTTTAAAATATGTAAGGGTGATGTGCATACAAATATGCCGTGAACGATATGACACAACAGTTAGGTCCCGTTACACGGTGTATCCGAAGGCGGTCCGCCGGTCGCCATACTGATACGGGAGACCATCTAGACGAATGTTGGCAATTTATATCGGTCATTTGGGCCCTCCGAACGGTGAGACGGCGGAGTATCGTGTAGACATTTTAGGGTTAGCATGAATGATTGTGCAAGGGTTTATCCTATGTCAGATTTTAGGGAACGTGTATTGATCAATATTGAAGGTATTAGAAACCGTTCAAATGCGAATTGGACTAGTGTGTGGTTTAGGGCCAGCTTCACATGTTTCTGATAAATTTCCAGATAACTATCTGACATTTAACGCTATCTAAAAAATAATTATGGCACATTACTAGTCACTTTTTCTGACAGATATTTCAATTTGGGACATGTGAAACTGAAAATTGTAGTTTATTTGGCGGATAAATTCCAAATAGGCTAACAGGGACTTTATCAGTATGTGGAGAATTCGGCCGTTACTATCCCAATTTTTGTTGATTTAATTTGTTAAGAACCGCCCCTTAACGGCTTGGACAAATGCACCTAAAGTATAAAAGAGGATTCCAAAGATTTTTCAATTTATGTTCCTCATAAGTTAGAGGTATTTATTGATAATTCAGAATCCTAATATGGTTTAAAGGGGCTGGGTAGAGCCGTGAATAAAATTTGTATAAAACGGACTCTACTTCAAGTACACAAGGTATATTTTAGGTATGCATTAAATTATACCTATGCACTATACAAATATTGCTACAGAAGGCGGTATGCAAAAATGACACACGGCAAATTACTTACTAATGATGGAAGGTTTCTCACCGGATTCCATTAACCTAATAACGTGAACTTGAAACACCGTCGAGGTTCGATTCCATGTTCTTTTTTCACAAGTGAGCATGTATGTTATTTTTATTGCGTCATTAAGTTGCAGTTGCCTTAACGGCGTAGTTGTATTGAAGCACTAAGGGCTCTTACACATAAACACGATACGATTTCACGATGCGACATCGTATCGTGAAAATCTACGACAAGCAACGTAAATTCGCAATTCATTATTTTTGTCGCCCGTTTTGCTATGGAGGGAATTGGACAATTAATATTTCTAACTCCTCCCTATCCTTCTATTTGATTAATTTCGTTGCGGGTTTAAGACAGATTAGTGTTCCCTGAGACTCGCCGAGCTTCACCGCTCGGTGTCATAAAATGCGTGCCACTGCTGATCCTGGCTTACAGGAGTTACAGTGGTGGGTATGAGGGCGGGATAGTCTCTTAAAGCAACGTAAACATTCACGACACGACATCGCAACGGGCCACGATGTACGACTTGGCGACGTCGATTCGGTGCCGCAGTTAATCTCGAAAAATGGACCGCAATAGACGTATTCTCCTCCTGCTGGTATTAAGAACCGCACCGGCGAAGGAGTGCACTGTGAGTTTCTACGACGTCGTACCGTGCATCGTGGCGCGTTGCTCGTCGTAGATTTCCACAATACGACGTCGTATCGTGTTTATGTGTAAGAGCCCTAATGCCGTGCGTATGTCGCAGGTTCCTTACCAGGCCGAGATATTTAGATTTTCTGCTCAGTGTCTCCCCTGAGATTTAAATTTGTGGCGATAGGCTCGTTTCCTATCATATTATCACTACTAAGCTTAGATCTTATGAAGTGTAATATTCTTGTGCTGCTTGGATGTTCTTGCATAATATTTTTTTGACGCTATCAGTGTATACAAAAAAAAAAAATTGCAGAATCTATCGACTATAATGATTATTTTTACCGTAATAAAATAACACTATCAATTCCGAATTATCTAAAACAAATACAACGAACCGAAATCTTCAACTAATCGTGAACTCCTAAACAGACTTAAAGACTTATCGTTCACGTCTTAATTAATTACCAATTCGACTTAAACACTCAGCCAGCGTTTATTATAAATGAGTTTACGAATCGGCCCATTTAAACTTAGATATACTGGACAAAGGGCAGCCTTAAACTTAAGATGTAAGCGTAACAAATTGTATGGTTATAGGTGGTTTTAATGAAGGAGTTTGAGGCGGGGTCTGAGTTCTCGGATAATACTAAAGGAGGTTACTCACTGGGCGCTTTCGTATAACGAGCCTATTTTTACCACTTGGAAGGAATGCATCGATGATTTTGCCTTCCTTTATTTCACAAACGTGCTACACATACAAGTTAAGATAGCTTGATTAGCTTAAGTGTTGGTAGAAATTCCAAAATACTCACTCCATATAATAATGTAATACTATTCTACCGCTGGGCACAGGTATCCTTTTCTACTGACAAGATTTAAGCCTTTGCACATCACGCTCTCCTAGTGCTGGTTGTCACACTTAATAATTAATATAAATATTAATATAAATTCGAAGTTCTGATAGAGACTTCTCATATATCCTGATACCACGTTTTTTCTAGCTATTGCTTTATGTTGTGATGGTATTTAGTTATAACTGTTAAAAAACTCGTTAAAACTGTCGAGGTAATTGAAGATATAATATTTGTCAACATGACCGCGAAAGCAGACCGCAATAGCGTACTTGTAGTAGGCATCGGATGTTAAACCGCAAACGATAATGCCACCGTTTTCGGAAGTCCTATCATAGGAAACGATGGCCACTTGTGGTCCTCTTCGATATCTTTATGAGAATTATGTTTGAAAACGATAGTAAAGTTTTTATAAACATTTGACTCTGATGACGCTCTTTGGAATGGCAATTAAAGGACCTTCTGAAAGAGCACACTTTTCATGATAGAATCCCGGCTATGTAGACAGCTATCGGTACTTCATTTGAATTCCAGTACGGTACAGTTACGTATCCCAATGAGATTATTAATACACTCTTTCATCCTACTTATAAAATAAAAATAAATAAGTATAAAATAAAAGTAAATATATTAATTAAATAAGGAATATGATTTATCGTTACGTGAAAATCGTCGATCTCACGTTCAGCTTATACGCTCCTTTCTAATCTGAAATACCGAGAATGCTCCCGGTGTTCACCCACCTTAAGTCGTATTGTTCCGTCCGGGCGGCCGGCGGGCGGTCGGTCTGACGGACCGTTCGCGCGACGAATAATTGGTCTAAGTAATGTTCATTAATTAACGACTCTCGCTCCTCGGATTACAGAACTTGGTTGTCCACTCGCGAACAACAATATTTTGTCAACTGACCCGCATGCCGGCCAGTTGTACGATTTGTTTCGCTGGCGTCTGTGTGTCATTTATCATGATTAGATCAGTTGAAAGTTTCTAACTAACTTCTTCGGTATCGTTTTGAACTTAGTTGTAAAACTTAAAGAACGTTTGTCTGTATTAATCTGCTTAAATTGTCTACTTATTCCAACATTTTACTATTTAATCTTCTAGAGATTTTTGTTTTTATTTATTCTTTTTATCACGATGTCGCGTTGGTATCATATTTTGCAATAGAATCTGACACCATAAAAAAGTTTTGTGTTGATTTCAAGACAATACCTGTCCAGAATAAAAAAAGAAATCCGCAGTATCATGTCTGTGTTTCTGAAACACACACTCACGCCTTTTATTACCGAAGGCGTAGGCAGAGGTGCAACTTATGCACCCACTTTTCGCCGTGCGTATTTTGTCTCATGATGTGATAGGGTGCGAGCCCATCGCCATATCGGCCACAAATTCCAGACTCCGGGATGATACTGAATATAAAAATCCAATAATACTTTGCCCGATCCGGGGATCCAACCCGGGACTCAGCATTGCAATCGTACCGTAATACAGCTACCCCACCGACGCAGTAATACAAACAAATAATAACTTTTAATACTTATTACTTAAGGTCGTTCTATAAGTTCATTTCTAGATTTATGGTAGTAGTATGATTTCAAGATATCAGAATAAAGAGAGAAATAATTATCATTAACATGTTTGTGTGTCTGAAACAACTGAAATAATACATAGCTGGATAATCTTTGATACTCATTTCTTATGGCCCTTTTATAACTATGTTACCTTATCATTATTTACAGTAGCGCACTATTCAAAAAACAAGTTTTTTTTGACAAACATGCAAATGCTACTAAGGCAGTGTTTGTCCGAAAATGTGGCCACGTCTCGTCACGCTCTATCGAAACAAATCACCTTCATTTGTCTCAGCTGATTGGAACATTCGGGCGATGTATCTTGCTTGATTGTTTCTGCGAACCCTTGCCGATGTTCTATCGGGTATATGAGATTGAAGATCGCCCATAATTCCTGATAGTTTTATGTTAAACTAGCTTTTGCCCGCGACTCCGCCCGCGTGAATACGTTTTCAAAGAGTAACAAACATACATACATCCATAATATATACATGCTTACAAACTTTTGCGTTTAAAATATTAGTAGGATATGGATACGTATTAAACAGAAGTCGTACTTGATATTTGTGAAGGATTTTAATACAATAATGGCATTATGAATATAGGTACATTGACAATGATAATAAGAGGAATACACATGAAATGGATCAAATGCATAGGAAGGCACATCTTTAGGTTGCTTAAAGACTTCTAAATTTCTTTATACGTCTGCGTTAGATAAAATGATGAATAGGATCATAGAGGCTCCATTGCTTTAAAAATTACAGACTTAGCCCGAATCAGACTATGATGGACTTTGAATACCATAACCCCGGCCTTCGAACTTATTATTATGTTGTTATGAGACTTAACATCTGATATGTGTAACCATATTTACTTACGCACACCTCGGGAGCTGCACACGGCACAATGTACAAAAAAATCTTATTGGCGCCCGTGACTATTAACAGGCTCTTACCACAGGCAGGTTGGCAAGCATCGGAGAAACCGTGGTGGAGTTATCCAATCGTCCCTATTTCATAGGTCGAATACATATTTTATCCTCCACCTTATTACGAAATTAGTTACACACACACACACACACACACACACACTCACGCCTTTTTTCCCCGAAGGGGTAGGTAGAGGCGCAACTAGTGCACCCACTTTTCGCCTTGCGTGTTCCGTCCCATGATGTGATATGGGGCGAGCCTATCGCCATATCGGGCACAAATTCCAGACTCCGGGCTAATACTGAATTTAAATCGAACCAAAGACCTCAGCATTGCAGTCGTACCGTAATACAACTACGCCACCGAGGAAATCAGTCACAAGTCTTTTAAATATGACCTACGCTCATAATAGCAAATTTTATGTCACTGATAATAAAATAAATAATAGTTTAAAACAACTAAAAAACACGCTTTATAGAAAATTCAACTAAAAAATAGAAAATAACTTTGAATTAAGAATAGTGTAAATAAGAAAAAAAATGTATTTTGATTGTAAAAAAAGCGTGGGGTGCTTTTTAAGATATTATCAAAATGATATATAATACTTCTACTCATATTATCTGTCAATAAAATATTTACAACTATTGACACCATGCACCCCACGTTTTTTTTACAATAAAAGATTTTTTTTTCTTATTTACACTATTCTTAATTCAAATTTATTTTCTATTTTTTAGTTGGATTTTCTATAAAGCGTGTTTTTTAGTTGTTTTAAACAATTATTTATTTTTATTTTTTTAGTTCTGTTCTACTATTGTCCAACAGATGTCACTAAAAAATAAACGAAAGCGCCATCTTGTGACAAGTAAGATTTTTTACGCATAAGAGTAGCCAGTTTAGTTGTAATTCTACTATGGGCCAACAGATGTCACTAAAATATAAATAAATTGACAAAAATCTCATTTTGCAAATTGAATAATGGCATAATCTTATCAAATTAGTGTATTGTCATCGGTCCTCGACAAATCTACAAAGATTGAGTAAAATCTGACCGTTTAAAGTGGGTCAAAATCGCGCCCAAAGGAGTCGGTTACAAACATATAAACATACATACAAGTGAAGCCAATATAAAGCGTGTAATAAAACAAGAACGCAAGTAAAGCACAGTCTCCACTTTAAATACCAAGATAAACCGTGGCTTCCCAAAATGTCCTATTGCATGTTTATAAATTAGTCAGCTAGTCTCACAATATAACACCACGAATAGAATCTTTGCAGCGGCCCTTACTTTCATTTTAATGCGTATATTACATTACACGTAACAATATGGGCGATATTTTAAAAAGTTTTTGCAATATTTCTCCGTTGGTCGGTTCATTTGTTTCCCCGGCGTGGCGCGTCTAGGATTTATTTACAAGCAACATTATCTCGTCCCTTCAAAGTGACTAACGTTGTACACACGATATGTATACGTATTAATGGAGTTGGCGCCTTATTCATATTTTACCCGCCCGAACATATTGTGTGTAATAATTGGACATGCGTCAGGGGTGTCGTGGTAATGTGCTCGTAAGTTAGCCGGTGGCCTACGGTCGGTGTCATTATGCCAATCGGGACAATTGAGTGTCCGCCGGGCGGTCGACAGCGTCGCGCCGCGTGATCTATACGCCGGGTTTATGAGATCGGCTTCTGAGCGAATTAGATCTGTATTTAGTATCTGGTATTGGAATGAAGTGGGTGGGATGAAAGTAATGGGCGAGTATTGTGATCATATTTGCAAATATGCAAATAATTAAATATAGCGAGATAGTGTTATTGCTGTTTGCTCAATACGTTCGGTCTTGCTTGTCCTATTAGGGATTAAAGTCTATCTCATTTATTTATTTATGAATATACTAGCTTTAGCTCTCGACTTCGCCCGCGTGAAAGAGTTTTTTCCGGGATAAACGTCCCGCTACATATTTTCCCGGAACAAAAGTAGCCTTAAACCTTCCCAGGATCTCAAACTATCTCCATACCAAATTTCATCGAAATCCGTTCCGTAGTTTTTGAGTTTATCACGTACAGAGATGGTGGGCGACTTTGTTTTATACTATGTAAGGAAGGATAATATATCGTATCTTATGAGATATGTTATGATATGATAATTCGCACCTTTAGGACGAAAACGACACAATTCGAAAAAATCGAAAATTGAGTTATCGTCATAAAATTACTTAAAACAAAATGTTCAATACAACCATAGTTCAAACTCCGCCATATTGAAGCGGGAAAAGGACAAAACTATTACATCGGTCCCTTTTTTATTACATTTCCATAAAAAAGGAACCAGTTTTAAGTCATTTTATGACGATAATCCAATTTTTCATTTTTTTGAATTGCGTCGTTTTCATCCTAAAGGTGCGATATGTTAATTAATAAAAAATGATACAACATTAATAAACAACATCGACCACCAACATGGAAATCCTCATTCGTATTAACGCTTGTAAATATTACTAATGGTGAATGTACCGTACGCCGTGTTCACACCCACAGCCGTCCGCGTTTGATTAACAGTCGGCTAGTGAAATTAATAACCGTTGTGCACAAAGTGTCTAGACCCACCGTTGACAAATGACCGAGTGTAATATCACGCTACGGTAATACCACGTCAGTGGGTCCTTTGTGAGGTGATAATGATGTTTAGGTGGGTGTTTAAGTACTTGGTGTGTAGAACTTGGTGGTTCAAAGTCGATAAAATTGTGTGCGGAAAAAGCTGTATCTTTACCATTGATGTATTAAATAAGAATAGTGTAAATAAGAAAAAAATGAATTTTATTGTAAAAAAAGCGTGGGGTGCTTTTTAAGATATTTTCAAAATACTTCTACTCATATTATCTGTCAACAAAATATTTATAACTATTGTCACCATGCACCCCACGCTTTTTTTTTACAATAAAATATTTTTTTTTCTTATTTACACTATTCTTAATTCAAATTTATTTTCTATTTTTTAGTTGGATTTTCTATAAAGCGTGTTTTTTTAGTTTTTTTAAACTATTATTTATTTTTAATTTTTTAGTTCTGTTCTACTATGGTCCAACAAATGTCACTAAAAATATATAAATTGTCAAAAATCTCATTTTGCACATTGAATAATGGCATAATCTTATCAAATTAGTATTTTGTTATCGGTCCTCGACAAACCTACAAAGTTTGAATAAAATCAGACCGTTTAAAGTGGGTTAAAATCGCGCCCAAAGGAGTCGGAGCCGGAGAGTTACAAACATACAAACATACAAGTGAAGCTAATATAAAGCGTGTAAAAACCCGTTTCGGGGTGTACTGACTGAAATTTTTTTTGAGTGGTCGGGCAGTTATTATATGGATCACGTGATGTGTCGCCGCTACTTGTAGACTTATTTTATAACATATACTGCCTTAGGTAGATTACGTGATTTTGAGTGATATTTCCTGAACATAACACTCAGTATTCCAAGAGTTTTGGAAGTGCTAACGGCGTTATAAGTATAACAGAAGGATGGGAGGTTTTATGGGCTTCAGTTTGTTTCATTTACTATTATATTCCTGATTTTTTATAATATACCAGCTTTTGCCCGCAGCTCCGCCCGCGTTGTAGATTTTCCGGGATAAAAGTTTCCCCGAGATAAAAAGTAGCCTATGTGTTAATCCAGGACATGATATACCCGTGTGCCAAATTTAATCGAAATCCGTTCAGTAGTTTTTGCTTGCAAGAGTTACAAACATACACATATCCATACTTACAAACTTTCGCGTTATTAATATAAGTAGGATTGTACCTACTGCCCTCATCGTGGCTGAAATTCATGCGTATACAGTACTGTTTGTTAGTAGCGTTGCGTGGCTCTACCACTTTGAAAACAAGTCTTTTGAAACATCTACAATACTGTAGCGACAACGTGCCACATTATTTCACGTACCAGATTAGTATATAAGCACCATTTGTACAGTCAGCCACATAAGTAGCTGAACAAATTCAAAACTTCAAATCGTCTCTACATTTTATGTTGTTACCAATTTTCGTTTTCTCTTTATAAAAATACAATAAAGGGGATTAAGTTTACTCCACAAAAAGAAAAAATAATGTTTCTATTAAACCTAACGCGTATAGGCAATTTCAAATTTTGAATTGGTTCAGATAATTATGTGGCTGACTGTACATAGAATAAATCAGACCAAAAACATCTCGTGTCTCACTACATCCCATGCCATAGTATATATGGCATAAATACCAACAGGCGATGATTTTTTACGCCAATAAATCGTATTAAAATACTCTCACCAGAACCAAAATGACGTTTTTACACTGTTTTATGTGTACTGTTCAGACAATTTCAGTATGTACAGTCGGCCATATAAGTAGCAGAACAAATTCAAAATTTCAAAACGCTTTTAAACTTTTGCGTCTGTATCAACAATCGTTTTTTCTTCACTAAAATAAACCTCGCGGGGTTAACTTTATTTTAGATAAATAAAGAATATTTCGACTGGACTTAACGTGTAGAAATTGAAGTTTTTAATTTGTTCAGCTACTTTTGTGGCTGACTGTACGTATGACTAAGCCAAGAAGGTGTTCGCTCCGAATCGTGCTTGGTTGCTTTGCGACTGCGATAAATAGAACTAGGTGCAGGAGGACCGAGGAAATGAAAATACTACGTTTGTACTACTTAGAACTAGGTGGTAGTAGAGAATTGCAAAATCAGCCCCGCAGCGGGTCTTGATTTTTCTAGGCCATCGACGCCACGACGTCTTCCCAGAACGTGTGATATAGTATCACGCAGCCGTACCGCATTAATCACAGCGCACTTGCCATGCGGACGGGACGCGGAGGAAACGAGATCGTCGCACTGCGCTGGCGCACCGATAAATCTGCCGCACTTACCTCGCAAACGGTAAATAACTATGGGATTTCCGCGTGCGGGAACGCGATGCGCCCGAGCATAAATCTATGCCTGTATTGTGATATTGTGTTGCCGTTATGGGACTCCGTGGACGTTGGACGTCTCATAAATACATACGCAAAGCTGATGTCACCTTCTATGTGGACGTCGGACGTTGGACGCTCAGTTTCGCTTTGTGCGGTTTGCTATTTGCGAGTAAATCCTGACGTTGACGTGATTACGATGTCTCGTGTTTACTTTGGGCTGTATCGCTTGTTTATGAATGCTACGCTGTAGGCCTCTATTGCCACTGGGAGTTTGTGGTTTAACGAGACTGATAATAATATTTCCATTCACAAATGCCTACACAAATTGTTATGAATAAAATTGGTTGCGATTGTTATTTGCTATCGCGCAAAATAGGCAATATATCATAGTATCCTAGAAATAACCGCAACATCCGGACCGATAACGAAAGCGCAATATAAAAATATTTGTTCTATTGAGGACGGCGAAACCGCAATCTTGTTTATTGGCTTCTAGTGGGTACTTGATTTTCATAATATGATGTAAATACGACGATTTCTCTGATGTTCCTTATATCCTGTGACTACGCCATGGCTAATTGTAGAGCCACACGACTTATTATTTGTCTCCAGCATGACTACCGACCCGACTTCGGCTCAGTGGTACTACAATTTCACAGCATACCCATTGGACGTAACAGTTTGCACTTAAGTTTCTTATGGTGAGACTGAGATTTCCCGAGACCCAAAACCTCGTCTCCTCCTCGATTCCCTTGCCTTAGATAAAAAAAATATTATAAAGAAACATGTACCCAATTTTTATTTTGTTAGATCTGATTACAAGCTTTACATATTTCAAGGTATTATTTCTTTAATTTTTTTCTTCCGGTGACATGGTATAATCAAAGGATCTACTTTCCTATACCTATACCTACCTATCAGACACGTAATAGCCGGCAGAATGATACTGTCATCGCTGTTCGCCGCCAGCACGTCGAGGGCAGGTGCGATCGCCACAACCGATCCTGACACGTGTTCCCCTCTAAATTACCATTATTATCGATCATCTCGCGCCGTTGTTTCGTAACGACGTTCAATACATAGAATCTCGGACGGCCCAGCGATCACCCGCGTCCCGTTACGGTCATCTTGCAATTTGAGCCCTGTTTATTTTGCTGCCAAGATGCTTGAGTTTGATTAAGTGCTTTCTATTATGACCGAGCGTAGCCAGGATCGGAGGTTTTTAGATGTTTTGTTATTAATTTTGTCTGTTGCGTGATTGAAATTAATGTGGTGTTGTTTTGTTATCGCTACGGTTCTTGTGACGGGTGGATTGGATCTCGTTTTCCTATTATTGTCGGAGAACATTGCGTGTTGTGGTGTTATATTTAAGGTACAGTTTTGTGCGCTAAAGTTTTGGCGCAGTATTACACTAGATTTTCGAGGGTTGGGAATTCGTCTATTTAACAGGCTGGTCTTCTCTTTATGGGGCACAAATATACGTGTTAAACATAAGGTCGACAATCTCTATTCTACATTTAGTGCGTATAAAATTAAATTTGAATTGTAACAATAATGCGAAACGAATATGAGTGGTCTCTGATTGCTAGTCGCTCCGCGCGTTTCATCAACAACTTCACACTGTTATTGCATATTATCATACTAGGTTGTAAGTCTTCCAGAGTCTGCCTGGATATTTACTATTGTTTTGTTAATTTCTAGGGCCAACAGTGTGTAGGTACTGTTGTGTTTAGGTGTGAGACACACAGAGTAATTACTGAGAAGTATGAGACGTAACAACTAATGTCTCAGGGTGACGAGCTCAGCGTAGCGCCATGCTTGGCAATATGGCGTTCTGAATGAGGATCCTATCGATTTTATTTATTTATAGCAAAAAAGCAAGTTGGGTATTTGATGTTATTACACCGCCCATAAAGAAAAATCTTGGATGCGCTGCCGGCTTTAAGATAATGTAATAGAGATTAGGGAAGGAAGTTGGGTTTCAGGAAATCGAACTCACGTCACCATACGAAACGCTAGCACGTTGTCATTTCACGTTGTTCTTCTGCGGGACACAATCACCATCAAGGTTGACCCTGTCCATCAGTTATAGACAAATATTACGTCTACGGAGTGGTTTTACCACTTCTACGTTTACACGTTGTAGCGCTGGTCATACAGGGAACAACATAATGTTCTCTTCACTTACTAATGCTACCAACCCTGTATTAGGTCCAATGAGGGGCAGGGGCTTCAGCTATTGACGATTTAGGCCTTAGTCCACCACGATGGTTTAGAGGCGTCACTTAAAAATATGAATCGAACCCGATTGTAATTGAATACTTTTAAATTATCGTAGTTAGAGCGGGCGTGTTGTGTGATTAATGAGATGTTTCTCTGCCGGCACTCGCACTGCGAGCTCGTTTCATGCGAATTATTGCCGACGCTTTGTAACAATGTCTGCATGATGCTAATTTTATTTAGTGCCCGTGTAATTGGATGTCGATTTGAGGTTTTGTTCGTTGTCGATGGTGTGATTATTCTTGTGTTAATAGATCGATGGTGTGAAATAGGTTATTGTGGTATGGATGGTAATAATTAATGGATCTATAGTGTGCTTGAAATAAGTGATTGTTGATGTGTAGGATAATACTGAGTTTCGCAACAAAATTAGACATTCTGTGACACTATGATGGTCTGCAATACGAATACATTAGACATTCTTAAAGGAGATGTCCGCTTTTTGTATGGGTGCTTGGCCTCAAAATCTAAACAGGCACAAACTTGGATATTAAAAAGGCAAAAATATGGACCTTGGATCCATTAAAAAAAATTATAGACCCTTCCATTTGTAACTAACTTTTTTAAAACCGTTTTAATAGTAGTTTTTAAGCGAAATAAAATAACATAAATCGGACGACTTTAAAATGATACGATTTATTGCAAAGGCCTAGTTTTTGGAAGTACTATTATTAGGTGTTTTAAAACTAGTGAACTATTTCGGTCGTCTCTTTGGTCTAGTTGGAGCGTATATGGGATATTGGGCTGTAGGTCTTATGTTCGATTCCCAGATATGGCAAAGCATTATATAGGTTAAGGGTATGCCAAAGGGTTCGCCGGGGACTAGATAATCAGAAGGGGGATGACGTCGAGCTGACGGACGGGCAGAAAAACTATGCTAAATGTTTTCCATAACGTGCTTATAGAAGTACGCATTTTACTTATAATTGCAATGCAATGCAGTCAGCCCTGTATTATATACTGCCCACTGCTGAGTACGGGCCTCCTCTACTACTGAGAGGGGTTAGGCCTTACGCTGGCCTAGTGCGGGTTGGCGGACTTCACATACCTTCGAAATTCAGTTGACTTCTCAGGTTATGCCGGTTTCCTCACGATGTTTTCCTTCACCGTTAAAGCGAACGATAATTGATAACAATACACACGTAACTTCGAAAAGTCAGAGGTGTGTGCCTTGGGTTTTGAACCTCCGGACATTGTCTGGGCAGACCGTTCTATTTCCAACTAACTATCGACGCTTTTTGAAATTTTACTTATAATTGAATCAAAGTAAATACTATGATGTACATATTAAATCTCTAAGCTAGCAAACAATTTAGCGAAGATTCACAAAACTAACACACGAAAACATGTACCGACCCCGCCCTGAACCCGTGACATTCGAAAATTATTGAACCCAAGTACGAACTAATACGCTGGTATACTGATGAAACATATACCATTAGAATTGACATTTGCAATTCAACTCGCAATTGCAAACAAACATTACTTTGAAGGCGGGTTTCCTATCGCCGCGGGTCCTACGATATACGCAAATAGCCATCTCTTCGTATCGTAGTAAAATTGTGGAAGAGTCAATTCGATTCCGTAACGACATTTTGCTTTTATCTCTTATCTATTGTATATAAACATAATATATAAAGGGGGTATGATAACAGATTGGATGGAAATGTGTTGGATAAAAACCATTTCTGAATCTAGTAATGGCTGTTTTGGTGTTGGAGTTTTTTGTAATAACAGTACATTAAGACAAGTGGTGAATAGACGAAGCGTTATGTTACGTAGTACTATTCAGTATTCTGTGGTTATATATGGTGAGTAGGGCTGTCGCCTTTTACCTGTATCGGTATTTAACAATGCTAGAGTAAGTAGAGCTTTGTATGTTAGTATGTAGGGGTAATTCATCCGATTCGGAAAATTATTTCACTAATAAGAAGTTATAATATTGTCCCTCAGTGCTATAAGGCTGGAAAGTATAAAGATACTTAGTTTTTTCCTTCTTTGAATATTATGTTGACCATAGTACAACGTAATGTTATAAAGCAGATTTGAAAATAATATTCTGTATGCTTTTAGAACAACTATTCTATTGAAATATCGATGTTACGTACTACGTACCACACAAATAGTTTCGTTTTGTATGTATCCATATCACTTTGGAATAAAAGATGTCCGCTTTAGATAGATCATGGATAATTTAAAAAAAATATTTTTAGACCACTCCATTTAGAACTAACTTTTTTAAAAAAGGTCGTATTAAGTGTAGTTTTTAAACTTACATAAATCTTTAAGCAAAGCTTTTTGTAATATATGTCACAAACAGAAATCTACGATATGGACGCAAGCATACCTAGTAAATTATAATGTTAACGCCTTTGATTCATTATATACCTAGATAGACACCGAACGTTTCAAAAGCGTCGAAAAAAATAGAGGCCGACTGTTCCCCTCTAAATGACTTCCAGTGAATTATTTTTTGTTGTTTTTCATGGATATAATTATCTCCCCGTTTTAATAGAAACCATTTAATAACTAGTATCATTATGCGCGCACACAAGGATACGCAGGATGATGCAGCGATAGCGTATGACACAGCTGTCACGCATACTAGCTTAAGAAAAGTTGGCCTGTTTGTTTTAGTTTCATTGCAGCGCGTCACTCTATCTAGGTATATAATTAAGCAAAGGTTAACGCTGAGTCGTCCGTTTACTTTCATCGTGTGTTTCCCACTGTTTACAACTTATACGTAGTTTACATTTAGCAGTAAATCTCGGTTTCAGTAGTTGGCCACACCTCGCCTTCCATATTATTAATAACTCGCTAACAAAACGTTTAAGGGCATGTTACTTTCGCACAGGTTGCGACATCGTTAGCCGCGCAGATTTATAGATTGTGACGGTATTGTGTTTTGAGATGGTTTTTCTATTCTGTGTAGTATTCAGGGATATGTATAGACCAAATAAGTTTTTTCTAACGGTTCCCCGCGTATAATGTATCAAGGTAATGGCCTATAGATCTCAGGGATAGTTTAGTTTACTTGGTAAAATAACTAAACGATAAAACTAATTTACTTTTAGCGTTTAGTTGTGATAGTGACACGAGGAAATAATTTTCTGGTAGGGATACATCCCCATAAACATTAGCAAAATCTCAAAATTTTATAACAAAGTACAAGAAACTGAGACATAAGTTATTGGTCCCATAATGTGTATTTTATTTATTTCTTACGTGAAGATTTTCTCGTTTCTATCCACCAATAAAGTCTAAACAAAGATAGATAAGTTATTTTCTCTCATGATGAATCAATACATCGAAATAAGTAAATTGATGTTGTCTTACCTTCATTGGTTTTGTAGAATCCATCTGACATAAATTCAATCGAATAGATCTCATGCAATCTCATGGCTTGATTGCGTATTTTCATCATGACATTATTGCTTGAATAATGTGTTTCGAATTTTGTTTGATGATATCGTGTTAGGCTTGATTACCTACAAATTAGAGGTTTTCAGGCGGCACGCGCGTTGCGGTAATAAAAAGCTTCATTGTGATTTGACTGCCTCGGTGGCGTAGTTGTATTACGGTACGACTGCAATGCTGAGGTCTCGGGTTCGACCCCCGGGTCGGGCAAAGTGATATTGGATTTTTCTATTCAGTATCTGGCCGGAGTCTGGAATTTGTGCCCGATATGGCGATAGGCTCACCCCCTATCACATCATGGGACGGAATAAGCACGGCGAAAAGTGGGTGCACTAGTTGCGCCTCTGCCTACCCCTTCGGGGATAAAAGGCGTGAGTATGCGTGCGTATGCGTTATGATTTGATACATGTGGTCGTCAAGTTTAGAAAATGTTTGTGAAATATTCATAATTACGATTCTGGTTTTAACTTAAAACTTAACACACCACATACAAGGGGAAACGCGCAGGTCGCTGTTTTATCGGTAGTAAACTAGTGAGACGAATAAAGAAAAGATTTAACGAAAATTTCTACATCCTGAAAGGGTGTAACGGGGCTAGTACTGGAACATTTCAGATTTGAAGCGTAAGCAAGTTTGTTGAAAAAAAAAGGTTATAATAATTGAGCTGTTGCGCTAGCGATGATGATAAATGTAATTAAATCTAATCCATAAAATTGATAAATACATCCTGTTTGGCTCCCATCTGGTTTTGCCACAGTCCAGTATTGACTGCATATGACCGCTGAAATCAGCTATTAATTGTCTACTATGTATGGCATCGGTTGCAATTACTGTGGCATCGTCTGCATCTAACTACAATGTAACTACCAATAATACACATAAACCATCGCAGAAGTCAATAGCATTATCTCAAATCGGCTATAAATCAATACAAACACAATAACATAAATCCGATATAGTTATCAAAATCTGTTATCCTGTTTGTACTCCCTACACGTATTATTTAACGCGGCGCCGGTCGTGTTCGGATTGACCTTTAAACGGCTCCCTGCGAATGCTTTGTACCACGTATGGTGGCTGAAACAATGCTTTGGTATATCTTGAGTAAATAAATCGTGGTGCCGTCTGTAGTGAAAGTTAATATACATACGGTCGTAAACCATTGATAGGGCTTTTAGTGGTAGATGTGCGAATCGTTCGTATAGGGTGAGTGTTAATGGTTTTCGTCGCGCTGCACTCGCTTGTGGTAAGTACAGAGTAGTCCAAATTCTAGGCTGGGAAGACTAGACTAGAACGCTGTGTCTTCCTTCTCATACTGGACTCGCTGCTGGTAAGTATAGTGTAGTCCGAATTGTAGACTAGGGAATACTAAAATAAAGCGCTGCGTCGTCCGTCTGTATCTCATACTGGATATAATTTGGAAAATGGAATAAGCGACTAGAGCGTTTCCACCATGGTTGTTTGTTACGTTGATATTGGAGAAGTGGCTCGTAACTCACGGGTAAAAAGGCCATATCGTGAATTATCACTTCTGCCAACCAACAATACCCATGGAGCGTTGATGCGTTGCCGATCTTAGATGAGAAGGTATTACACGGGTCAAAGCTCGGCTTATAAACAAAATGCGTTCTGCTATTTAAGCCATATACATGGTTTTGACTATACAGTAAGAGACAAGTCTGTTGTAGGTTTAGGTACGAGAGACATTCTGTTCCAAAAGGCACATACGTGAAACCAATATTTGTAGATTACATCAACATTCGTCTACGGGATTTGAATGCACATCTCTAGTGACTCATCATTCGCGAAGCAAAATAGGCTGTTGCAATACGACAGCAAGCGTGCTGGATACCTCACCAAACTTATGATGTCACCAAATATAAAGAAAATGGATGCCAATATCATAGTTAATTACAACTTCTTTTTGTTTCAGATGTGGCCGACAAATGAGATTATGAAGCTTCATCGTGTCTGAGTGAGTACAGAAATTTTCATTAAATACTCCGAGAATAATGTGCGTACGTAACGAGTAGTACAATCTGAGATAATCAATTGCTCCATTCGAACAGGTGAATTTACATCGCAACATTTAAATATCATTACCACACCTCAATCTGCATGCAATAATTAGGCGGTAGTCGCTAACAAGGCGTCTATCGCAACCACACAGAATTTATACGCCGTCTGGTAAATCGAACGCATCGATTTTGTGCACACCATAAAATGCTATAAGTTCATGAAATTAACCCACACTTTGATAGCACACCCGGCACTTACCGTTCTAATTCCTCATTAGGGCCCGTTTACACGCTCGAGACTCGTAAAATTAGCCCCATATCGTTTGCAGTCGCAAAGACTAATCACGGAAAAGCACTGAAACGCCCGTGAGAACCGAACCGGCCCCTCGCCCGTGTGCAAGTGTGAAATGACATTTACTACGCCGATGTTAACCGCCATTTGTATAATTAGATCGTATTTCTATTTGCAAACTCATTATGGAATACTTAAGTTTGTGTCACACACACTGGTCGGAGATGGGCGCGTGTAATTTTGTAATTTGTTAAGAATTCTGCAGAAGCGTTTTCTGTTAACGCGGCCGTACGTTTTGTTGACAAGTGGCTTATTATTGTATTTTATTAATACAAAAAGTGTAATGGTCTGAATTAAATTGTAGTTGCATCCAGCATGCCGTTTCGCGGTGAAAATGATTTATCGTTAACTGAAGAACTTTATACGACAACTTTTTATTTATTTATACATATATACAAAACCACTACACATGTACTAAAGCGGTGTTGTACAAAGTTATTTGCTAATTGCTATTGACCTCAATACACTTGTAGGCCACTTCTGTGAATTCCTGCAGGTTACAGATAAATATATCCACGTTCTCGGAAATAATATTGAGCAATCGTATGGCCCGCGACAAAGGCGCAAACCTAAACACATTTGTCCGTGGTGTTCGGAGGTGGAATAGCGGCGAGAGACGCCGAGTGGTGAGGCGGCCGCTGGTTATAGTTGATTAAAATTTAAAATCATTTGAAGAAACTGTTTGCTGTAAGCTACGGGCAATTTAGGTTTTCAATTATCCGACATTCAGGGTTGCGTAATCTCAGGCTGGAGAGCCCGAGTGCGGGCTTGAGGACTGTCGCGGCAGTGCGACCTGTCTTCTCAAGCTGGCTTGACAGGCGCCACGGTGCGCCGACATTCCGTCTGACACAGATGCTGACGGGCCACGGATGTTTTGGCTCGTTTCTGTGTCGGATCGGAAAGGAGGAGTCCGCCGTGTGCCACCATTGTGGCAACGGCCGCGAGGACACAGTCCATCACACTCTCGAGGAGTGCCCACCCTGGGACCTACAACGCAGCGCTCTTAGAGCAGTCGTCGGAGGAGACCTCTCGCTGCCGGCCGTGGTGTCCGCCATGGTCGGTGGCTGGAGGTCATGGCGAGCGATGAACTCCTTCTGCGAGTGCGTCATCTCGCGGAAGGAGAGCGCCGAGCGGGATCGTGAGCAGAACGATCCCGCCCGTAGCCAGAGGAGACGACGGAGGCGCCGGGTGGACGACTGACCGGTGCCTCATGCCCTGTGGTCCGGGGGCATCTAGAGAATTTCGCCACGGCATCCCCTGCCTGTCGTAAGAGGCGACTAAATGGGGCTTAGAGAAAGTCGCGGGGTGAGCAGTGAGGGGCTGTTCATTCCAATTCAAGTGACTTCGAGGTGGACGACAATGCGGGTGGTCGGTCTCCCATTGTCGTAGACGCTATAAGCGTCCTTTAGAGTTTGGGGGCATCTGAGTCCTCTTGTATAGAGAAGGGCCGCAATGCGGCAGCGCGCAAGGGCGGTCCCGTGCAGATATCTTAGCGCAACAAGATACCGCGGGGCCGTCCTGTATGCGCTGAAGAAGGCCACCGCGGGTTTTGGTTGGTATGCCGGTGTAGGGTGTACATAGGGCTAGGGACTCGGTCCAATGCTCGCTTGGATGATGCTATACTCCCAAGTGTCGACATTGGACTGTAAGACCGGTGAAACCAACATAACCGTTCCACTGACCCCCCCAGTGGTGGTAGCGATAACGCGTTTTTTCCCCGCGAAGAAAAAAAAAAGGGTTGCGTAATCTGATAGAGCCGGCGCCACATTCAGACTAAAGTAAACTATATGAAATTTCAGGGTTGTCCATAAAATTATCTGCTGACATGAATTTATACAATTATAAGTTCATTTGGATGTTTTCAAAAATCATCGAATGATTTACAAATCATAGTCTCATCGGGGTAATCGCTTTAATTCACTAATAAATAATCATTATGACTGCAACTGTTCAGCTAAGCAGTCTAACTCACCTACCAAAAAAAAAGGTATGTCAAAAATGTACAAACCAACTGTATCGCTGAGAACTCTGAGTACCTTAACAAATAATGTACATCATGAAATTGTTATGTTTAGTGATGACATTGGGAGGGGACTGGGACACTTATTAAATAAAAAAATGGATAAAACAGTTGTGAATTATTGTATGCCAGGTCTTTCATATAAAGAAATAATTAAGAAAATTTTAGATTATAAATTCAATAAAACCACTACATTAATCATTTTAATTGGAGAAAGGGGTAATGTAAACAAACAACAATTTACTGAATGCATTAACCAACTGGCATCACTTGAAGTAAAACAAATTGTAATGTTTTCATTCCCCTGTGAACAGAATGTGCCACAAGTGGAAAAAAATATTATATATACTTTTAATAAAATGTTGAATGCCCTTGCAGATAAACATAGCAAGGTGCAATATTTAGATATACATAATTACTTCTGTAAATATAAACTGAATAAAAGAAAATTAAATTCTAACTTTATAAAAAGACAAATAGCAAATTTGCTATATTTATATATTTTATATGACAACAAAGCCAAGAATTTGGCTGACCACTCTGCTTCTATTGAGCAGATTTATTCTGACACTAGGAATGATACTTGGGTACCTACTCCTAATGAAATTAATGATTTAAATTAGAAATTCAGACAATAGAGGACCAGACCTCTTGCATTAATGAAATCTATATTGATTCAAATTCAATTAATGACATTTCTGTGTTAAATGAACAATATACAAATAAATTGATAAACTTAAATTCCACTCTACCTGCTAGTCAGGATAAGACTTATAAGGTGCATGATAATTATATTTTAAATCTAGTTCACCAAAATAGTCAAGGTATGTTAGGTAAAGAATTGCAAATAGAATTGTTCATGAGTTGTGAGAACATTGATATACTTTGTATCACGGAACACTGGCTAAGAAATGAGCAGCTCATGTTTAATTTCAACAATCATGTTATTGGTAGTCATTTTTGTAGACAAAATGCTATACATGGTGGCTCACTTATACTAGTAAATAAAAAAATGAAATTTAAAGAACGTAAGGACATAGTGAGTCTCTCTGTTGAGCAAACTGCTGAAATTTCCTGTATTGAGTTGGAGCAGTTCATTGTTGTCAGTGTATACAGGCCACCCTCTGCACTTTATGATAGTTTCGATATAATACTTGAAGATGCATTGAGGAAATCAAGTAAGTCTAATAAGAGATTGCTGGTTTGCGGAGACTTTAATATTAATTTATTAGAAAACTCCACATTGGCAGTACAATTAAAAAGTCTTTTTTCATCATTTGACTTAGTAAACCAATTTTCAGAGCCCACTAGAATAACCAATACAAGTGCTACATGTATAGACAATATTTTTACTGATATACTGCCAATTAAGAAGTGCATTATCAATAAACTTGGCTCAGACCACTGTGGTCAATTAGTCAGCTTTAGCAATATGGTTCAGAATATAGCCAATAAGAAAACTACAGTTGTCCCAGTAACAAAGGCCAGGTTAGAGAAATTAAGACAAAAATTAACAGAAAAATTTGATGTACCTCTACAGGGAACTGACCCAAACTTGTTATATAATACTGTTTTTAAAACATTTTGTAAGGAATTTAGATCAGTCTTCACACCTAGATCGGCTTTAACAGGCAACAAAAGTACTTTCAATAGCTGGGCCACTATAGGTATCCACAGAAGTAGGCAGAAATTATATAATCTATATTATGAAAAAACCTATAATCACAATGAAAGTTTTGTCAAATATGTTAAAAGTTACTCAAAAATATTTAGACAAGTTTGTCACAAAGCTAAAGCCTTATACTTAAGTAATAAGATAAAAAACTCCAAAAATAAAATAAAAGTGACTTGGAGTGTAATAAGCAAAGAAACTGGTAGGGCTAAACCTCGTGAAAGGGAGTTCAGCCTCAATATTAAAAACCAAATTATTAATTCCGACTTAGACATAGCTAGGGCTTTTGAAAATTTCTTTACTGATATACCAGTTTCTATAACCAAAAAATTAAACTCCTCTCCCACTATTTCCAACAAATTATTAAAAGAAAATGTATCTGGATGTGGAGATTCATTCTTGTTCCACTGTGTTAGTAGTTTAGATATAATAAAAACATTTAAATTAATTAACATTAAAAATACATGTGACTTATGGGGAATCTCTACAAAAATATTAAAACCGGTAATATCTGTACTAGCTCCCCAGTTAGCTATAATTTTTAATACATGTATTATGAGTGGGATATTTCCTGATAAAATGAAATTAAGTAAAATTATACCTCTTTTTAAATCTGGTAGTACGGACGACCCCACTAATTATAGACCGATCTCTGTCCTACCTTCTATAAGTAAAATTTTTGAAAAACTTATACTTAAACAAATTCAATTTTTTTTTGCTAAACATAATCTACTTCATGGTAAACAATTTGGATTCACTAGGGGTCGCTCCACCACAGATGCTGGTGTTGAGCTTATACATAATATATTTGCTGCTTGGGAGGATTCACAGGATGCTTTAGGAGTGTTCTGTGATCTATCGAAAGCTTTTGATTGTGTTCACCATGATATTCTTATCAGGAAATTGAGCCACTATGGGGTTAATGGCATTGCCCTTGATTTATTTAAATCATACTTAAGCAATAGGGTACAAAGTGTTGATGTCAATGGAAAACGATCTCCTGGCTCTATTGTTACCTTGGGAGTACCACAAGGCTCAATTCTTGGACCTTTTCTTTTTCTAATTTATATAAATGACTTACCTTATTTCATAAGGGACAATTGTGAAGTAGTGTTGTTTGCAGATGATACTTCCTTATTATTTAAAATAAGTCGACATCAAGCAATTCTTGACGATGTAAGCAATACTCTCTCAAAAATAGTGCATTGGTTCAGCGTTAACAATTTATTATTAAATAGTGAAAAAACTAAATGTATAAAATTCGTCACACCTAATGTCAAAAAAGTTAACGCTAACATTTTCATAAATAGTGACGAGTTGAGCCTTGTGGATACAACCAAATTCTTGGGTATCACATTGGACTCTAAACTTCAGTGGGGTCCTCATATATCTGTACTAGCTAAAAAGCTGAGCGCCGCAGTTTTTGCAGTGAGCAGAATACGCCAATTAACTGACATTGAAACAGCAAAATTGGTCTATTTTGCTTACTTTCATAGTTTGATGAGTTATGGAATTTTGCTGTGGGGTGGTGCTGCTGACATTAATACTATATTTGTTCTTCAAAAACGAGCTATAAGATCTATCTACTCCCTAAGCTCTAGATGTTCTCTAAGAGAAAAATTCAAAGAAACAAATATAATGACAGTAGCATCACAATTTATATTCGCTAATTTAATGTACGTACATAAGAATATAGAAAACTTTCCAAAAGTTTGCGATATCCATGGCTTAAATACTAGAAGTAAAAATAATCTAGTTAATCATAAAACAAGGCTCCAAAAAATCAGCAAATCTTTTAAGGGTTACTGTATACATTTTTATAACAAAGTTCCCACTGAAATTAAGTGTTTAAACATTGGTAAATTCCAAACAACTATTAAGCGAAAGTTATGTAATAAAGCTTATTACAAGATTTCAGAATACATAGAGGATAAAAAAGCCTGGGATTAAATTTTTTTCATATGATTTTCTTTGGAATCATGTCTTTCGTTTCAATAAAGTTTCTTTGTTTCCATCTGTGAGCGGCTTGGGTATGACATACTCCTTAACTGTCTGTGCCTGCGGCGGCGTCGTGTGCCGGGTCGGCCACTTCCCTGTAATATGGTTGAGGAGGCCGATGGCTGGCACATGCGTCATACTCGTGAACGAGTGCTGCTTGTGTGGACTGGTCTGCCCTTTTCGCTTACTACATCTAAGTATTAGGGGTATATCTTGAACTAAGATTAATAGCGACATCTTGAACATTTCAGATCAAATTATTACATGATTCCTGAGATAGTTATGCACTAGTGTTGGAATTTAAAAATTTATTACCTATTTTGCGAGTATATAAATGAACTGCTCTAAACAAAACTTAACAAATACTGAATTGTATTTTTTTTTTCTCTACATAATGCATTGTATTTTATACCTTGAACTGATTTTGAAAAGAGCAACACTAGAGTTTCTTGCCCGTTCTTCTCTAGTGAGAACTGCTTTCCGAACTGGTGGTAGAGTTAATATTGACGGAATCTAAATAATGTATAACATTTTATGGGTTCGAATAAATTATTTCATTTCATTTCATTTCATAACCCTAACAGCTACATCTTAACTACCGACTGTGTATTATGTAGTCTATGAAATACTTAGCGTCTGCGATACAGCCATTACTCATGCAGTTTCTATTTCCGGTCGCTTTCATTTTCCGTGTACTTTACACTGGACTGAGTAACTTATTGCAGACATTTTGGTTTTTATTACCATCGCAACAGGAATCTTGTCTTGATACTTCTCAGGCGAGGTTTTACGTGTGAGATGATATTACATCTACGCAATTTGCGATTTAATCGCGAATTTTATCGCTTTTGATAATGTAAATTAATTATTGGGAATAGTTGATTTTCTTAATGGATTTCCGTGAGAATTGTTTAAGTGCTTTTATTTATAGTCGTTTAATGTTTCATTGATTTGATGCTTTATGAAGTGCCTGTGTACGTAGCATAGATCTGCATAAGAAAAGCTATGTTATGTTATGTATCGGTTCGCTATGTTGGCCGTTTTGACACATTACAAAAGCGAGGTGAAATCTCATTTTTAATTTCGAATTTCAGAAAACAAATGCTGAATTGGGTCGTAAAATTATACATTCCATAAATTTGACGGCACGTCACTATTGACAATAATACTTTAAAATGGCACCGTTTACACTGCGATGTTATTACATCTCAAGCTATAAATATTTTTTCGACCGACTAAGCGATATTTTCAAAGATATATATCTCGTCCTGTCCCCCCGCACGCGTACCGCGCTGCATTTCGAGTCCAGTTGTGATCTTGGGTGTACCTATAGCCATTCATCGCATACCTATTGACAAAAATGTAACACTTTATAGAAAGTGAGAGAAAATATTCATGTTTATGGGCGACAAATAACGATGAATATATCCATTTTGCTTGAGTTCCTTTGTGAACGACGCCGGTGGCATGAAACAGTGACGAACTGAAACTGGTCAAAAGATATATCTCACAGTGTGAAGGCCAATCACGACTTATAATATATATTTCGGGATATATATTACATTATATCCCATAGTGAAAAGCCAGCTTTAGCTCCTTCAACGTAGTTATGAATTAATAAGCAACTTGATGAGCGGACAAACGTCAAAACGGACATCATATCGTGCATGTACTTTACCTACAGGACACCTATTGCCCACTAGTAGGTTTACTAACCTATGAATGAACGTATGAAGAATGTCATCCTTGTATAATACTTTATACAAGGATGATATTGTTCATATCGATTGTAACCTAAAGACATATTTCATTACGCGAACGTCAATAACGTCATATTTTCACACAACCTATAATTAATTGTCGAAGGACACCATTCATTGGTGTATGTTTTTGTCCATCAATTGTGAATAAGGAAATAATTAATCATGTTAATAATTGTCACCCATATTGTGGACGTCGTTGAGTTCCGCCTATGTTTTATGGTGTACTTATCGTGTGCTTGATTTAATGCTTCCTCAAACGGCCTTATCGAAACTATTTGTTTGTATTCACTTGTTTTTTATGTTAGAAATGCATTTGATTGATTTATTTCAACACTTTATTGAGGTCTTCTTGGAAAGGACAATGGCAGGTCTCCATACATGATTTTAGTTGATGTAAATGTGTAGCGTTTAGAAGTAAAAAAAATATTTAACAATTCAGCAGCAATTCCTAAACAATTATGTATCAAGATTATTAGTGAAAAAAGTCTAAATCTAAAGATTTTTCATTTTAAAGATTTTGAGGTTATGATTTAGTTGACATTTATGAATTGATTCTTACATAATAATATGAATAATGAAACTCATAAAATGTTTGGTAATCTGTCTATTGTCACGCGAGACCCTCCCTCATCACATTCGAACCTAACATTTCACTAAACATGGAGAAGGGTGATCTGCCACACGGCATATTAGCGCGCGGCATGCACCTTCCTCAGCTATACAAGCTTATATATCAAATCATTTTTTATTTATAGATACTACTATAGTAAATAGTAAAGGTTTCTTTGTTTTTTTTTTGTAATAAACTCTGAAACTATTGGGAAAAATACGTTCAGACCCTAAGTCCTAGGCTTTGGGAAATAACAATTAAATAAAAACGACTTCTGAAAAAAAATAAAACACATTTGTTTTTTTTTTTAATGTTTATTCATCTTCTTCATAATAATTCTCTCTGATAAATATCTCATCTAAAAATTCTCCCGGGGCAGATACATTGCCTTGTCTGGCGGCCCAACCCAAATACCAGACAACTGTCATGGTATGAACGCAGAAACCTACAGTACGGTTGCTCGACCAGGTACATTATTTTCAATCAAAACATATTATCACACATTTTACAAAAATACTACATGCCAGAAACGAAATGTCGGAAATAGCTTTTTTTTCTAAAATGATATAAGCAATGACCGTAACTATACAGCCAACAGGCAGCTGGTAAGAATGTATAGAATAGAATATACATAGTAAAAAAAATGTGGTAAGAAAGCTGAAATCTTTGTTGTTATTCCTAATGAACATTTTATAGTCAGATATATTTTTTGCAATTTTTAGAGACCTGATGAAAATGATGTTTTGGTAGCTTGTAGGTAGGTAAATAATCTTATGTCATTCATAAAAAATGGCCGTGACACATTGCTAAAAAGTCAATTAAGTTTTTTTAATAATTTATGCAACTTATACACACTTGTACAACTAAAGTTAGTATGCTGAAAAATCATACAAAATAATTATATTGAGATTACCATGTATGGAATTTCTAAACGCATAATTTATTTATAAATACGATTTCGCCATTGTCCTTTGATTATGTGACTATTGAGTAACACTTATTTGTGTATTATGTAAACGTTAGCTTTTATATGTGTCGCCATGCTTGAGAGTTTATACGAATAGATTGCGGTTCGAATGCACCTAAGAATAGTGCGAATAAAGGACTTAAATTGCAAGGAATTGGATTTTGTACCCAAAGCTGATTTAAGTTCGGCGAACCGTGGATATATGTACTAGTTAAACTTTCTAGTACACTTTCAGAGATAAAAAATGTTTTCATATGTGATGACAAACAACGCACATCCTTTGAATTTTCAGGAAAGTTCATTCCGCATCTTTTAACGCCTTTGTCTCCAAAGGGGTAGCCAGAGGTGCAACCAGGGCATCCACTTTTCACCATGTGTGCTCTGTCCCATGATGTGATAAAGTACGAGCCTATCGCAATATCCGGCACAAATTCCAGAGTCTGATACTGAGCTGAGAGCTTCTTTCGACTTGCGCTTAACCCACTCTAATATCAATGTGGGGCTGGCGCAATAGGTACTCGTCCTTAAGCATGATGTAGATACGTTTTGAATTAATTTTATAACCAATTAGTTTTGTGTTAGCGTAGTATATGCTATTAATAAAATAACAATAAACAACTTTAATAAAGTCGCCAAGTATACCGCGATAAACGTATTTATCATTGCAAATTATATTATTAATCCAGAAGAATGAAATGTATAACACATAATAAACAACCAAGTAAATGACAAACAAGTTTTAAAAAAAATGAGAGGTGTCAAGGGACACCCGGATGGAACGAAGTTCCTTTCGATTAATTAGTGAAGGAATTGTAATAAAATTTTATTTATATAACAGAGTGTGTATATATATAAATATTTTCCTATTTCCGTTCCAATACATAAGTTTCTAGAGAAAAAAACAAATAAATACGTGTGGCACTCGGAGACTGCCGCGGTAAAGCTATTGCATAGCATTTTTTATCACAAATTTTGATTGACTAAACACAAATTCGATCTTACGCTTACCACATAAAGTAGATTTTTAAACGCGAGCAAAGCACGTTTAGTCTTGTTATTGATAAATGTCAGTAACCAAAGTAGAATAAATCAACAAAATTTGAAAAAAGAATGTTACGTTCGATTCTTTTGTACTCGTGCCGTGCCAACGCTGGGGAAATAGCTTCTACGCAATGTATTTAAGGTTCATATTAGATTAGTAAGAAATGGTTTTAATGACTTTAATAAATAAAAATATATTCGTTTCAAGAATAATAGCTTCTACGCATTGTATTTAAGGTTCATATTAGTAAGATAATAGCAAAAAGTGTCGTGACAACTTTTCGTGAGATTTTTTCCGTCTAGTCCCCTTTCACAACGCGCGATAAGGAACTTCGTTCCAAAATGTTTAATATTATCGTATGAGAAACGATAAGGTAATTCTTAAGCCATAGTGGTTGTCACCTCTTAGGTAATGAGTCACGTCGGACTAACATATTTGGTTTAATAAAGAACGTGGACGTTTTTCTTGATATATTAAATTGATCGGTTAAAATGTATAGAGTTTTATGACAATTGCCCAATGTATTGTTGGTATATAAAGATAAGGAGATAAGGCATAAATTATGGACAAAGATATGATGTATCAATTTGTATAAAAGCTTTTTTTATTTTGTTATCATAGTCATATTTGTATCCATAGTTTTTGGACGATGTTAGTGATAATTATTGAAGTGTATGTAGCATATTCATCCCCTAAGATATAAAATATATATATATATGGGAATGACATATATTAACCCAGAACTGGAGCCTGTACGTTGTACAAGAAGTGCGCTATAATATTATACAAATCGTTATACCTATGTACAGTCAGCCGCATAAGTAGCTAAACAAATACAATAAACGCTTATACACTTTTGTGTTCTACCCAATTTTTATTTTATCTCCGCAAAAATTATATTATAGGAAAAAAAAACATTCTTCAATGGCATTTTGTTTTATTTTGAGCTTTTCTGTTCGCTTAATTCTATTTTTAAAAATATTATACTTTCTTCATATCAGTATGTTTATCATTTTACGACAGCTTGGATTCAACACTACTTACTTCTGGCCATATGAGGGACAATAAAAAACTAAGTAAAATAATCTAAGTATAACGACAAAAATATGACCCGCCCCTCGGCACAATGTCAATCTGGACGCACTTTCAGCTATTTATTTTAACAAGTGAAACCGTCATGGCTGTTAGAAACTGCCCCACACACAATACGAGTTTCGTTGTTAACTTTCTCATAAGCGAGATTGGTGCTGATAAAAAGCTATTGGTGTCAGCTTCTAAGATTGTGCCGGCCGTACCTGAAAGTGCATGTACGGCGACTATCTCGCAGACACGGGGCACAAGCTGAGCAAACAGTGTGATGATACCGCGCAAGCTACAAGCGCCTGACTGTCACGTTGTGAAGGTGATTCGGTGAAGAAAGGTGCTCTACGCTTTCATCGATACCATGGACATAGATATATGGAATTTTTTATTGTTCGATGAAAGGCATTAATATTTCAAAAAATTGTGGGACTCTTGTGAATGAAATTTAAAGGGTATTGTCCAATAAACTATACGGTCAATTCTCTTACACAATAACGCCCTATAACGATTTTCATCTTCAGCGTAGAATCAGAAGTCGCGTCATTAATTCCAGAATGTTGGGATTAAAGACTCATGTATCTAGTCCTATCTTAGTAGCTGGCTATGCAAAGATAAATACGGCATATGGCCCTTGTAATTATTGACTTTACATTTGTTTATATCTCGTACATGAAAATATACAACGTTATTTTCTTATTTAGTTTTGTTTCTTATAGACTGCCTCGGTGGCGTAGTTGTATAACAGTATGACTACAGTGCTGAGGTCTCGGGTTCGATCCCCCAGTCGGGTATAGTGATATTGGGTTTTTCTATTCAGTATCAGCCCGAAGTCTGGAATTTCTGCCCGTTATGGCGATAGGCTCGCCCCCTATCACACCATGGGACGGAATATGCACGGCGAAAAGTGGGTGCCCCAGTTGCGTCTCTGCCTAACCCTTCGGGGATAAAAAGCGTGAGTGTGTGTGTGTTTCTTATTATGGTTAAGTACTTTAGGGTTAAGTCTGGTGGTAGGTCTTTCATATGTAAGAGTCCGTCTGGGTGGGTACCACCGCAATGTCTATTTCTACTGCCAAGCAGCTGTGTGCAAGCACTGTTATGTTTCGGTTTTCGATCTCAGGATGACGAGCGCAGTGGAATTCCAAACAGTAATTTGTAACTCAAGGTGCTGGATGGTGTTGCTACTGTTTATTGGTGGTCGTATCGCTTAGTATCAGGCGAATGGCATGCTCGTCTCGTCATTCAATGCAATAAAAAAAAACAAAAAAGTCTAACTAGAGCACTTATGCTGTAAACTCTACTTTTAAAGAGTCGTATATATTATTTAATGATTCAATTAGTGACACCTAACTCAATTCGCGAGTCATTGCGATTGAGTTATTATTCGAGATCAAGTCACTTTATTCAATTACGTGACCTTTTGACGCGTACTTCGGCGTATGTGAAATTGATCGATAGTGTATTCATGTCTAATGTTTTAATTATGTACATATTAACAGATTGATATATTTTCGAATAGTCTTCATAGCTTTAAATTAAATTTGAAATTGTTAGTCAGTAAGGCACATTCATTTTGTATTTGATGTTACTAATTTCTTATTCCTATCTCAAAAACTGTAAGAACAAAATAACTAATTTTAACTAACTAATTGTACTTTAAACTTAATAGCAATAGTAACAATAATATAGTGTACTGTGTAGTATTATAATGTATTATTTATATCTTAGTGTGTTCCTGTAGCAATATGTTAATATTCATTAGCTGCTGTCTGTTCAAGCTTGCCATTTGTACCTATAATTAAGGTGTCATTTACAGTGTTTAATTTGGCGTTGTGTTCTTATGACTGTAATGGTGTTCACTTTGTTGGTGCAATAAATAAATATATCCAGTAGAGTCAACTCATTCTTTTTACCATAAACACCCAAACGCATTAGACAGCCTCCGTACTATAGATACTCAATTGTACTAATTCGAGTTAACCCATGCTATAGACAAAATTGCAACGCGAGTCTATCACCGAGTTTTTGTCTCATTCCCATTTAACAGCCTCCGTTCTCGAGTCTCCATTCAATATGGCACCAACCCGTCCAGTCGACCCGCGCTGGGACAAAACTGTTACAAGGCTCTACCACAATTTTTTACCCCAATCCCTTTTGACAGCCTCCGTTCTCTCCCAACATGCGCCGCTCTCGCCTTACCTTTCACCGTCTAGAGATATTGTCCGTGTAGCCGCGATCCCCACGGCTCATTACCATATACTGCGCCCGTGACAGCATCGCAATTAACTATCTGTTTATTGTTGTTGAATTATAAACGGCATTGCGTGACACCACTCCTAGGCACCGCCGGCGGGCTGACCACCGCGCTGGGTGCGCTGATTTCTAAAGTGTGTTCGGTGGTCTCGTGTCGCAAATGTAAACAAACACGTACTCAGTTGTCATGTTATGTTTATGGTATTTTTATAATATGTTTTGTAATCTATGTAAATAAAAAACAATTGTCGCATGTATGTAAGAACATCACTCGAGAATGGCTCAACAGATTTGACAGATTTTTTTGTTGTGTCCGTTATTGTCAGGACAAGGTAAGTATAAACAAAAATTGGAAAATCAACGTGCAAAGACGGGATAATGTGGAAATTTTCATATTTTTTGTATGAAAATCTTTTTATCGTATACGCTTATATCCGAAATCATCTAACCTATTTCAATTTTCAAATTTTGTGAGTGTTTGTTGGGTTTCTGCGTGAAAGAAAAGATAATTTATGACTCGACAGGTGACGCTGCTGTCGCTGTAAGATATATGTATAAAGGAATTATTTGTATAGTAACTGCAGTTTTGTTTACATTTCTGATACATGGTTGTTGATTAACCTTTATGTACTTCGGTGAACTATGTGCGAATGAAAGTGGTTGTAGGTTTAAGGGGGAAATTGTTTGATCTTTGTAATTACTTGATTGGGAACAGTGCGATTGTTGCATGGCCGATTTGATGTCGAATTAATACAAATAAATAACGTTGAAGAGCATATAAGTTATATTAAAATGTCTATCTGTGTTAACGAAGTAAAGGCTTTTTATTTAGCTTTTTATGGTTATTTGAACAGAACCAAAACATGTGATTTAATTAGTTATATCTAGACCGACTTTGACAGAATTTTTAGCCAGGCAGAGGATTTTAGAGAGATGCATTGTAAATTTACGCGCTGAAAGTGGTTAACCAATTCTGGTATAATATATGAAAAACTTGTCTATCTGTATTGCTGCCACTTCACAGCTGAACCAGTTATTTGTTAGAGACGTAAATAAACTCTAGGAGCCGAAGGGTAATTTTCATCTGTCAATGTCGGAAATATTGCATGCTCACGCCTTTTATCCCCGAAGGGGTAGGCAGAGGCGCAACTAGTGCACCCACTTAACTAGTGCACCCACTTTTCGCCAAGCGTATTCCGTCCCATGATGTGATAGGGGGCGAGCCTATCGCCATATCGGGCACAAATTCCAGACTCCGGGCTGATACTGAATAGAAAAATCCAATATCACTTTGCCCGACCCGGGAATCGAACCCGAGACCTCAGCCTTGCAGTCGTGCCGTAATACAACTACGCCACCGAGGCAGTCGGAAATATTGCGAATGGATTTATGTATGACGCGGCATTATTTTAGTTCTTACTTGATTCTACTTACCACGTAAGATTAACTAATATTATCTACCTACCTCAGACATATATAGATCCATACATTATATAACACAGCTCGTTATGATATTTATTTATAGCATAATAAAAAAGGTTAGTTAGTTCTTTACTGCGCAACATAAAAACCTTTAAAAATCTATCAATCATGCAAGACTTGTATGTGTCAGGCCGTCGTATACGCGGCGTATATGCACCTGCAACATGCGCCCGCGCAACCGGTCATTACCGTTTAGTTGGTTTACTTTGATAAGGTTCTATGTAACAAATTCATTGTGCCTAACTATCCTTTAATATAGGTAATAGATATTTATCGTCTCATTGTTTTAAATGGACAGAAAACCATGACAACTTCACTAGTTTGGAGTTTGATTATGAGATTGAGTTATTTGATGACGTTATTGTAAATATTGTATCCTATTATTATGAACAAAGGACTTTATCCCTGCAGTCGAAACGTCTGCAATTAAAATTTGGTTAATTTATATTAAGAATAAATATTTGGACATCTGAAAATATAATACATACATTTGGTGATCTATAAAACCTTGTCACACTAACAATTTATCTGCGCCCGCGACGAACGTAAACAACTTATTAATAGCAAAACTGCTCGTCAAAATGCTACATTAATTAGTTTAATGCAAAGGTATAGCGATCCTCGTCTGGACATTCTGATTACTTTATGAGCGTATTTTATTTATATTTAACTAGCTTATGCCCGCGGCTTCGCCCGCATGAAAGAGTTTTTCCTGGATACATTTTCCCGCTATACATTTTCCTGGCATAAAAAGTAACCTAAAACCTTCCTAGGGTCTCGAACTATATCCATATCAAATTTCATCGAAATTCGTTGGGTAGTTCTTGAGTTTATCGCGTACAAACTTTGCCACCCCTGTTTACCCCCTTAGGGGTTGAATTTTACAAAATCCCGTCTTAGTGAGCACCTACGTCTTAAAAGGAACCCCCATACAACATTTGTGACTCCTGGCACTTGTAGTTTCTGAGATTTCGTGATGAGTGAGTGAGTAAGTTACCTTTCGCTTTTATATATATAGACTAGCATTGCGAGCGGCTCCGCCCGCGTGGAAAAGATTTCCGGGATAAAAAGTAGCCTATAGCACTCAGGAGTAATGTAGCTTCCTATTACTTTTTAAAGAATTTTCAAAATCGGTCCAGTAGTTCCTGAGATTAGCGCGTTCAAACAAACAAAACAAATAATGAAACAAACAAACTCTTCAGCTTTATATATTAGTATAGATTAAGAATGTGGCAAAGATAATTACAATGGTAAGTACTAAGTAATAATGAATTCGACATTGCTTAGGTACGCTTGATTACACGGAGAATAAGCAAAATTTGACTTAACATCTTATGTCTCAGGGTGACGAGCGCAGTGGAATGCCACACAGTACTTTGTTAGTCAAGGTGCTGGATGGTGTTGCTACTGTTTATGGGTGGTCGTATCGCTTACCATCAGGCGAACGGCATGCTCGTCTCGTCATTAAATGCAATAAAAAAAAAAAAAAAAAAAAAAAAAAAAAAAAAATTATTCCTTAAAGCTTTGCACATGTTGCAAATCGTATCTATTTAAGTTTTAGTAACGCAGAGAAATAATGATGCCTGCAATCTGCATTACCACATATTTCTCTATTTCATGATATTATTTACACAATCGGCAGAATTATACCGCTGTGATAAATTGCAAAGCTTTCCAGTCTTACCGGACATTACATAAAAGAATATGGTTGAGATTTGAGCATGGCATACGGATTTATTTAAAACTAGATTTTTACTACTGCAATGCAGGTCTCGGGTTCGATCCCTGTTCGATTCCTACTCAGGCCGAACTCTGAAATTTGTGCCCGATATCGCGATATGCTCGCACCTCTATCGCAACATGGGACGGAATATGCACGGCGAAAAATGCGTGCACTAGTTGCGCCTCTGCCCACCCATTTGGGGATAAGGCGTGAGTGTGTGTATGTGTGTAGTTTTCGACCGCCGCTCCGCTCGTGTAAAAAAGTTTTCCGGGATAAAAGACCTGCTATATTATTTTTCCGGGAAAAAAAGTCTATTTGCTATTCCTGTAATATATATGTACTGTAATCTGTCTCTGGGCCAAATTTTAGCTGTTCTGGCGTAATTGAGTAACAAACATGCATCCATACGTTCGCATTACCTAAGCTTTAACACAAGCGAATATACTAATCAAATAATTGAACGAAATTATCGCGACCTCAGCACAGATCTCTTGCGCGTTGATCTTTTCGCGTATAAAATCCTTTTGCTAAATCAAATGTCAATGTTTGTTGTACAATGTTGTGTTGTAATGTCGTCTGTGTTGTGAAACGGCGCGGATCCGTCGGCCTCTCCATTGTTTGCTATTTAAATCATCCGATCAACTGATTATTTATATTCAACCTTTCACGATTGTGTTTTCACGTATTTTAGAATGTGTTTTGTGTGTTGAGTTTTCCAGTTTTCTCTTTGGTTTGTTTGTTTTTGTTATCCGTGAAGGATTTATTGATTTTCGTTTTGAGATAACAATTCGTAAAGAGATAAGTTTGTTATCATGAATTATTATTGATATTGTATTTCGTATACGATATCAGATTTAATAACTGCATCAAATCCCATATTAATCAAAAGGCCTAACAAAGCATGCCCCCTTTTCCAACCCTGATTTCTTCTCTCTGAAATTCTACAATGCGTCCACAATTTTTCTGCCTGTACAAGTGTTCATCAACGTCTGTCATCATTACCATCGGATGACCCATTTTAGCTATTGCTATAAAAAGTTATAGTAGGCCATTGTGTATTATCGATACATTGTTAAATTATAATTATCATTAAATTCCTAAACAATCACAACGGTGGGTTTAAAGAATAATACCTATAATTTTAAACTAATATGAAAAATTAAAGCCGTACATCCAATAAAGCGTTATCGATGTCGCTCGAAGCGCACCCTTCGCCGATCGTCGAACGCACTGCGCGCAGTAAGTGCGAGTATGATTTACGACTTAATTAAGTCCGCTGTCTCACTGTATCACAATTACACACGCGCTGGTCGCTGTCGACGGGTTAAAAGGAACGTATTACACCCGACACAGTTTCAAAATTGCACGCGTCAATGCCCAATGACAAATGATTTTAACGCGATGTTTTATTGGATACTAGTTTTTGCCCGCGGCTCCGCCCACGTGAATGAGTTTTCCCGGGATAAAAGCTAGCCTATGTGTTAATCCAGGATATAATCTACCCGTGTGCAAAATTTCATCGAAATCCGTTCAGTAGTTTTTGCGTGAAAGAGTAACAAACATCCATATATCCAGACATCCATACATCCATACTTACAAACTTTCGCGTTTATAATATTAGTAGGAAGGATTGATATGATTTGTTGATTTAAGCCGCGATTGCAGGGTTAAACTTTCAAGATTATTTTATTCATTTGTAGATGATTAAGCACTTAAGTTCAACGTTTCGTCGCATAATTTATTGGTATGATCATTTAACTGGTTTGACTGCGTCGGTGGCGTAGTTGTATCACGGTACGACTGCAAGGCTGAGGTCTCGGGTTCGATCCCCGGGTCGGGCAAAGTGATATTGGATTTTTCTATTCAGTATCAGCCCGGAGTCTGGAATTTGTGCCCGATATGGCGATAGGCTCGCCCCCTATCACATCATGGGACGGAATACGCTTGGCGAAAAGTGGGTGCACTAGTTGCGCCTCTGCCTACCCCTTCGGGGATAAAAGGCGTGAGCATGCGTATGATCATTTAAATCTTCGTAGATAGAATTGATTTTGAGATATTGCTTAATTAAGCGTAAGTTGGCACACGTTGCGTCTAATGATTTTGTACCGAGCAATATTGAGTAATGAATCATGTTATGCGTATGGTGTAATTAAATATGATTGCAAATAGAAATATGTTATAAGTTTTCTAATTGTTCACGGCAATTTATTTTAATATTAGTAATAATAATCCATTGATATATGAGTGTGTGTTACGGCTTAATTAAGTTCGCTGGAGAAAATTAATTCCGGAGATAAATAAAATTAAACGAAGTCATTATATTAATTTCTAGTGAAAGGCCTAATATCATGATTATATTAAATACTTTCTGTGCCTTCAACTTTATTTGCGTGGACTTAGATCTATTTCACGCGTGTCGCTCGTCTCCCCCGTGTGTCCATCTGACCCTGACTTACCCTATATGTTAGACAAAATAAAGCTTACTATATTTCAATTATTAAATACTAGTTTTTGCCCGCGGCTCCGCCCACGTGAATGAGTTTTCCCGGGATAAAAGTCCCGCTTTATATTTTCCCGAGATAAAAAGTAGCCTATGTGTTTAGTCACGACATAATCTATCCGTGTGCCAAATTTCATCGAAATCCGTTCAGTAGTTTTTGCGTGAAAGAGTAACAAACATCTATACATCTAGACATCCATACATTCATACTTACAAACTTTCGCGTTTATAATATTATTAGGATTAAATCCTATGATTGGTTTTGCGTGATATGCTAACGAACAGTTGAACAATTAGACAAACGGATAAAACTGATGTGTTTTACGTTCGGTTATCTATTCCTCGCGTTTATCAGGCATTTTTTTCAAAAATATTTTATTATACACTAGCATTGCGCGCGGCTCCACCCCCGTGGAAAAGTTTTTCCGGGATAAAAGTAGCCTTTAGCACTCACTTCCTATTAGTGAAAGAATTTTTAAAATCGGTCCAGTAGTTCCTGAGATTAGCGCATTCAAATAAACAAACAAACTCTTCAGCTTTATAATATAAGTATAGATGAGTATAGATGTCTATCTCTCTATAGATAAGAAATAAACCCAAAACAAGTATAAAAATCCCAATTACAACACAAAATCCTTTGGAAATATTCTCAGCGTAATCTAACAGTGTTCAATATTCTGTAAACGATTATTGCATTTATGAGTTATGGGTTAATTAGGCCCGCGGCCTCACCAACCGCGCGACATAAAACACGCAGTGACAGGTTAAAAGGAACAAATTATTTTCGCCAAAGTATCAAGATTGTTCTGTGACGTAATGACAAGTGAAAAACTACACGTCGCTCGTTAACGAATTTACAAGGTGCGCTTGAAACAATAATTCCTCGAGTCTCTTTGAAAAGGTGCCTGTTTGATTACTTTCATGATTGGTCGATTTATGTGTTCGGTTATTAGCACCGTGCTTAATTCGAAGTAAACGGTGGTCTGTGTCGAATTCGATTTTTGAATTTGTTTTATTTTTAATTTACAGTAAACTACATTTATGTCGTAAAGAGGTCAAGTACGTAAGGTAGAGATGTTTGTAGCGATATTAAAAATTCTTTTACCAATAGAAAGCTGTGCTGTCTTTTAGTAACTTTATCATCATCATCAGCCACATGAAGTCCACTGCTGAACATAGGCCTCCCCTAAAGATTTCCAGACCGTCTTCTTAAAAGCGGCCTGCATCTAGCGTATTCCTGCCACCTTTATTAAGTCGATTATTTACTTATGGTATATGGTATATATTCAATGAGATTATTTTATACCAAAAAAAAAATGATGTGATCAGCCGCAAGCAAAAGATTTTATTTATATTATGATGGTGTTGTACTATTTTCTCGAGTTCTTTTTTTTTATTGCGTTGAATGACGACAAGAGCTTGCCGTTCGCCTGATGGTAAGCGATACGACCACCCATAAACAGTAGCAACATCATCCAGCACCTTGACCTACAAAGTACTGTGTGGCATTCCACTGCGCTCATCATCCTGAGACATAAGATGTTAAGTCTCATTATGTCCAGTAGTTACACTGGCTACAACGTTTTTCAAACCGAAACACAACAGTGCATGCACACTACTGCTTGGCGGTAGAAATAGACATTGCGTTGGTACCCACCCAGACGGACTCTTACATATGAGAGGCCTACCAGTAAAAGTTCTTTGTGTCTAATATCAATATACGAAGATAAATGACTCCCATGTCCTGCGCAGTAGTACCTTGGGAGGCGCTACACCGCTAATTACAACGCAAATTAAATTAGTGTGTGAGTCAGTTCATTTGCGCGTTTTTTTAATACAATTCAATGGTGAGATGTTCACTCGCCGGATGTGAGTACGACAGTACAGTCAGCCACATAAGTAGCTGAAAAAATTCAAAACTTTAAAACAGCCCTATAATTTTGTGTTCTTATCAATTTTAGTTTTACCTCCACAAAAATAGAGCATTTACTCTACTTGAAGCAAAGAATTTTTTTTTTATTAAACTTAACGCGTAGGGGCGTTTTGTAGCCACATATGTAGCTGAACGAATTTTGAATTTGTTCAGCTACATATGTGGCTGACTGTACATATACAACAACACTACACGAACTTTAAAATATAAGAAAGAAAGAAAAGTATTTTATTTAATTATAATGCACTGTGTGTCACTTCAGGAGATTAATAAATATAGATGAGAATAAAGAAGTGTGCCAGAATCCTGCAAAGTAGCCATCCTTAGTCTCTGTCTAACGCATTTAGAGGCAATGTTATGTAAGAATATATGTATTCATAATTTATTTTTGCAAATTCCGAAATTATCGAAAATCCCGATCGTTGTGAAATCAATACCGGTATTTATAAGTCCTTTATTTGTTCCGGTATTCCGGTATTTTCTGGATCCGGGATCCCGGTTTGCGACCCCTAGTCACTACTCTGTGCTCTTCACTCATTAATTAAAAAACATTAGATGTTAAGGCCTAATTTCACCATGCTCTGTTAGTTACTTTAACAGCCCGTCTTAACGAACTGTTTAGGTTTTTGAGTGTCCCACAATGCCCTTACAGGTGATTATCTTCCTTAACTAGGCGTTGGTTCGTAGAACGCGCGATACTTTAACATCCGCGTTAATTTTAATGCCCGATTAACTAACAATTGTTAAATGAGAAATTGGTTGAATGTGACCTTAGTATGTATTCTTAGTAATTACATGGGCTACAATGTCTTTCAAACCGGAATACAAGCGTGTTTCCACAACGATTAACGCTAGATGTAGAGTCTATAAAAACAGATTTCGATTTTCAATGCATATAAATTGCTCAATGCACACAGTACAAGTAACAAGAAAATAAAAGGATCTTGTGACATCCGCATTCTGCATGCGCCATATTAACTAAAACTCTCCATTCGTTCACGGTCCGACTAACAGTCGAAATTAACGTTGTAATTGCCAATTCTATAAGCTTAATGATAAACTATTACGCGTTTGCCGGCGAATATTTACATAATTAACTGAATAATTATTGTGAACAACAGAACAAACACCAGGGAATAAACAAAACCATCTCTATTGTTATCGGAATAAAGGCTACCCGCAAACGAGTGGTTAAGATAAATCTTTGCCCACTGACGGAAGGGACGTTTGTTATTAAGACGTCAACGAGAGTTATAGTTTTAACCGACGAGGCAATTGCGGCTAATGGCCTTCCGATGTTTATTTGAGTTTGTGGTGTTTGTGGCAAAAATCACGCCTCTACGTTTCAGCTATATTGCGTTACTTTATGGACTTTGATTTGAAATGCAATCAGCCCTGTATTATATACTGCCCACTGCTGAGCACGGGCATCCTCTACTGAGGGGTTAGGCCTTAGTCCACCACGCTGGCCTAGTGCGTGTTGGCAGACTTCACATATCTTCGAAATTCTTATAGAGAACTTCTCAGCTATGTAGGTTTCCTCACGATGTTTTCCTTCACCGTTAAAGCGAACGATAATTGATAAACAATACACACTTAACTTCGAAAAGTCAGAGGTGGGTGCCTTGGGTTTTGAACCTCCGGACATTGGCTCGGCAGACCGTTCCCTTCCCAACTAGGCTATCGTCCACTTTGATTTATTTATTGAACACTTTATACAAGATGTATAGGCGGACTTAATGCCGTAGACATTCTCTACCAGTCAACCTGACGGGGTTGTGATTAGTGATTAGTAGTATTGTCTAGGTTTATTAGTGTATTTGTGAATTATCGCTCGCTTTAACGGTGACGGAAACCATCGTGAGGAAACCTGCATATCTGAGAAGTTCTCTGAATTTCGAAGGTATATGAAGTCTGCCAACAGGCACTAGGCCAGCGTGGTGGACTAAGGCCTTAACCCTCTCAGTTGTAGAGGAGGCCCGTGCTCAGCAGTGGGCAGTATATAATACAGGGCTGATATGGTATGATATGGTTATTAGTGTATTGCTAGGATTTAAGCATTTTATCTCTTACTAAATTAAACTTTTATTTCTTAGACTGACTCAGTGGCGTAGTTGTATTACGGTGCGACTGCAATGCTAAGGTCTCGGGTTCGATCGGGTTCGATCGGGTCGGGCATAGTGATATTGGGTTTTTCTAATCAGTGTCAGCCCGGAGTCTGGAATTTGTGCCCGATATGGCGATGGGCTCGCCCCCTATGACATCATGGGACGAAATATATACAGCGAAAAGTGGGTGCAGCTAGTTGCGCCTTTGCCAACTGTGATTTTGAACCTATGCGTAATCTATTATCATTGAAGATATTTCGGCTCGATGATACCCGTTTCTACATAATTTAGGAACTTTATTGCTTTGATTGTGCTTCTACTAAGTGTTTCTCGCGGCTTCGCCTGCATCAAAAGCCTTTCCCGCTTCAAATGTCCCTAAAACACAGTACGACACCAGCGCCATCTAATCCATTTAGTGGTTTCAGCGTTAACTTCTAACACACATACAAACATCTAAACAATATCATAAACTTTCACATTTGTAATATTATGAGCCTTAGATACTAAGAAGTAAGATTTATACGCGGAAAATCCTTTATATCCAAATTACTTTTACTGGTGGTAGGTCTCTCATACATATCTCATAAAAAGCGACGATAGCCTAGTTGGGAATGGAACGGTCTGCCGAGACAATGTCCGGAGGTTCAAAACCCAAGGCATACACCTCTGACTTTTCGAAGTTACGTGTGTATTGTTATCAATTATCGTTCGCTTTAACGGTGAAGGAAAACATCGTGAGGAAACCTGCATACCTGAGAAGTTCTCTGAATTTCGAAGGTATGTGAAGTCCGCCAACCCGCACTAGGCCAGCGTGGTGGACTAAGGCCTAACCCCTCTCAGTAGTAGAGGAGGCCCGTGCTCAGCAGTGGGCAGTAGTATATAATACAGGGCTGATTGAGGTCTCTCATATGTAAGAGTCCGTCTGGGTGGGTACCACCGCAATGTCTATTTCTACCGCCAAGCAGCAGTGTGCATGCACTGTTGTGTTTCGGTTTGAAAGACATTGTAGCCAGTGTAACTACTGGACATAATGAGACTTAACATCTTATGTCTCAGGATGATGAGCGAAGTGAAATGCCACACAGTACTTGGTAGCTCAAGGTGCTGGATGGTGTTGCTACTGTTTATGGGTGGTCGTATCGCTTACCATCAGGCAAACGGCATGCTCGTCTCGTCATTCAATGCCATAAAAAAAAACAGCTAAGTTAATATCCACTCGAACAAGCATTGCTAAATGTCAAACAAACATCGTGACGGCGTATCAACTCTGAATGGGTTTAGAGCTTTTTCATTCAAGTTTTTGTTAGCGCGGTCCATCAGACCGTTGCAATAGTAAAAGATAATGAAACGCTTTTTTATCTAATCTCTGCATAATTTTTCATTACGTCCGCTTCATTTCACACGTAGGCCAGCGTGTCGAGTAATTAGTCTGTCATTTGGATGTGTTCCAAAGTATTATCTCTGGGTCGATCGACACGTAGCATGTGAACAGTTAAACTGATGGGTTAATGGGCAAGGAGAAATGTTTTTTCAGGATATAGATTATACTATTGTGCAGCCAGAGTAGAGTTTGGCAAGTAAGAAACAATTTTACGTTATTTTTCTAGATCTAACATAAACTGTCCCGTAATTATTTCACATTTTGTTACTGTTCCGTTGTTTTACAAGGTGTGAATAGTGCTATATTTGCATGCAGAAAACTGAAATTTTCACATGTTATTCTAGTCTCCGTACGGCCTGCCAAATGGACTATTTGTTTCTATGATTATCTTTCTTTCATATCCAGCTTGGATCTACGAGTGGAGGATACTATACCATACCATAACCGTGTTATATACTGCCTAACCGTCATCAAATATCATTTGCTACATGAAGACAATTTGTCAAGACTGCCTCGGTGGCGTAGTTGTATTACGGTACGACTGCAAGGCTGAGGTCTCGGGTTCGATCCCCGGGTCGGGCAAAGTGATATTGGATTTTTCTATTCAGTATCAGCCCGGAGTCTGGAATTTGTGCCCGGTATGGCGATAGGCTCGCCCCCTATCACATCATGGGACGGAATACGCTTGGCGAAAAGTGGGTGCACTAGTTGCGCCTCTGCCTACCCCTTCGGGGATAAAAGGCGTGAGCATGCGACAATTTGTCATGAAAATTGCAGCTCAAAGATCATATCTAGGGTCTTCCAAATACAGCTTTTGGCCCACGTTTCATAATTAATAAACTCTCGCCCTCGATGGAACAATTAAAATTCGGAACGGTTCCAGTCGCTGCGTGACAGTGAGGCGTGTACGAATCCAGAGTGTTAACATGCGCATATATCACGGACATGATACACCTGCGAGGCCACGCCCCCGTGGCTTTGCACACCGCGCACCCGCCGCCCGCCGCTCGTCCGTGTCTTTCGCTACGCCATCATCAAGATCACCATTCAACGTTGAGCCGTCATCGGGAGCGGTCCTTGTTGCCGCACAGTTGAACGTTCCGTGTTTATAAACTGTGTTCAGTGTTGATAACTTTGTGTTCAGTTTTTTCTTCATTACACTTTTTCGAGATAATTGTAAGTATTATTTTATTATGTTTATCATGATGTTGGCAGCGTATTTTTCTCCTACTTGCGTTGTTTACTTTGATGTTATTTATGAGTTGTTTGGAGCGTGTAATCGCAGTGTTGAGTGATAAGCTTGTAATTGGAGCTTTTTGTCTTGTTTTCGATATATTTGATGTCGAAAGGTACATAGTAGCCGCTTTATCACACTGATAAGTCCGAAGCAACAGATGATATCTTGGGTGTATTGACACTGTAACACCGATATCGCTCTAACTTGTTGCGTCTATGGGAGGAGTTTAGACATTTGGTACGCAAGCGCAAATCGTGACATTACTTTAAATGTCGTAAACTTGCAGCCAAAGTTTGTAGGTGTAACTTTTGTTTGTGTTATCTTTTTCGAGTGACGTGCAAGAACGAGGTTTCTGAGGTGTATCGTACAATTCGTAGATATTTGCTTTTTTATTTCTAACTATTATATTTATTAATATTATTAAAACTTACGCGAGCCATATCACATTAATAGTTTACAAAACCACGGTTTTACTCACGGCTGACAGTGATCGAGAGGCCTCCGCGACGCGACGTCCTCTCAGCACTCGCCTATGAAGATGACCTACTTAATAGGTCGAAACTGGTCGGCGATTCTGACCAAGAATACGTGAGTAAAACCGTGGTTTTGTAAACTATTAATATTATATTTATTGTTTTAAAATCTGCTTTAATTTACTTGACTGGCGAAATCACCGATAGGTAATCGGCGGAAGCCATAATTTAAAAGACGAAGAAGAGGTTTCTTATTTTACTTTGTTTACAAGAATTAAAATGAATGATGAGACCTAATTAGTTTTAGAATAGATTTGACGAATGTGGTTGTAACATATTTTAAATATAAGGTTGTTTGCTTGTTAGTTGCTGCCAACAATATAACTAATAATTATAGAATGCTGTTTGACGGGACTACCGGAGTATCGGCTACCGTGAATGATGTCACTATGTACCGTGAATCCAAAAGATTTAAAGTATTTGTAATTTAAAACGTTAGATACTTCTAACAGATTTTGAAATTATTATTTTTTTGCTTTGTAACTTGTATTTCCATAGATTTTTGGTTTCGCAATAGATTTTTTAATGCCGGTTAAAAAATTGCTTGAATAGATAAGCTAAAAATTCGGTATACTACCGTCGAATTCTCAATCATAGCTAACGAAAATCACTTTCAGTAAGCTTAACAGTCCCTCCAGTATCGGAACTGAAATAAATATTTGCCGAAGGTTTTCAAAATTAATTCGCATCGGAAATACTATATGGCAGAGTCGCGCTGAAGCCTGTTTTATCTATCTATACTAACTAGCTTTTGCGCGCGGCTCCGCCCGCGTGGTAAAGTTTTTCCGGGATAAAAAGTAGCCTATAGCACTCAGGAGTAATGTAGCTTCCTATTAGTCAAAGAATTTTCAAAATCGGTCCAGTAGTTCCTGAGATTCACTAATAGGAAGCTACATTACTCCTGAGTGTTATAGGCTAAAAGCTAGTAGTCTATATGAATGGACAGCCTCGAATGGACGGGTGCCAGTCACACAAAAATACGTAAAACAGCATCATTATGGTACCATTTCGTACAATCATTGAAATTCCTAAATCTTCCCCCTTGAATCTCCAATATTTTACAGATTAAACTATTTTTACAGATACAGATTATACAGATTATACGATTTTACATAAATACAACTCAGACCAATGTTTTAACTTAACACGTGTTTACCTAAGTATCGAGCTTAAAACAACGACCGAAAAAGCCCTCGAGCGAAATCTCCGTTGCACCTAGTGAAATATAATACGGTGAAATATTTGTAGAAATCCGAACAGGTGATAAATGAACGAAATCATTCGACCGGACGCGCTTATAATTTTTTTTTATAACCATTTCATTAATGTAATTTGTATACGATGGTTTTATAATGGTTATAGATTGTTATGTGACAATTTGAATATTTTATATATATAATCGTAGTCCCATATTATGGCTTTGCAAATAAATTGACTTATTTTGTGTTCTCAAAGTGTTATGTAAATTTTTTGGGACGTTTATTATTTCCTTAAATATTGTAACGGTATTTGGTGAGCTTTATGCATTTTCTTAAATATTATTCCCATCCCGCATTTGGGTAGGATACCAATCCTGGTATTTTGGAGTAGGTTTTTTCCCAATATTGCCACTTTGACGCTTATAAAAACTAAAATAAGTTAATACTTACTTAATAAACAATACGTACATTGATTTTCATTCGTTCTTTTTGTCTTTACCCAGAGATATCAACAAAAACTTAACGTAAAATTCAATACCATAACTTATTAGTTTTTCAACCGAATAGAGTTAATATTCAAATGGGATGTAGAAATGCAATTGTTCATGTTACTTATTACGACCATGTTTGTGATGTGGTAGGGAGATTTGGATACGCGAACTGATGATGAACTGTTATAACAGCTTCAAGCATTGCGATCAGTGTTTGCTGAAGAAACACACCCTCTTCCCGATACCGATTACTTATGGGTCAGAAAAGGAAAGAAATTAGATCCATGTCTCATTAGTATTATGGGCCTTCACGGGCGATGGTAAACCTACCATCAGGTGACCCACATGCTAATTAGTACTCATGAATGATACATTTAATATCAGGCAAGTGTCACATTTGCTAGATAGCGTCAGGTAGTGACCTCTTACCATCAAGTTACGAGTGAATCTGTATCTTCTAGGCAAGCGTGCTGCACCGTAGACCACATGATCACTTACCATCAATCGAGATAGTGGTCAAACGCAAGTCTATACGTTATAAAAAAAGCGTCCTTGCCAGTCACCAAGCCTTGTTAAAAAAATGAACAATGTTCCGTATACTTGTGTGCAGTTATTGCAGCGGACGTATGATGTGCCAAATGATATACATCGTGGTAACTGTGACAATGCATTACGTTGCCAGAATACATTGTTTTAATATACCCACATCGTTGTTAAATTTGTGATTATGTCGCATATATGGCCGTGTTTTTTAACCGACTTAAGAAAAATGATGAGGTTATCAATTTGTGTGTTTGTATATCTTTTACGTATTTACACTGATTTCTTAGAGAATTGTGAGCCTACTACCGTGATTCATTTTTTTGCTCCTTAAATTTTGGTCTGACAACCAGTTGTTTTGGTAGTGGGTCTTGCATTAAGATAACAGTTATTATTTCGATAATACGCGCAGTGATGAAATTAGCCCTTTGTTAAGTAAAAACCGAAGGATACAACCGATCAGATAGGATGCTGTCAATATCCATAAAATAAGTTTAAAAAAGATATCATGGTTTGTAGAAACCTTTACAGTTTTACACATTTTAAAAATTCTCCAATACATATAATAAAATCGTAGATTTTCCGTGTCAATACATTAAGAATGCCAACCCGCACTAGGCCAACGTGGTGGACTAAGGTCTAACCCCTCTCAGTAGTAGAGGAGGCCCGTGGTCAGCAGTGAGCAGAGTGTATAATACAGGGTTGGTATGGTCACATTAAGAATTTTTGGAAAATACTAGAGGGCGCGAGGAATAGGTAACAGAACGTAAAATAACCATCTCAGTATAAAATTACTTAATTATCCACAATCAAGTCGAAAGCAGCCGCGGTCGCCACCTAGTCAGGTGTATAATTTAGACAAATTACATCGCATAAACTGGCAACACGGACAAATGCGTTTTGAAAGTGAATTTAAAAAAAATAACAAACGCCATAGATTTATCTGTTCGGCGGGCTAATACGTCTTGTGAAAATTAGCTGTCTTAATACATACTCACGTATGAATGAATAATGTGTCGACACTCATCTTTCAATGTGTATTTTGGATATATCACGATATTTTTGTGGTTATTTCGCTTGTGGGAAATAAGATGGTGCTACGACGGTTATTATTTCCACGTGATATTTGGATTATATGTCGCACCGTTAGAACGAGAACGACACAATAAAAAAAAACGAATATTGAGTTATCGTCATAAAATGACTTAAAACAAATTTCTCATTACAACAATAGTTCAAACACAGCCATATTCACGCAGGAGCGGAACAAAACTATTATATCAGACCCTTTTTTGTTATATTTTTATAAAAAAGGACCAGTTTTAAGTTATTTTATAAAGATAAGTCAATTTTCGTTTTTTTTTAATGGTGTCGTTTTCGTTCTAAAGGTGCGATGTAACGTCTATGCAATTTAAATCTGTGTGTAGTACATTTTAAAGATGCAAAGACGATTAGTGTATGAGCAGTCGCGGGAAGTACATTTTAAAGATGCAAAGACGATTAGTGTATGAGCAGTCGCGGGAAGTACATTTTAAAGATGCAAAGACGATTAGTGTATGAGCAGTCGCCGGAAGTACATTTTAAAGATGCAAAGACGATCAGTGTATGAGCAGTCGCGGGAAGTACATTTTAAAGATGCAAAGACGATTAGTGTATGAGCAGTCGCGGGAAGTACATTTTAAAGATGCCAAGACGATTAGTGTATGAGCAGTCGCGGGAAGTACGTTTTAAAGATGCAAAGACGATTAGTGTATGAGCAGTCGCGGGAAGTACATTTTAAAGATGCAAAGACTTGTCTGGTTAAAAGCACGTTTGAATACGCTAGTGTGGTATGGCGACCTCATTATGCTACACAATCACTTTGTCTTGAAAGAGTCCAAAAACGTTTTTTGTGGCATCTCACTTACTCTGCAGGTAAAGTTAAAGAACTACCCTCTTATAGAATGAGACTGGAATATTTTAAAATGACTTCCCTATCTACACGACGTCAGATTATCGATGCTAAGTTCGCTTATAAAATCTTTAGGAACATAATACGTTGCCCACAATTGCTGAACCTATTCCACCTCCGTGTTCCCTCTAGAATTCCAAGACACTTAATCACACCGCTCTGTCCGCCTCAGAGAAGAACTGTTCTAGGCGCAAATTCTCCTTGTGCTAGAATGTGTAATGTGATCAACGGTTGTAGCGATCAAATCGACTTACACTTCGACTCCCTTGCCAAATTCTCTAAGTCAATTTATGATGTACTGGATAACATGGCCATTTAATTTTTTTTTTTCCAACATGTACCTTTCTTCTTGTGTCATTTTACATGCTTTTTTATGTTATTTTTTTTTTAATGTTTATTGTACGGCGTTTGGGTTACTTTTTTTTTTAATTATTTGTACGCTTAAAAATATATTAGTAATAATAAAATTAAATTTATAGTTTATTAACCGTTTGTTATGTACATGTGGTGTTTACCTGTAAGTAATTGTTGCACTTAGTTCATAATTTCCTTTTTGTATATGTTATATAGCTATTAGATGTATAAGTGTAAACAAATGTTGGCAAACCTTTATAAATAAAATAAAATAAAAAAAATAAAGACGATTAGTGTATGAGCAGTCGCGGGAATTACATTTTAAAGATGCAAAGACGATTAGTGTATGAGCAGTCGCGGGAAGTACATTTTAAAGATGCAAAGACGATCAGTGTATGAGCAGTCGCGGGAAGTACATTTTAAAGATGCACAGACGATTAGTGTATGAGCAGTCGCGGGAAGCAGATTAAAATATAGACGTTATCTGGAATGTGCATGATCTAAGCGTGACACAATTTGTTATCATAGATCGCGCTCGCCCTTAGCTTAGCAATACGTATTTGAGTTTAATACTAGATACTTATACACACACACAAACTCACGCCTTTTAGCCCCGAAGCAGTACGCAGAGGCGTAAGTAGTGCACCCTCTTTTTGACGTTATTCCGTCCCATGATGTGATAGGGGGCGATCCTATCGCCATATCGGGCACAATTTCCAGACTTCGAGCTGATACTGAATAGAAAAACTCAATATCACTTTGCCTGACCCGGGGATCGAACCCGAGACCTCAGTATGGCAGTCGTATCGTACAACAACAACTACGCCACCAAGGCAGTCACTAGATAATTATAATTGTACAAATGTCGTAGTCATAGCTACCCTTCGACTATTTATACTAATATTATAGATGCGAAACTTTCGATACATGTTTTTTAAACAATCACGCAAGACCGACTGAACGGATTTGGATGAAAGATTTTAGTCTAGAAGAGCATATAGGCTTCTTTTTATCCCGGTAAAAAATATAGCGGGACATTTATCCCGGAAAAACTTTTTCACATGGCCGGAGCCGCGAGCAATCCTATTTTTCAACAAATTTTGTAGAATTAGCACATTATACGAATATTTAATGCAGGCGGTAGAATTTTAATAGCGGCGTCGATAGTATCGTAACAAAACATAATTTAGAGACACTTTACATATTTCAAATATTCATAATAATATGTGCCACACTCAGTCTACGATTCGCGCAATTTCCGCAAGTTATAAAACCATGCTGGAATGACATCTGATTATCACCATAGAAACAATTACCGTTTAGAAAGCTAATTCAAGACCTCACCTATGTGTTTTTGCAAGCCATGTCTCGTGCTATCTGAATCTAACTCCCTTCTAATTTTATCGTATTGTCTGTATCAGTGTGGCGCAGGCAGTGCAAACCTGACGAGGTCCGAGACGTCCATTTGAAAATTTATTATCTTTTATTACTGCCTTATACGTTCATTAAATGGACAACGTTTAATTGACTAAGTTTTACCGACGGCAATAGTACAATAATAAACAGGTGCACTGGCAATTTTCTTTTCGAATATTGGAATTTCTCATGAGTCATTCCCAGATGTTCTTCTGAAGTCAGTTTCTAATCTACGAAATCATTAAAACTGTTTTGCGAAAACGAAACGGCTTCAATCATTGATCATCATCAGCTACATGAAGTCCACTGCTGAACTTAAGCCTCCCCTAAAGATTTCCAGATGGACCTTGACTTCAATCATTACAATACAGACACACACTCACCTTTTATCCCCGAAGGGGTAGGCAGAGGTGTAACTAATTTGCATTACAATACATAAATTGATTTTAGTAAAGTCAAATACAAAACCCACTCTACTAGATAATAAAGTTGTCGACATGCACTCCTGTAAATACCTTTCCTTAACCTTCGTCAATAATGACGACAGTATCAATTAAAACAAATGTTAATTAAATCTCCGAATTAAAGAATGGTTCGGTCCGAGGCAGTGGGCCTCGCATGTCTCCCAGTGTTTAACCCATCGGTTAATAGTCCTAACGTGACTGCATACGCGCCGATCTTGAATGTTAATCTCAGATACCTTTAAACTTCAACACACTTAATGTTGCTGATTCTATACCATTTCCTGCTTTTATGGGCACAGTTTAGACGGTAATATTGTATGGTGTTTCGAATTGATATTATGTTTGTAGCTCGCGGCCTATTTCTTGATGATAAATGTTTGCTAGATAAGTTTCTTGTTAAGTTTATACGTTTTCTATCTTGAAATATTAGAATCTTAAAGATACTGGAATGTTCGCGTTCTTTTAATAGAAAAAATTATGACAAAACTTGATAAATAATAGAACTGGATTACGCAGTTCTACATGGCGATGCTTCGCGTTCTTCGCCCTAGACATGAGACTTTATGTCTCATAATACCCAGTAATTACACTAGTTATGAAATATTTGAAATGAAATTAGAAAGAAGATGAAAGAAGCTAACAATACAAGCATGGTATATAGATTACTCCACAATTATTAATTTAAAATTGATATTAACGAAATGCTGTAAAAAAAGGTAAACTAGCGATTCATAGTAAAGAATAAGAAAAACGTGCCTCCCTGACCTTACACAGTGGAATAAATATAGGCTGGTCACGGATCTCTATGAAACTTTTATCAGGACATCAATACTTTCCTTTCGATTATTTGATAGCAGCCAGCAATTGAAACAAAATTACCAGTTGATTTTTATATTTAATAATTGATGATTTTCTTAACCATTTTGTACAAAAGAGTATTTTTGTACATCCCTTTATCTCTAAACTAGCATTGCGCGCGGCTCCGCCCGCGTGGAAAAGTTTTTCCGGGATAAAAAGTAGCCTATAGCACTCAGGAGTAATGTAGCTTCCTATTAGTGAAAGAATTTTCAAAATCGGTCCAGCAGTTCCTGAGATTAGCGCGTTCAAACAAACAAACAAACAAACTCTTCAGCTTTATATATTAGTATAGATTATTTTTATTTCATTTTAAGGTTATTCAAATATAACTTCTGACATTATATTTGTAGAAGAAATTATATAAATGAATCGAATAAACATTATGAATGATTGTTAATGTTAGCCTAACTCATTATGTTTTCTATTCGTGTTCCATAATTTCTCCATTCAACAAACTTTTAATATGCTAATGCACGAGACGGACTTGCGAAGTACCCATTAACACGTTCAAAACTATTCGTCGATTCTATTTTATACATGTTACGAATTTATTAATAAATATCTCTAATGGAGCATTGATTTAATAATAAATGAGTACTATGTTTTTTTAATAATGTCTTCTATATGCCTCCGTTTGATCACGTGGCATCAGTATTACGATTAGCATGATTTTTGGAGTAAACGTAACTTCTTCCTTCATCTTCTTAATAACATTGTTAATCATATTAAGCTATTGCTCTATCGACAATATTAGTACTAACAGAATATTATCAACTTGATTTAATTTCCAAATATCTTATATGCAAGAGTTCGGTCTTGATAGATGTAATTGAAAATTCTACGTTGCTAATGGCGAGGTGCTTGGCCCACTGCGAGTGATCTTATAGTCTCATCATTCAGTATTTATATAAAGAATCAGGAACTCGGTGGCTGTAACTGCTTCTTACAGGTTGATCTGGAAAATTGTAGGGCAGGTGTACGTTCAGCAATGGACTTCCAAACGCTGAAGATGATGATAAAGACTTCAACGAATTATCCAATCAGAACCTTCACACAACACGCCTAGTTGCATCAATCGTCCGTAACGTTATAATTAAAACTTTAATAAGAAATATAAAGTTTTCAATAGGCACGTAGCATTTGCTCATATGATATAATCGATTTAAGGCCGAGCGCCCGTGCCGACGGGAAGTCTTCAATTATAATTACAAGAGCTGTACTCTCGTTCGTGTATGAATGTGCCTTTTTGTTCCTTGGACGGTATGAGTAATATCCGGCTGTGGACATCTGCCGCGAATCTTGTTATGAATTCATATTTTCTTGTATAAGTAGTACGTACATTCGATTTGATAGAGTTTTAAGATGGTGGCGCAGTTGTATTACGGTACGACTGCAATGCTGAGGTTTCGGGTTCGATCCCCGGGTCGGGCAAAGTGGTATTGGATTTTTCTATTTAGTATCAGCCCGGAGTCTGGAATTTGTGTCCGATATGGCGGTATGCTTGCCCTCTATCACATCATGGGACGGAATATGCACGGCGAACATTGGGTGCACTAGTTGTGCCTCTGCCTACCCCTTCGGGGATAAAAGGCGTGAGTGTGTGTGTGTGTTAAGATGGTCTTGCTTGGTGACATTTCACGATATATTTTCAGTAGTGTTAGATGATTAGTATCAGACGAAATGTAGAGTCACTGATTATTATTAGTTTCATGGTCTAGGAAAGGTTTATATCGGAACTGTGGACAAAGTCGGCGAATATTGAAATGTCTGAAAAAGTTTCACTTAAGATAGACAACAAGAATCCGGAGTCGATTCTGTGTACTTAGATGGTGCTAGCAAAGAATACTGAATAGTACTGCGTAGTGCTACTTATTTATACCCAGTAAATGATAATAGTCAAGTGGAAAATATATTTCTAACTCCTCCCTATTCTTCTATTTGATTAACTTCGTTGCGGGTTAAGACTAATTAGTGTTCCTTGAGACTCGCCGAGCTTCACCGCTCGGTGTCGTAAAATGCGTGCCACTGCCGATCTTGGATTACAGAAGTTGCAGTGGCGGGTGTGAGGGCGGGATAGTCTCGTCAATAGTCAAATTGTTTACGTGATACCAACCAACACCATCCAGAACTTTGAATTACAAACTAATTGCGCGTCAATTATCTCATGAATACATGCATCAATAATTCATTTCGCATGTTATCTTAAATCGTCGTGTTTAAAAAAATGGATATATCTTTTCTTCGTCTTTAAAAAACACATTTATCATATGTTTTGATATGGTAAACATGTTTATTTGCATTTAGAATATCCCGTGTTTGGATTAGCATACGTTCTTATCGAATTATTGGCGCCACGTGTTATGGTATGCGATGAGACTGGTCCGGTTTTGTGTGATCAATTTTTTATGCAATAGTGATGAGCATCTGTGCATCTATATGCTCGATCGTATTTCTTTTTGCATAGAGTCCAACTTTTTCACAAAGTATTTTTGTAAATTTCATACATTATACAAAGTACAAGTATGAATAAGCGGACTGGTATAACAGAAAACAGTAAAGAGTGAGTCTTTTAGGATACATTACTTGAACAAAATGATAATTTCTGGAGTTTAAAGACTCTTACATTTTATATGATGGGTACAATCGGTTGATTGTGACTTTGAACAATGTTTGAATCGTAACGCTTAGCTACATAAGTATTTTTTTTATATTATGTATTGGTACCTATTTCATGGTGGATATTAAAAGCTCCATAAGTTTCGCAAACGACATCAGTGATTTTATTGTGCGTAAATTATTCAAGTTTCTGAGGCACACATCAGTCCCATCTCGGAGCAAGATTTATATCAACAGGCGCCATTCATTCGTCTCCCAACGATGCACCATCCATCTCCGGCTCGCATTGAATTATGTAAATGGTATTTACGAAATGATCAATATAATTTTATTCGTACGATTTATCTATACTGTTACCGAATTTGATTTATCACTATGCCGTTTGTATATGACGTATCGAGGCGGCTCTTTGCAAGTCAGCTGAATGACAGCCGATGGATGTCTAGATGAAGACTGTTCCTTATTGCTGTCGTTTGTTCTTGAATTTATTGGACACGAAGTAACGGTGGCCGCCGGTGCACCCGGCCAATATATTGTGCACTGAAATGGCATCCGCGTAGACCTGTTGACTTTCGTAAATGTAATAATTTATGTTACGAATGTGAAGCAATCGCGGGACCAGATATTATTTAGTTGTGCAATTGGATTTTGTTTCATTACAGTTTGTTAGTAAATGTTGCTCGTTAATGTTGATTTTATTGAGATACTCATTTAATGGCGCTCCGATTACTTGTTTTCTTATGAATTGATTTGGTCGTGTGTTTCAATTGATTATCCGGTTGACTTAGATATTGGGAACTTGCCTTAAGTTCGTCGTGTGAATTGTGATCCATGGCGGACTAGCAAGGACTAGTAAGAAAGTCAAAGATTCGTGCCATCCAAGATTCATGATGATAAAAAATGTCATTACGAAGGCATCTCTAGCAATACACTTCAGTACGCTAATGATGAAGATGATAAAAAGCAAATGTGTTTTGAAAACATTTCAATAGAATAGGAACAAATGATTTGATTTCGAATAGATCTTATAACTTCTTATCAACAATGATCGCGTACTCTAGCATCTCAATAGCCGTATGTTTTAGATATGCATTTGTATTCCATATAAAGTGTGCTTTCATATTCAAATGTATGTTTCAAAGAAATACATTTCCTTTAACTCACTGTGTGTCAATGTTGGTGGTCGTCTTATTTACCACATTTATAGCCATATTATGACAACGTCGTTAATGTTTGTGTGTTTTACGGGTGAAACATTTTGAGTGTGTTTTTGTAGTGTATTCATGTTAAGTAAGTAAGCGATTGATGTATATTGACTTACGTACTTTGTATTCAAAGTTTGGCTGACGTTATGAAAATGTTTTAATTTGGTAGCTAGTATTAGGACAATATGCATTATTTTTTAAGTTTTTTGTTTTTTGTTTTTTTGATTAGGTATAAATTGTTTTATCAATGTAAGCAGATAATTGAGATTTTTTTATATTGATAATGTCGATTGAATATGACAAGTTTCGATAAAGTGGAATGTGTTACCTAGGAAGTATAATATAGAGATTTTGAGTAAGTTTAGTTATATTCATCATATGGGCTTCACAATAATATCATACATGAATGTAAAAATAAAGTACAATTCCAAGCAAATCTACCCCGAGATTCATGTATCACGAGACCGATAAAGCATTGAATGTGCACTAACTAGCTGTGGTGGTGTTATTTATGACGTCTGATAGCATCGGCACGGACTTGTCAATCACAGCTCACGGCTCGGTGCGGGCACACGTCGGAATTACGCCGGAGTTGTGTGAAGAGCGAGCGGTATGACGGCTCGTGTATGATTCTTAGGTGTTGCGCACATTAATGATTTATTGTAGTAAAAGTTGCAAGAATTAGTGTGGATAACCAGCCAGTGGTATTGTTCTTTATGATGTAATGTATTCACTGCACGGACTTGTCAATCACAGCTAACCGCTCGATGCGGGCACACGTCGGAATTACACCGGAGTTGAGCGACGACCGGGTGAGATGACGGCTCATGTGTAATTCATAGGTCTTGCGCACATTAATGACTAAGGCCCAGTTTCACAGACAGTTATCGTATTAAACAGCTAATGTAGATAGTACTCATTTTATTTTATTTGAGAGCATAGATTAGAGTGTGACTTTTGTATTTGTTTGGCTTATACATTCATGTCATTAGTAGCATTTATCAGCGGGCGGTGAAATCGGCCCTTATTGTAGTAAAGTTTTCACGATATAGTTGTGGATATTTACTGGTGGTAGGTCTCTCATAATATGTGAGAGTCCGTCTGGGTGGGTACCACCGCAATGTCTATTTCTACCGCCAAGCAGCAGTGTGCATGCACTGTTGTGTTTCGGTTTGAAGGATATTGTAGCCAGTATAACTACTGGACATAATGAGACTTAACATCTTATGTCTCAGGATGACGAGCGCAGTGGTATGCCGAACAGTATTTTGTAACTCAAGGTGCTGGATGGTGTTGCTACTGTTTATGGGTTATCGCTTACCATCAGGCGAACGGCATGCTCGTCTCGTCATTAAATGCAATAAAATAAAATACTGCCTGCCTGCCTGACTGCGTCGGTGGCGTAGTTGTATTATGGTACGACTGCAAGGCTGAGGTCTCGGGTTCGATCCCCGGGTCGGGTAAAGTGATATTGGATTTTTCTATTCAGTATCAGCCCGGAGTCTGGAATTTGTGCCCGATATGACGATAGGCTCGCCCCCTATCACATCATGGGACGGAATACGCTTGGCGAAAAGTGGGTGCACTAGTTGCGCCTCTGCCTACCCCTTCGGGGATAAAAGGCGTGAGCATGCGTCAAAAAATAAAATAAAAGTTTTACCCAGCGGTGGACTCGTCAATGGTAATGACGGCTCCTGGTATAGGCCTCGTGGTATAGGCCACGCGTTGAAATTACACCGGACCTGCGCGATGAGCGAGTGGTTTAAGAATGCGTCCGTGATATTAACATTAACAATTAACGATACACACACATTAACGATTTTCTTATTTCTTTTCAATGAGCACATTTATGATTCTTCTGGAATTTAGGATATTTACTTTACATTAGATGACCCCTTTTTAGTTTATGACTTCTTCTTAAACAAACATGAAAAAGATAACTACTACTTGGTAAAGAGAAATCAGTCGTACAACTAAAAGTCGCCAACGTGCGATAGTCCGATACGGTTATTGTGGAATTGTTGATGCGGTGTGCGTGCCGTCCGATCTTCCACAGCTATCCATCATTGACAGCGGGCGCGTAACGAGCCTTTATTCGAGGGAAGCTGGATGCGCTTGCGACTGTTTTTACGCTCTCTCGCCAGTCCGTGTCGGCTGCGCGCTCTGCTGTACTCTTATTGATGGATCACGAGTATAGTAATATATATTAATCTGAGAGGTCTTTGTACTAGAGTTTCGTTGTTTGTTTGTTTTTTTGCAGGTTATCTATGTTTATATAAAAGATTGTTGGTATTGTATGATTTCGATTTGTTATTTTGCAGTTATATTTTTTTATTATAAGTATTTCGTATCCCTGTTCGTTACCCCAGTCGTATAGTAACATTATATTCATCGTTCAATTTTATGTTTTGAATTGGAGCTCGAAAAATTCTGTATTTTTTTATATATACATAGCACACGTATTTCTCAAATTACACACATTATCCTACCACATGTCTCAAATTAGACGCTGTTTTTTTCATTTCCGAGAGGTGTACCTGGAAACAGTTGGCCGGCTATCAGATAGTCGCAGTTTGCATAATTGAATAGCTAATGCGGGCCTCCGCGGTAACAGCCCGGCGGGACCTAACGATCAGATTGTATCGCAACGGTGACGTTTCAATACAACGTGGATCAATCGACGGTGGCGTTTGACGTATGAAACTATCGGCCGATCGTTCGGCCCACGGATGTATGTTATCGGCCGATCTTACCACCCACCACGGTGTGACGCTACTGAATGACGTTCCATGAATGATTTTGACGTTAATTGACTGTTAATTGTTAGGAGGTGGAATTTTCAATGTGAATTTTTGGTCTTGAAATTACTGGGGATTATGAGACTTAACTTCTGAACGTGAGGGTGGAGTGCCACGCAGTACTTTGTTATTCAAAGTTCTGTGTAGTGTTGGTACTGTTTACCATCAGACGAGCGGCATGCTCGTCTCGTCATTCAGAAGCACTAAAAACAACTATGATTGAACTTGATTGTGATAAGCGTGGAGTTAAACAAAGAGATCTATAAAATTTAATAGAAAGGAATCACTAATCGCAGTCACCTTGTCGTCCTTCAAAGTAAATATAGAATCCTACTAATATTCTAACGCGAAAGTTTGTAAGTATGGATGTATGGATGTCTGGATGTCTGGATGTATGGATGTTTGTTACTCTTTCACGCAAAAACTACTGAACGGATTTCGATGAAATTTGGCACACGTGTAGATTATGTCCTGGATTAACACATAGGCTACTTTTTATCCCGGGAAAATATAAAGCGGGACTTTTATCTCGGGAAAACTCATTCACGCGGACGGAGCCGCGGGCAAAAGCTTGTACATAATATGCAGTGTCTGTATTCGAAAAGCGAATGAATCATTGTGCCAAACTTTTCACCGAGCATCTCGTTTATGGTTCTGTCATTGGGTCAAATGTTTGTGTATCTGACAATGGCCTCAAATCTAGGTGATGCGATAAAAGATCCTTTATGCTTTTTGAATTTTAAAACACAAGATAGAACGCTAGATACTAAATTTGTGTGTTACAAGCCGAGTAAGGCCTCATTGTACTCACCAGGATCCTGTATAATGTATATACATTCGAATATCCGACAGTTCCGAAAAAACACCAACACTTCTTACGCTCTCCTGAACCGCAGCGGAAAACAGGAACCATGTGTCGGATTTGTGTGTCATTTATTCCGTAGTTAAATCCGATATGTACCCCTGTACTGTTTCGTGTAAACCCGATGTCGCATCGTGCATCCGTGGCTTGTTCACCATTGTTGAAGTTAGTAAAATTTTGCATTTCGCGGAATGTGAGAAGCGTGAGTGGTTCCGCGATACAATCGCACTTTCTTTCACTTGACGTACTCGTGAATCTTCATTTCTCGACGGTTTTAATAAATTGTGCCTGCTCCTTGTCGAGGTGATGATTGAAATGTTTGGCGAGGTCTTGGCTTAGTTAATGCTTTCGAATTGTAGAGATGTGGTGTTGGATCCTAAATATGAAACGCACATGTGGTATTTTTGGCACCTAAAACATATGATGGCATTTATACATGTGAGCCATAGGAGCAGTCTAAACTTATTTTAGATTTTTTTTAAATATAACTAGCAATGAGATTGAAAGGCTATTACAAAACTTATCAACGCTGTCATCGCGCACCAATCGCAAACGCTACAATAGTGTTCGATGGCAATCGCTTTACAACCACGTGAGTCTTCTCATAATTAAGTTTGTATTAAAATAGAAAGCCACACAAGCCTCAACAAGCATTGTTCCCCTTGTCAAATGCTCAGTCAATAGTCCCAAAAGTGCATAGCTTTCCTTGTCTCTTCGGCTATCAAATTAACCGCCAAATGACATCACGAGTGCCTGCCATGAATTCACAATTGAATGCGTTCGTTAATAAACCTTTTTTTCTGTTATTATATTTATCTGTTAGTGCGTCGTCTTGTCATGCAGCTTTAGTGGGCGCCGCGCGAGCCCGTCTACGAGATACGAAAGTGGGTTATTGTACTTTGTTTCCGATTTTAGTTTATCATTCCCTTCGTGTGTCGGTTGATTTAATTGTTCGTATTTGTTATTATGTTTGTTTGGTACTTCGGGTTTTTGTTAAGTTTCTTCTAGGTATTAAGGTCTCTTTTCGTTTGTTTCTTTTTCTGCCTCTCTATATTTGATTATGTATTTTTTAAATATCGGTGTTATATATAACTTTAAGGTTATATCTATTTGTTTGTAGCTCCAATTTAACATTGTGCCTTAACACAAAGAGTATATCCTTAACAGGTTTTCAGAATGGACTACAATTGGCTAAACTGAAATAAATGATGGTGAATCTGATTTATCTCGGCGTGTAAGTGTGACGTAACCGTTTATGGGCGTACGAGTGTAATCTCAGTGTTTTATACTGCACACTCCTCTCTTATGATTAATGATGCAGCCGCCGACGATGCTGTGCTGAGGCGAAGGCGACGGCACCACAATATTGTCTCATTTATTGCTAATGATCTATTGAATACCTATACAGCGTGAACACACAATACTCACAGTTATGCAATCACTTTCTAATTCAAATGAACTAAACGTTCGCAATTAACATAAAACGGTTATGTTGAACGTATAAGGTTTTTTTCGTAGTTGCATTTGTTGAGAAATTTGATATTTTGGGTTGTATTTGAGGATGATATTCATTCTGGATTTATTCTGTTTTAAATGAGGATGAAGTTGTAACGGCTACAATAAAACTAAAGAGTCCATCCCTGATTCTCGTAATCGATTAATCGGTGTTCACAAAACAGTACTTGCTAGTCAATTCGCAGAAATCCCACTTGAGTTTTCTGGTTCGATAATTCATAGGAGTGTTCTTTTTTTCTTTTTACGCTTAAAAACAGCACAAACTATACCTCGCTTTCCACTTTCCAGAATGTAACGGTAATGCTTTGTTAAATAAATAATCATGAAAAGTATGTAGTGTTTTAAAAATTATTCCCTTCTTTGGCAAATTAATTTGCGTTGTTTAGTTATTCTTGTACAATGTTTACTTCACAAATAAGAACCATTACAGACATTGTAGCATAATAATTGGCCCAATTAGGTACAAAATAGTGATACGATAACATATTTAAAAGCAACATCGCCAAACCAGTCCAGTACTTAAACATAGGTTGTGTTGCGTGCCGTGTAATTTTACAAAAACGCTGTTATAATGCCGGGCGAAATTGCTGCGATTTGGCTCTCAACTTTCCTGCGCCATGCTTGTATGAAATGCGAGCAATTACTGCTCGATCCGTGTTGATTTTGAAAATATCATTGTTCTAAAACACAGTTGACTTTCACCGAGTTGATTGTTAATACGAGATCGGTGTTGTTTTGTAGATTGTAATGGTGTTTTTGTATTGAGCTGGATTTGATTTCGGTGTGTTGGATTTAAAAGGTGTGCATATAGAGAAATTAACGTAGTTGAATTGCAGACTTCTAAATGAATATTACAAGATTTCGGTATTCGAATTGCTAGTTTTCCATTTTATAATAAGCCAATTTATATTTATATATATATATATATATTCAATAAGTACTTAATCGTTATCTTGAGATATTCTTAATCCTTCTCACTCCATGTTATCCTATTTGAAATGACTTTTCCCACCAATGAGTTTCGGAAAAAAGTTTCGTGATTATATTGGATAGTTATATTTGGATAGATGAATACAATAAAAAGGAAACGACAAAAACATATTGCGGTACAAACCAAAGATGGTACACGATGATAAATAGTTGTAAATGTAACTGTATTTTATTGTTAAAAAAATTAGCTTTACTAAGTTCGCGCTTTGGGCCTCATTCTAAACCATAATGCTATCAACACTATTTTAAGTGCTAATGTAAGATATAAATTTGCAAATTTACGCATGTGGATTATAAACTTTATTCCGATGAAAATACAGATTTTTTTCACTCAACAGTGATGGAGTAGACGCACAAATAACTCTCATTAAAAAATAAGTTTTGCCGCGACTCCGTCTTTTCGTCACTATATTTTTTTATCTCAGTTCTGAGAACTTAGATAACACGGTTGGACCGTTCAGTCGGTGACGCGTTTTTTTTAATAATAATTTCGTGCTTACCCGAACGTTGAGGATTTATTTATTGGTCGGAGACCGAGTGATAAGCTTTCGGCATTAACGGCTGGTTGGTTAATAAATCGTTTTCTATCTACTATTATGTATAATCTTGGTGATATATTAATTATCGAGATTATTGTGTCTCCGAACGCTATCTGTGGTCTATTTCTTATGTAGATTAGATAGCATAATAGAGTTCTCTGTCGCTGATAAGTTAAGCTTTGTCTATCAAATATTCTGGACGTTAATGTTTTGTTTTAGTTAATTATAATTGTTGTGTTCAGTCATTTTAAATACTTTAAGGATGCAGTAGGTTTTAAAGGTAATGAGACTTAACATAATATGATGTCTCGGGGTGACGAGCACAGTGGAGTGCCACGCAGTACTGTAATTCAGAGTTCTGTGTAGCGTTCCTACTGCTTATGGTCGTATTGCTTACCATCAGGCAAGCGACATGATCGTACCGTCATTTAACTGCAAAAAAAATGTCCTGATATAAAAGCCTGGCCTTGGGATGAATTGTGAAATATGTTATGGTCTTTAAGCTTTAAGTGACCATGAGCTATTTTATTATGATCAGCATTACTTGTGTAGATATGCGAACCTTGGCTCGAACAGTCGGTATACACTGGTTATTTCGACTTTAGCTGGAAAACGGACACTGCTTTTGGACTACTGTTATCGCGGTTTAATTAAAACCACATTGATGCCGGTCCTTATCTTTTAATAATTAATTACGTAATAATTGTTTTAGAGATCATACTATACTTAGCGTTAATATATTTGAAAACCCTGTACCCTCAAGGATCTATAATTCTTGATACCTCTGGTGTTCAAAATTTCCGAGCTAATTTTACTTGTGAATGAGGCTCCTTGATCGTTTGATCTGTTGTGTAAAATCCTTTTTCGGGATAAAAGCGTAGTTTAATCTGAGGGAAGGGTACTTACTAATGAAAGACGAATCAAAATCGATTCTAACATAAATTAATCAGGAGAAACATGGAGATAAAAAAATTATAAGGTATGCATGTTTACGTTTTGGTGATACACGAATAATCGTATGAGCTTAGAAAAAACATTTTATTTCATAGCGACAGATAGACTTTTCTTTATACAGATGATCAAATAGCTGGCACTAATCTTCAACGCTCATACTGCAAATAAACCAGAAAACCTAATCTACGTGGTAACTATTACTGTACTAATTCAAACTCATTAATACCAGGGTAACATAATGCTGCGCTGTATATCCAGACTTATTTCTCCAACGTTAGGAATTGATTTCGTAGTTAGTTTTTATAGCATTGAATGACGAGACGAGCATGCCGTTCGCCTGATGGTAAGCGATACGACCACCCATAAACAGTAGCAAATCCAGCAATCCAGCACCTTGACTTACAAAGTACTGTGTGGCATTCCACTGCGCTCGTCATCCTGAGACACAAGATGTTAAGTCTCATTATGTCCAGTAGTTATACTGGCTACAATGTCCTTTAAACCGAAAAACAACAGTGCATGCACACTGTTGCTTGGCGGTAGAAATAGACATAGCGGTGGTACCCACCCAGACGGCCTCTTACATAATGAGAGACCTACCACCAGTGAAGTTCTGCACTCGCGAGGAGTAATTATCTTGACATCGATACTTAATGAAGACATCTTCTCATTTTTTATTGCTATTATAAAGTTTTACATCGGCATGAGTAGGTATCTTGTTTCTTTACGAACGATTTTATTTTGGGATGGTGTAATATATTTTTAATTACTTACTGGTGGTAGGACTCTTATATGTAAGAGTCCGTCTGGGTGGGTACCACCGCTATGTCTATTTCAACCGCCAAGCAGCAGGGTGCATGCACTGTTGTGTTTCGGTTTGAAGGACATTGTAGCCAGTGTAACTACAGGACATAATGAGACTTAACATCTTATGTCTCAGGATGACGAGCGCAGTGGAATGCCACACAGTACTTTGTAACTCAAGGTGCTGGATGGTGTTGCTACTGTTTATGGGTGGTCGTATCGCTTACCATCAGGCGAACGGCATGCTCGTCTCGTCATTCAATGCCATAAAAAAAAAAAAAAAAAAAGTATCTAAGTTTACGAGTCACGCACGTTGAACTAACAATAAGATACCTATTGTCGTGGGTAATAAAACTAAAATACATTGGACTACTAAACAAGAGAATTTGAAATGAATATTTCGCACCTTTAGGACGAAAACGACACAATTCAAAAAAATCGAAAATTGAGTTATCGTCATAAAATTACTTAAAACGAAATGTTCAATACAACAATAGTTTAAACACCGCCATATTCAAGCGGGAAAAGGACAAAACTATTGTATCGGTCCCTTTTTTATTATATTTTCATAAAAAAGGGACCAGTTTTAAGTCATTTTATGACGATAACACATTTTTTTTTTAATTGCGTCGTTTTCGTCCTAAAGGTGCGAAAATTATAGCCCAAATATTCTTTCCCGATTCTGGATTCCAACCGCGACCTCACGTTTTATTGTACCTACTCGACTGATGCGGCGTTTTGTTTTTGTTCATTGTACCTTTTCAATACGAAATATCCGGGCCTATTGACTAACGGTATTGATTTCCAAGAATTTCGTCTACTTACAAAATATAGCATTAGAAACAATTTTTACCGCGTTAAGTTCGTATCCAACAAATAATCTACCGCCCATTAATTAGTTAATAATTTGAAACGTCCACAACCGTTCTCGAGTTCCAACTTGTTTTGTAATAATCTTGAATTTTCCGCCCCACCTGTGATGCGCACGCGCATTATAGATACCGTAGTAGGCCGTTCCTCACGAAACATTGGACGTGCATAAATAATCGAACGTAATCAGTTTTTATTAAAACGACACACTGTTTAAACGATTGTTGATCTCTAAAACTCGAAACTCTAGTTTTTTCACGCACTCTGTAGTTATTTATTACTTTAACTATGGTTTTATTTGTAATCTCAGTTTTATCTTTACTGGCCGAAAGAGGCATATCTTCTGTGGAAGCGGGCATATCTCTTCGGATAGTTTTTGTTGTTACTTTAGAGATACGTTTTAATAATAGATTTTACATTCTGTTTATTGTATTAGAAGTAATTTTTCTTATCACGACGTCTTGGAATGTGTATAATGGAGATTGTGGTTTTGTCGTTTATATTGCTGATGCGACATTGTGCTAGAATCAGATATTTACTTGTTGTATACGGATTCAAACATGAGGCATGATAATGTTTTTTTTAGAATAAGTTTCATTATCGCTCCAAATATTTCTTAGTTTACATTTTAGTTGAATTGACCAGTATCTAAAACATACCAAGTTGAACCTTAATTACTAGAATAAGTAACATTAATATCAAAACTATTCAGTTTAATGAGCATTATTAATTGTTGCAGAAACAACACCGGAGTACGTGAAACGACGGCGACGAGCGTCCACGTGATATAGATGTAAGAGGTTTAATTATTACTTACGCGAGCAATTAAATTTAATGCTGCACACTCTCATTGCGTGTCTGATGCTGTGAAATTTATATTTTACCATTCTAGCGTTGCGTACGGAGTAAGGAACGTTATCTTTTTAATTTCTTATTGTGTGTGTGTTTTTTTAATACATACTTACTTATAAGAGCGTATTCCCACCTAAAAAGCCGGCAACGCATCTCTGTGCCCCCTGGTATTGCAGATGTTCATGGGCGGCGGTGATCACTTACCATCAGGTGAACCGTATGCTCGTTGGCCCCCTATACCATAAAAAAAAACTTATCTTTTTTTGTATATTCCCCCGTGCTCTTACATGTATAGTATTTACCGCAATCTAGTCCTGTGATCATGGCTAAATAAAGGCATTTCTTTCTTTCTTTCTTGCTTCTTTCTGAATTAATTGTTGCGTTCTGAAACTCAATAGAGCCACATGCTTCGGTGAATGTTGCCCGTAAACTCAATATTCTAATTTGCGATGTGTTTGATAAATAATAATGTGTTAATGTGGTTGTGTTCGGTGTTTGGATTGTTTCGTTTTGGTGCGTAGATTTATAATTAAAAATGAAATAATGGTTGTAGTTTTTATCCAGTTTAATGGACTTGGATCAGATTAAGAATAGGATCCTAAAGCTGGTAGACTTTCATAATTACTAGGTTAATGAAAGTAATTAAAACCTACGTTTAGTTCCAAATATTGAGATTCTATTTTAAAAACTGTAGGTATAATGAATAAATATATTTTTGGCTACTCTGTTAAATAATACTTCATATATACATACATATAATCTGAAAAACATACACAAACACGAATAAAAGTTACACAAATAAATACATTTACTAACATCTCTACAATAATGCACACATTGTACAAATAACTAGTATTTTTATCGGTCGAACATTCGAGCGTAACACTTGAGGACGACACCACAAATAACACTCGATATTGGTTACGATTTGCATATCCACATCTCTGTATAGATAGATACCATTGCCCTTTATAATTTAATGGGCCGATTGACACTATTCGTGTTGCTTTTATGTATGAATTATTTATGAGAATGGCATTGCCGGCACTTGTTACCGCGGGCTCTTGAGTTGCATCTCACTAGGGTATCCATCGTTTAAATAATTCCGGATACAGTTAAATATTCCGGAATGTGGTAAAAGAACTATAATTGCATACTTAAATTTACGCTATTGTGTATACAAATAACCTTTGATTAGTTATAGACCTAGATAGAGTGACGCGCTGCAATGAAACTAAAACAAACAGGCCAACTTTTCTTAAGCTAGTATGCGTGATAGCTATGTCAAACGCTATCGCTGCATCATTCTGCGTATCCTTGTGTACGCGCATAATGATACCAGTTATTACATGGTTTCTATTAAAACGGGGAGAACATTTTATCAATGAAAAACAACAACAAATAATTCTCTCGACCTCATTTAGTGGGGAACAGTTCGCCTCTATTTTTTTCGACGCGTTTGAAACGTTCAGTGTCTATCTAGGTATATAATTAATCAAAGCAAATAAAAATAAGTTAAAAGGAAGCAGCTCGGTAACTGCTGACTGAAACAATAGTTCCGAGCAAGAAGGAAACAGATTAAGATAACCAGAAAATAATATAATGTATAAATAGTATAAAACAATTGTTCCACATAATATACACATTTATCCTGGTACTAGAATCAAAATAGTACTGCTGGTAGGATATATTATGTATTCGCCCGGATAGCGACCATCGTACATAAGGTTATAAACCCGCCATAGTGGCCCACGTAAGTGTGCCGCGTTCTGGGATCAGCCTGTGCATATCCGGTTCAAACTGGCCGACATAATTGTGTCGACTGACGAAAAATAATCATCGCTCGTCAGCCGAAACTATTTGGACGCTTTTCCGCTTACCATGCGGTGCAGTGGGATCACTGTGCCTTGACCGTATAGAAAAGAAAAAGAACATATTTTTAATTAAAATTGGTTTATTCTAAATTGATAAATTGCGGGCATTACATGGTTCGTTAAAAATAAGTAAAATAAACAAGACAAGTAAGCGTTTTGTGCCAATCGATTGAGTTACAATTAGTCATATTTGTTAAACACACACACACTCACGCCTTTTATCCCCGAAGGGGTAGGCAGAGGCGCAACTAGTGCACCCACTTTTCGCCGTTATTCCGTCCCATGATATGATAGGGGGCAAGCCTATCGCCATATCGGGCACAAATTCCAGACTCCGGGCTGATACTGAATAGAAAAACTCAATATCACTTTGCCCGACCCGGGGATCGAACCCGAGACCACAGCATTGCAGTCGTACCGTAATACAACTACGCCACCGAGGCAGTCATATTTGTTAAAATTATTATTAATGAAATGAAATGAAATGAAATGAAATGAAATGAAATGAAATAATTTATTCGAACCCATAAAATGTTATACATTATTTAGATTCCGTCAATATTAACTCTACCACCAGTTCGGAAAGCAGTTCTCACTAGAGAAGAACGGGCAAGAAACTCTAGTGTTGCTCTTTTCAAAATCAGTTCAAGGTATAAAATACATTGCATTATGTAGAGAAAAAAATATATACAATTCAGTATTTGTTTACTTATGTTTAGAGCAGTTCATTTATATACTCGCAAAATAGGTAATAAAAATTTAAATTCCAACACGAGTGCACAACTATCTCAGGAATCATGTAATAATTTGATCTGAAATCTTCAAGATGTCGTTATTAATCTAAGTTTAAGATATACCCCCAATACTTATATATATATATATATATATATATAGTAAGCGAAAAGGGCAGACCAGTCCAGTTATTAGGATAAATCAGAAAACCCCGGATTCATGCTCGCATTACATTACACCAACTGTAACTTTGTTACCTACCAAAAGCTCACCGCATATTATGTAAGAACACTCGTACTGATAAGCGATAACGCTGTTAGTTTTGGTCGCAGTATGTAATCAGCTTAGTTTTTTTAGTGCGTAAACATATTAACTAACTCAAAGATATTTATACAGGATGGCGCCTGTTTAACGAGCTGATAAAACCTTTGAGATCGATGTATGTACTTAGTCATAATGTTAGAGCTTGATAATCATTTAGGTTTGTTCATTAAGGCAGCGTACTAGCATAGTGAATCGTGATGATTTTTTGGTTTTTTAATCCGAGATCAGATGTTTACGTTTTTATTTCTCTACTAGCATTGCGTGCGGCTCCGCCCGCGTGGAAAAGTTTTCCCGGGACAAAAAGTAGCCTAGAGCACTCAGGAGTAATGTAGCTTCCTATTAGTGAAAGAATTTTCAAAATCGGTCCAGCAGTTCCTGAGATTTGCGCGTTCAAAAAACAAACAAACAAACTCTTCAGCTTTATATATTAGTACTAGCTTTTGCCCGCGGCTCCGCCCGCGTGAATGAGTTTTCCCGGTATAAAAGTCCCGCTTTATATTTTCCCGGTATAAAAAGTATACATAATCTACCCGTAGCTTATATGACACGTTCGTAGATTTACCATAGCAGCGCCATCTATTGATTACTTACTCAACCCAGTCGAAAGGTATCGACATCTGTTAGAATCATTTGGAGTTAAGATAATTGTGACTGTCAAATAATAACAGACAAATAATTAGCAATAAATTAAAATTGCGACTATAATTTGAGATTTAAACTATCCTATCTCTCAAGTTGGATCGAACTGCACATGGTGTGCGAATTTTATTATAATCGGTTAAGTGGTTTAGGAGTCCATTGAGGACAAACATTGTGACACGAGATTTATATATATTAAGATAGATTTGATTTGTGTTTACGCACGTGAGCTGATGCTGTTAATAATTGTAATTTGACTGTTTTGGCGATAGACTGACGTCCTCTGATATGATATTGTTGTATTGCAATCAGCCCTGTATTATATACTGCCCACTGCTGAGCACGGGCCTCCTCTACTACTGAGAGGGGTTAGGCCTTAGTCCACCACGCTGGCCTAGTGCGGGTTGGCAGACTTCACATACCCTCGAGATTCTTATGGAAAATTCTCAGGTACGTAGGTTTCCTCACGATGTTTTACTTCACCCTTAAAGTGAACGATAATTGAGAAACAATACACACGTAACTACGAAAAGTCAGAAAAAGAGGTGTGTGCCTTGGGTTTTGAACCTCCGGACAATGTCTCGGCAGACCGTTCCATTCCCAACTAGGCTATCGTCCACTTGTTATATAGGCTATTGTTGTATTGCTTTCAGTAATCTATGATTATATGATGATATCATTAGGTTACTCGGGCAGTCATTACGACGGCGCGGCACGGCGTCTGTTCTGGATGTTGTTAGAAGAAACAATTATTAGGTAGTCTAGATTAGCAAAACATAATTTTTCGCAACTCAGGCTTTTTCTATAGTTTAGAATAATAGGTAGAGTCTAAAGATGTCTACCTCTAGTGTACTTGCAATAGACCGTGCATATTTCACATAATGATTTTATTACCTTTATCGAACTTTGCCGTCATTTAAGTGTATATTATTCCAGCCACAGAAACTTTGTGTATTCGTGACGGCATATTACATCGAGTGAGGTAAAAAATCACCTTTGTACACATTGTATTTCTTTAGGGGAGTCCTATGTAAATGTTCAGCAGTGGACTTCCAAACGCTAAGGATGATGGTTATGATGGTGGACGTTTACTGGAAATATGTTGAAAACCATTCGATGTCATATAAAAACAGTGGTATTATTTTAATTACGCAAGCAAATCCATAGGCAATACAGACCGCGCTAATGAACAAACCCGACCGCATCAAACAGTCGGGCATTGCAATAAATAATGAACCGTTTGTAATAGTAATATCCAAACCGCATTCTGATCTCGATCTCATCTGATACGTTTATCTAGATAGCCCTCTCACGTTCTGTTGTACCGCGTGTGACAGGGACAGATGGCGCTCAGGTAGTGTTCCCATGAGTTCCTGAAGCTTCCGGGACATTTAAATTTTGATGAACAATGTATGAACCCATGGAACATTTGTATATTTGATTAATTAGGGCGGCGATAGCCTAGTTGGGAGTGGAACGGACTGCCGAGACGAATGTCCGCAGGTTCAAAACCCAAGGGCACACACTTCTGACTTTTCTAAAAAAAAGGTTATGTGTGTATTCTTTGTGAATTATCGCTCGCTTTAAAAAAGGAAACCTGCATACCTGAGCAGTTCTCTGAATTTCGAAGGCATGTGCAGTCCGCCAACCCGCACTAGGCCAGCATGGTGGACTAAGGCCTAAACCCTCTCAGTAGTGGAGGAGGTCTGTGCTCAGCAGTGGGCAGTATACAGGGCTGGTATGGTATGGTGGTATCCAATTACTATATTTCGGGGACGTTTTGTCGGTTAACCGCGACGGCCGGTACAGACGTTCTATACAGGTGACATGTCCCGGTATATCAAGACAAATGGCAACCCTACTCGGGGCAAATTTAGAGATGTAATTATGGCCAGTGTAATGAGCAGACACCACTGCGAACTGTAATTTGCTCGGGATAAGCTGGTTAGGTATGACAGCATGCTTGAGTTTGCGTATTGTTTGCGAGTTTTGGGATTGCGTTGTTATGAAATGTAAATTAATAGCTAAACCAAATAGTTCGATGAATAACCTGTTTTGATATGATTTTATGAAGCTTAATAAATCCTATAATATCATTATGATCGTGAGACATTTATCTATTTTCCGTTTAAGAAGTGTATGTTGTGGTCATTGGCATGCGACTTTCATATCTCTTAATAAGTGTATATTTCCGTCTACAGAGACGCAACGTCTCTTTCGTCAACACAACTTTTTTGATATTGTGATCGCTTTTATACGAATACAAAAAGTACGATAAAGATTTTCTTAGTAAGTGTACCTAAGTTATGTTCTGAGTGCATCTCTCAAAATATAATTTATTTTTAACACATATTTGTTTCGTCTCTACGGTACTTATCAGTCGAAAATGGTTTTTATAACTTCAACGGATAAGGAGGCTATTCAAAACTCCACGCTGTTATCTTCAAGTACCTACGCGATGACATAATGTTTTAAAAATAAAAATAATGGCTTATCGGTTATCTGTTTTATTTTTTGTTTTAACTTTATAATCTTAAGTCCTTGGATGTGATTTTGAAATGAATATTCGAAGTTATAATGTCACGTTTATTAAATCGTTTGAATATATTTAGGTCACATCGAAAGTATTTGCTGTAAATAATGTTAGCTTGAACGTTCCTTATGATGCAATAATATTGTGAGTTATGACTTTGAAACAGACTAAGAAACTAGTCGTAGCGAATTCTCATTTTAACATAACTTTATCTGGCGTAATGAAGATGTTTTACATTAAAAGCATAACATTCTTTAAAGAAATTCGCATATAAAGATCCCAATCCATTCGCGGTATCGTCATTAGGCATTCGCTCCGTGGTTGTTGGCTGTCGATTGTTATGGGCTCGCCGGCACCGCCTCCTGAGTCCCGATGCGATATAACGCCGGCAATTACATGCGCGTGCGCCGCATCGAGATCACGCGTGTAAGGGACGGTATATCGATCCATAGATGTTGTAAATATCAGCTAAAAACACTGAACAGCACAAAAACTCATGCATTTTGCACTAGTAGTATCGTATTCGGGATCTGGCCGGTGGTCGGGGCCCGGCTAACGGGTAGTTTCCCACGCGCGTGCAGGACATGTAGATCGCCGGGCGACGATGACTACACAGCTACCGGCATCCGGGCTTTATCTCAACCGATGAGCCCAACACAAGTAGCATGCGGGATTTTACCGTTTTTAAACTGTTTTTATTTAAATTTCGTATCGTTTTTGTTGCTGGGTGGAAATAAATAAATTGTAGAGTCCTAATTTCAAATCGTCGATAACTGTATTTATCCTAGAAGAGAGTTAATGATTACCAATATTAATTTATTTTGTAAATTTGTAAGGTGATGGTTTTATATTAGTTTGAGGAACACTGTTTACTTGTGAATTTTCATGTAATTGCCTACAAAATTTATTTTGAAACGAAAAATAGGATTTGACGAACAAAAAATATAAATTTGGCAAATATCGGAATATTCACTTATATGATTTCACTTATTATGATTATGAGCAAGTTTGTGCCAATCCCTATGAGATTGCGCAGTGATGTAATCAGGGATCGGCAAAAGGCCCCGGTGTGTGGAACATCGAATACCAAAGATGTAAATTTATTGACAAGAAGAAATGTAAAGAGTGTATTGAAATATTATTATTTTTAAATGTATATGTTTGTCTCTGCCAATACTCGCAATTGGATATGTTTTGGAATGTGTCAGTACGTCAATTTTATTTTACAACAATATAAAATAATTATAATATAATCACTGTAATTAATTATAGTTTTGATGAGAGTTGAAGAAGCGAAAGAAGTGTGCCAGAATCGGCAATTCATACTCTACCTACCTATATTGGGTAGAGGTGTGATATTTTTTATGTTCCTTTGGAAATTATAATTGAGTCAAGAATAATAAAATCACGACCCTCCATTCTAATCAATCTAAACGCCTTGAATACATTACTGAACTCGTGCATCCACAGTCCACGCTCCAGTCAGATATACAATATGTCCAACATGAAATTCTATTTACGCGAATCACATTAAGCTTTCACCGCCTGTAACATGTTCCGTGTTCTCAACAGTAAATTGAATGAAAATAGAATTTTAATACACTTTGTCCGTGTCCGTGACTTTTTGCTCCACGTTGCGCTTGTCAATTTCTATGCACTTAGGTGAATTTAACCGACTTCCAAAAAGAAGGAGGTTCTCAATTCGTGTGTTTGTATTTTTTATATATGTGTGTACACTGATTTCTCTGAAAATTGTGAGCCTATTTCTTTGATTCTTTTTTTTTTTAATAAATAAGGGTCTCGAAATGGTCCCATTTCAATATATCTTGGTTTAGGGTTCATCATTTATGGAACACACTGATCAGATGTTTTTCATGTGTATGTATGGGAGTGTTGGGTGTGTATTTATGTAAAAAATTGAATTGCACGTTTGTTAGACTGAAACCGTTGAATTGTTATGGATCGCAAATCAGTTTTTTGTTCGAATTTTGTTGATAAGCTTTGATGAGCTTTTGTTTCTATAGTTATTAGAATTATAAATTTTTTACAGTTTAAAATATACCTTTAAACAGAAACTTATGAAAGCTCGGTAGGTTGCACGAAGGTAGGACGATAATGACAAAAAAAAACTCATACCAGATGCGAATTAAATAGCGGGAACAAATTGTAAAAAAATCTTATTTTAAAGGGTATGCAAAAAGCTTTGCCCTCTGAACTTGTACACATTAAAAACACAATTCGATGTTTATTAAACGATGTTGAAAATTGCACCTAATATTGACTTTAAATATCGATTATTTTTATGAGATATTTACTTTATCGTTTTGTAGGCATATTAAATATTCATTTGAAATAAAAATCACGTTTATACGGTGCGTTGACACGAACATCGCTTTTTATCGCTTTTATGGCTAACTTTTATTGTTTTATTGCTTTTTTTTACCGTATTTTTGTGAAAATAAGTGATAAGGTAATGCAGACGGGCTTTTTTACTTTCAGTAACTTTTTACTACGACTTATGCTCAGTTTCTGAAGTACTATTGACGGCAGCTTATCTATTCGTTAGCGCTATTGGTTCGATAACCCATGAAAGTGCGTTTCTGAATCGGGCACTGCAAGATAAACTCAACTTAGATTTACTTTAACTTAACTGGTCAATTTTTGCCGTTTATCTGTTTCACAACTATTTGACGTGTCATTTTCTGACAAACGACGACGGCAACTTGTTAGATATTATTTACAATATAGAGGAACATAATTGATACGGCCAATCACAACAGTTTCAGTAGTGTTATAAATTCTCAAATTCTTAATAAAACGACGTAAAACACAAATTCGCAAACTAGTGCTAGTATGACATAAGATATTTTGTTAAACTGTTTGATTTTTTTAAAATTCGGCAATGATGTCATTCATCAGCTAGCCATAAATAAAAAAATACCGCAAAATAAAATTAAAATAATGTTTAGATTTTTAGTTTAATTTTAGTTTAGTAGATCTATGTTAAAATAAGTTATTTCTGTATATAAAATAATTATTAGTTACGACTTTTAGTAATAAAATCCATTTTAAAGTCGACTGCTAAAAAAGAGCCATCTAGTAGCAAAATAAGGAACTAGTTAACGGTTTCATAGTCATCGAATGCTTCATTTATGTATTCAGAAACACAGTGGAAGTTAACCGACGTTTATCTTAAGTTTAACTTTAATGGATCAATAGCTATCAAAAGTTTAACTTATCTTCAACGGAACACTTGTTTTAGATGAAACTCAATGGCAGTCAGATGATTAGCTATTAAAAAAAAAATGTGTAATTGATATAGTCTTTATTCCATGATATTTCTTGAGCCAAGGGAATCCAGCGAAGAACTTAATTCTCTGATAAATATATATCGCGAAACGAAATTGTGGGTATAGGAATAATTTTTTCGTACATTGTGATGATCCTTAGAACAAAAACAAACAGTGTGCTGCTGATTGCTCGTTGGTTCCTTTTAGGAGCGACATACATTATCAAAAACATGCTATAGTAGGGACAAACTAATATGGCCGGTATGACATGACACGGTTTTGAATTTTTTGGGTAGACATTCTCACAGAGTTATCGCGTCGGGAAAAAAATTGAATTGTCATACCGGCCAGCTTATTTTGTCCGAACTATAAACGCTTGCCATCGTTTTGAATTTTGATAGAGTTTTATTTATTACTAGTATTGCACGCGGCTCCGCCCGTGTGAAAGAGTTTTTCTGGGATAAAAGACTCGCTATGTATTATCCCGGGATAAAAAGTACCTAAAACCTTCCCAGGGTCTCAAGCTATCTCCGTACTAAATTTCATCGAAATCCGATCAGTTCCGCGTAGTTTATCGCATACAGAGGCGGTGGGCGACTTTGTTTTATACTATGTAAGGGAGGAAGGATAAAGATATAAATACTGTTAGCAATTAAATAGTTTTGTGAGGGTATTTGTGGCGTGACCGGCATAATTTGCTATATAAGCACTGAGTGTCTGACGGATCGAGGCGGTCGAGCATTGACGCTCGTATCGCTCGGTTGGTTGGTGATATCTTTATTAAAGTATTTCTATAAAATCAGTAGTACATCTTTTGTAATAAAATCGCAATCGCTTCTGTTTCTAACAATACAATAATTTGATATTTGACGAACGGTTCCTCGTAAATTGCAATTTATACAGGGTCATTCTGACATTGCGTTACTAAATGAAACCACATACTTATCTCCTTGAAAATAACAGTTTCCATTAAGTTATTTTAACTATAGACGTAAAGTAAAAAAGTGTAAGTTTCGAACAAAATAAATATACATACACACTCACGCCCTTATCCCATAGGGGTAGGCAGAGACTATTGAGCGCCACATGCTACGATCTTGACACACCTCTTACGCTTCTTCCACATTCATAGTTCTTTTCATACATTTTCATCGGTTAAGGGTACTCCTGACCTGCCCTTTTCGGAGAAGATCATTTATTTGGTCAGAGAACGTTCTCCTCGGGCGTCCCCTTCCAGCCGTACCATCCACATTCGCTCGATAAATACCTTTTGTGTTCCGTCTTTCATCCATCCTCTCTACGTGCCCAAACCATCTCAGCATACTTCTTTCAATCTTAGTCACCACATCATCCTTCAACTTACATCGATCTCTTATCATACTATTCCTCATGCGATCAGCAATGGTGACTCCACATATACTCCGTAAGGAGCGCATTTCCACAGCATTTATTCGACTTTCGTGCTTCTTTTGCCAAACCCAACATTCACTTCCATACATAAGCGTCGGCACCAGCACACCATTGTAAATAAATATCGCTAAAAAGTAACTTTAAGCTTACATGCAATATTGCCACTACTTCTACTCTAGAAGGATTCGTCACTGAAGCAACATCACACTTTCAGTCAGAAAACCACTCACCCACACGCCATATTCGCATGAAACTACAAAATTATAAACAAATCAGGAAAGTAAAATTGAGATTTTTGGTGAAAATATTCGTTTCTCATTGATGATTTTTGGCAAAATGTTAGCAAAAGCAAAGACGCGTATGTGGTTTCATTTATTACCGCAATGTCAAAATGACCCTGTATATGAACTCTATTCTTTGAAACCCTAACTGAATCCTAACGTAGTTGTAAACCGTTCGCGTACTGGTTCCTCGACCATACGAAGCCGAGCCGTGCCCACAGCCCACAAAATTCAATGGAATTCGGAAGCCCGCACCGGATCAAATAAGATATTAGTTTTTATGAACACCCGCCGCCCAACCGTGACTATTTATGTAAATGATCAATCATTGTCGTGTGTAGGTAACATTCATTTTATACGAAAACGTCGTATCTTAAACATAAATTATTATGTAAAGTTTATTTATTTGTAAATCAAACCGCGAAAATATGTACGGTACACATTTATTGGTGTTGGAATGTTTTTAATCGTAATTTATTGTTGGCTAGTGTCGTTCGTGCGGGGCTTACGTTAGAATTGTAAGAGCATTAGATATGACGTAATGGTTTCAAATAAAGCTGGCTTCACACGTAAACTAGTATAATCAAAACTTATATTCTAATGCGAAACTCTGTCTATCTGTTTGTCTGTTACACTTTCACGGTTGAACCACTGAACCGGTTTTGATGAAATTCGAATGGAAATAGTTTGAGATCCTCGGAAGGACATAGGCTACATTTTATCCCCGGAAAAAAATATAGCAGGACTTTTATCTGGGAAGAACTTAACACACGGGCGGAGCCGCCAGCAAAATCTTGTTATTTGTATACCTCGTTCAGAGTCTTTCATTGGGGGCATTGAAATTTAATTTTATTATCTGTTGATAATAATGTCCAATAATAGGGTTTGAAGTGGACGATAGCCTAGTTGGGAGTGGAACGGTCTGCCGAGACAATGTCCATAGGTTCAAACCCAAGGCACACACCTCTGGCTTTTCGTAGTTACGTGTGTACTGATTATCAATTATCGTTCGCTTTAACGGTGAAGGAAAACATCGTGAGGAAACCTACATACCTGAGAAGTTCTCTGAATTTCGAAGGTATGTGAAGTCCGCCAACCCACACTAGGCCAGCGTGGTGGACTAAGGCCTAAAACCCTCTCAGTAGTAGAGGAAGCCTGTGCTCAGCAGTGGGCAGTATATAATACAGGGCTGATTGCATAATAGGGTTTATATATTTTTTTATGTTTTCTAGCCATAGTAAATGAGGTGGCTATTCCTTTCTTAACCGACGAAAAAAAAACGGAGGAAGGTTCTCAAGTCGACGTGTATTTCTTTTTTAAAGTAACTAAACATTTTCGTCGATTTTAACATAGGCGTCATTTTTGTTATTGGAATTAGAAACACAAAAAATAATTGTGTATGCGAATGCGTAATCGTATTATTTACATAAAGTGATAGATTAATACGAAGAGGATATAGGTACTTGTGAAGTTTTATTATCACATAGATATTAAATATTTCCGCTGAAACGATTGCAATTGTCATCGCAAATAGTGATCGATGCAATAAATATATGAGATCGCGATACTAATCCAGTCGGGGTACTTTCTTAATAGTTTGAACGTTCGATAAAATATATCGGTATCGAAATTAGACTTTAATGTGACTTCAGAAGTATTCATATATATCTGTATGTACTGTATTTTATATTATTAAGAGATAATACATTATAGAAATTGTAGCTGTAAATTACTGGGCATTATGAGACACCAAATAACTTCTGTCAAGGTGACGACCGTAGTAACAGTTAAACTACAACTCAAATGAATGGAGAGTTAAAAGGATTCAACCGTTAACGATCTCCAGGCATTTGGAGGTCAGCGTAAATCCAGAATAGTTGTGAAGAGTTTTGGCATGCTCTACGGCGCATAGTTTGTGTGACGTCACCAGCCTGCGCCGGCGCCGACGTCTGCGCCGCCGCGACTCATTACTGCCACACTGTTGCGAATGTTATTGTTTTGCGGGCGCCAAATGTCGAATTAACGACTGCGACAGTAACCTTTTGTTTTTTTTTATTTTTCTAAAATGCAGTGCCAGATATGTGATTTAGGAGTTGTTTTTGATAACCGTTTATAAATTGGCTGAAGAGCACCATATGCTGGAAATGTTATGGCTGAAGTTTCCTTATTTTTAATGACTGTTATATTTTTCTGTATTTTTTTTTTACTTTAACAAGATTTATCGTCAATTCGCTAGATTAATTGTCAAGATCGTTTTTCGTCTTCGACGCAACATATCATTGATCTACATTAGATACAATATTTCAAAACCTCCGCCCTTTGCCGCCAGGTCCTAGTGTAGTGACTTCTTCGTACTGAACTGTTTTTCATTTTTATATTTTCCAAAAGTTAAACAGAAAATTTACTGAATATTTTAACAGCATGTTGCATATTAGGTACATCGTACTTTAATTCATTTGTAATTGAAATAATATAATATGCACTTTGATCTTGAAATTTAGACAAAACCTAAGTAAATGTTGCGAACAAAACATCACTACATTTCAGACAAATTCTATTGAAATGAATATTTCTGAGAGTTGTGTATCACAATTATCAATAACATTAACCGTAAATTATTTAACTGGTTGCATATAACGCGGTGAAAACAGAAATCGTAATGTAAACGATTCCCCAACGGCTACCGTTGTAGGTTTAATTTAATTTATACCGGTTAATGTCCGAGTAATAATATAATTTGTATACGTCTGCGGCATAAAGCTGTGTCGAACCGTTATGGTACTGGATTTCACCCTCTAAGGGCGTATATACAATGCTATTAATGGTGCTGAACTCGCACATCCACGGTTTCTAACTGCAGTGTGTCGTTTTTGTTTATTGCATTTAAATGACGTATCGCTTACCATCAGGCGCACGGCATACTCGCCTCGTCATTCAATTCCATAAAAAAAAACAAGATGAGCTTGCCGCTCACCTGATAGTAAGTGATACGACCGCCCATTAATAGTAACAACATTATACAGAATTTTGAATTACAAAGTACTGCGTGGCACTCTACAACCCCCATCCACAGGGCGATGCGCTCGTCACGCTGATACATAAGATTTTAAGTCTCATAATGCTCAGTAATTACGCTGGCTATAATGTCCTTCAAATCGGAACACAACAGTGCATGCACACTGCTGCTTGGCGGTAGAAAAAGTCATTGCGGTGGTACCTACTCAGACGGCCCCCCGCATAAGAGAGACCTACCGCTTTACACCTTCCGATCCGCGTGTTTTCTCTGCGTCTGAAAATTTACTCAGTTCCCAATTCGTCGCGTTTGCTCGTCTTACTTTCTTATGTAGCGCGTCGCGAGCTCGTTTAAATGTGTGTGCATACGCCCTTACGCACATAGTATGGGGTCAGATCTCGCATAGATTAGTTAATAAGGTTTAAGCGTGTGCAGAATGTATGTCGTATGCATTTCTGTCTGCAGCATGAATGTGCCGATTCGACCGGGTTGATACCGCTGTCTCATAAAAAAGCAGTGAAAAGCTGTTGGGACATAGGCTATAGGAACACTATTTTTATTAGTTGCGTCACTTGTCATCGAATGCTAAACAACTATATAAGCAATAGAGATAGTGTAAAATGCACTTAAGTTAGGAAAAATACAAATATAATTTGACAGTGACGGGCCTCAATACTCAAATTTATATACACAATGGCCGGTATAGGATGAATTTCGATAATTGTTTAAAATGAATTGATAACGTAAAATTATTGACATAAATACGAAAACGAATGCTATTTTTCTGAAAACCGGAAGTCTGTTTTTTTGTTATAACACCACTGTTTTGTGCAAGTTGCGATTATAATATTTATTAAATTAATAATATGGCAGTATTTACGGCTCATAGATGTGATCACAACTGACTTGAAGATATTGAACGACAATCTACATCTGATCTATTAGTCAGATGTGTTGCCCGAAACCGATCGCTTGTTATTAGACGTCTAGAAGCTATATGGTCGCTGATATTAGACCTATTTTAATTGTTCTAATTGCCGTACCTTGCAACATGTAATGAGCGCTAGCGCTAATATAAATTATAGGTAATTTAATTCTGATTCTCGTTGACCGCTACTGCAGGCTGTTATCACGCGATGTAACTCGATTACGATAAGAATCCAACGCGGATGTTATGACAAGGCTGGCTTCTAGGTAATTATGGATAAACTAACTTGCATAAGATTGTCTGAGCGATTCTTTTGAGATGACTTATTTATTGAAGCCCGAATTCTCATTCGCTTTTCTTATATTTTTTTCTAAACTTATGGTAATGAGGCTACAATACGATTTTGTTTCTGATATTGTCAGTGTTCATGAATTAATAAAATAAAACATGATTTAATTAATCTTTCTTTACTAAAAACAGGATGTTTATTGAAAATCAAGATGAGAGGGGACACCAAATATATACTTGTTACTTCGTAAGTCATATTGTTACTCAGTGGTCAATTATTTAAGTACTTAAGTCATTTTGTAGTGCTATTTTGTTTGATATAGATAATTCTGTACATTAAAAAACAAAAAGAAGAAATAAGGACTGATCAACGAATGCTGCGCCCAGAAAAGTTGTTTGCAAAGTCTATGTATAAATTTTATAACTCTACCTATCTTTGCAGAGATAAAGATGTGATGATACGTTACTTAACTAATTATTAACCGTACTTAACATTTCCTTGTGAGTTTCAAAGCACATTGTAATTATTTGACCGCCATTAAAGCTTCGTGTGTAATTAAATTTCTAAATAACTAATGGGTGTCTTTAGATTTATTAACGCCCATACATTTGCGAAGTAATAACTCATTCTTCCGTAGTTATGTAATTTGCGTTGTACTTTATCATTTTTTGCTAATTAATATCCTTAGTAGACTTCTTTTTGAAAAAGTTCTCGTGATTCGCTAGCAAATGATTTAAAGAGAGGGTAAATGATTAGATCAGCAACAGCCCACATTCTCAGAAGGGTCCGAAAAACAAAGCAACAATGGGCAACTCCATCTACCTTGTATGAAAACGAGCTTTTGCTTTTATAGAAGGAAAATTATGTGGTACCATAGAAGTTAATTTTTGGACTCTCCCAGGTTGAAAGTAGTTTTATAATAACGAAGATCTGACGCTGCAGGAATCTAAATCCAATATGTTTTGTAACATGTTGCATCAGCTTCCAATTCTATGTAATACCTATTTTGTGATAGAATTACATACAGACCTTAAACAATTCCAACCTAGAAGAATAAACATGCCCTGAGACGGTAGATGTGCGTCCCACTTTCTTTGCGTTTCTACAATTAGTGCAATTTGCGTTAATGCGCCGGCGACACTAGATAAACTCTCGCTGAGATCCGATCACCGCTACTTTATACAGGGTGATGTAGGATTTATCTTTTCATATTGATTATAAAATTCACGTCTCATTACCATAAATGTTTTGTGTAGTAGGTAGCATAGTAAGAAGAACAATGGTTTTTCGTAAAAAACTGGGTTTTTATTGTTTTAAAATATTTTTGCGGGCCATTTACGGATAACATAATTATTTTTATAGTGATGAGATTTTACCTGCAACCTGATTGACAACTCTCAACCGCTTACCCAGGACTGCGCTACAGACTGCAGCATTTATCATTTCCATTGCATAATGAATGAAATTCTTTTCTGGCGTTAAGTGCCACTTAAAATATCGACAAAATTCACTGTATAAAAAGGTATGTTTATATTTTTTTTAAACCTCATTCCAAATTACCAGATGCCCAAAGAGGAAAGATCCATGTAATTCATTATCCTTTCCTTAAAAATCTTCAGCATGTGTTCGTAAACGTTTACTACTTACCATCAAAATGACCAACTTGCTCATTCACTATGCTATAAAAACACCGTGTATATCGGCGCCGTCGGCGATCGCAAACCGGTCCACAATCCAAACTGCCGGCAACGTCTAATTTTAGATGAGTGAATTCTAATCGCATTTTAATTTCTACGCTAATTCCACCTTGCAGACAAATAACAGACTGTCTTTGCATGGGATCAAAGTGAGCTTGATGATAAGTTGATGTTTTGTTATTGGCTTGTGGATTGTAGGAACGAGTGTGCTGGTTAATGCAGAGTACGAGTATGGTTTTGTATTTTTTTTTTGTGTTTTTGTTTCTTTCTGCTGTATGGCTATCTGTGTTTAACGCAATGAGCCTCTCCGTTGACCGTAAATTTTGTAATAAATGTAATATTTTGAATGTTTATAACTAGTTGATCTTGAATACATTATACTGTTTTTTTAGATAATATACATAAACACCTTTTATCCCCGAAGGGGCAGGTAGAGTCGAAAGTAGTGCACCCACTTTTCGCCGTGCGTATTCCGTCCCGTGATCTCACAGGGGGCGAGCCTATCGCCTATCGGGCACAAATTCCAGACTCCGGGCTGATATTGAATAGAAAAATCCAATATCTAATTATTACTATATCATTTTTAGATACTATGCTTTGTATACGCTGTTTGACAGAGTTTGCGTGCATTATTGTTAGTGGAAAGTATGCAAATGCTGTTCTGTTTTTTTAGGGGCTCTTTTTTCCGCATTTAACGCGATCAACAAGTATGCAGCTTATATGCAGTGTTCAGTAATTATAAGTTTGGGATAATGCTAATGTCACTACTGTATATTAGGCAGGTGTGGCGAATAAAATGATGTGAGCGACCTGCTTGTCACGTCATCCTAATGAATAAAAATAACACCGCGCTCTATGACGTAGGTAGGTGCAAAAAGTTACTAATATCGACTATATAACATGTATCTGTGTTGCACAGACCACATGGTGGTCAGCGAGCATTTGCAGTCATGTGGACACTTATTGTCAGGGAAATAGCTATTGTCTTAAAAACTTGCTCAGACTTTGCAAGTTCTTGGGACCGGTCATATACAAAACTAGCATAGACCGATAGCCATTGTTGGAAACAAGCATCGTCTGTCTGCGTATCAACAAAACGTAACTCGAAAAAGACAACAATTATATTGTGCATCTAATTTTAAAATTAAAAGCAATTTATTTATCCTAAGAGCGTAGATCAGAGCGTCTTTTAATTGGTCGGCTTATACATTTATGTGACAAAAAGCGTTTATCAGCAAGCGGTGAAATCGGCCCTTAATAACAAAGTAAAAACTGAATACCTTCATCACAACATAGTAAATGTAACGTTATATAAATTACCGACAGCGCACTCGCGTATTTACAGTGTGGACGGGAATAGCCGGCTCTATCTAATAATTTTATTAGCGCATCAACATTACCAATGTCTCCAGGAACGCATATAATTAAAATTTATGCGTGTCCATTAAGTTTGTTCACTTATCTCGAGTCGACGAGCGTGTGCAGTGTACCTATAGCGCTCAGTGCGCGGCAGTACCCGACATGAGCAATAACGTTAGTTTCATTTATTTCTCTGCGTGCGTGTTCCATCGGGCGCAGTGCTAATGCTTTGTACTTTCCAACCCTTTAAACGGCTAAATCTTTTATCGCTACCAAATCGATTGTCGTAAATCCAACTCTCGATCCATTGTTGTCGTACACAGTACTTATATGGGAGCGACCAAAATAAATCACGAGCAGAACCATATCGGCGCGATCGTAGACTATCTCGGTCGGATCGACCGCGGGGGATACTCGGAGATACGAAGATATTACGCTATTGAATTAGCATTACCGCTGTTCTGGATATTGTTGTGAGCGGCGGAAGGCATGCCTCATAACTCAGCGTTGCATTATTTTAATTTTTGTCGTGCGTCGCATCGGCGACCGGTCGGCCGTCCCGTGTCTGCAATCGTGCGAGATCTCACTTATTGATAGGATTAGATGCATAGTCCACACGTCGCCGTCCGCTTCGGTATTTTGTTTTATCTTGGATCTCTGATGGTATTTCCGCGCCTTTTGTTCCGCACATCTTGCGTGAAACGCGCCTGAGATTGGCCATTTTCATTAAAAACGCATTTTAACACGTTGTGTTGTTTTATTACAGGTGGCTCAGGGACCTGAATGTGCTTTACATCGACAGCTCCACCCATTAAACGTAAGTTGTTTAAAGTGCTCCGGTCGTATGCGCAACTTGTCTCAGTGTGACGAGATAACTGACTAAATATAGAGCGGTTACAAATAATGAAATATTGATTTACGTGCCATCAACCGAATGTTTTAGGTCGTCGATAATTTATCTCACATCCGAAATGAATTTAACGTTGACCGATATACAATGTTTTGAAGTAAACAAACATTCGGTCCTCATTTCATTGGTGCTGATAAAATCATGTTTGGCAATATCAATACGGACTTTGGCGCACCCAGTATTCCCGTTGAGTAAATCATTGATTAAATGATAAACCCATCGATGCTCATGACAAATGGGTCCATTATTCAATTAGGGTCGGGCCGCGCGACCGATACTATTGTCACTTGACCGGGCCCGCGGCCGGGAATCAAATCAAACGTTAACCCCAATGATGGTATCGATCTATCCGGCTGTTCTGGACGTTGGAGATATTGAATAATAATTGGTGCACACGAGCGGTCCGGGCGGGCCGGACGGGCGTCACGATGGAGATGCTATCGGCAGAGCGTGCCGCATCCATCAGCCAGCGATGGCCAATATCTGCGCACGTATCGCGCGCCAACGATAACCATTGTCTTACCGGACGATTATATCGGCGAAATTTGTGCTCGCCTCCGATAGAACGTTTGTCTTTTGCCGCAAATGAGCCGGGTAATGGCAGACGTGCGCATAAAAGGAGCGGGTTTCTGCTAAACTCTTGCCTAGTCATTAATTCGCCGTGGGAACCGGACCCGACTGTGCCAACAAAAGCGTTTTTTTTTCCAAGTAATTCTCGAGTCACAATTCACTTTGTAATTAAACGAGAGAGAAAGTTTAATTTTGCTTGACACAAGATGGACAAGTATGTGTATCATATGTATTTAGCATTCAAGAACATCTCGGTTATTATACGCGAAAGGGAAGCAGTTTCGTGCCGAGTTCATATAATTTGTCTGAAGTATTTCGTTACTAAGAGCCCATCGCCATGTAGGGTACAAATACTATCTCAAGATGTTTTGTCGCTGCTCTGGCGCCATATTTTAGCTGCATTTAGTTTATTTTGTATTGCATAGACCATTCATGATTTGTTTATTTTTTATATATTATATCATTGAATGGTTTCGGTTAGAATTACACGGTTCTCATGGCGCAGACCTCTTTAAACCAGTGATGCCATTTAAGATGTCATACTCGAAACAGCTGACACATGTAACCTTCAACTGTATTACTATAAGAGTTCTTTTACACGATGCTTTTTCCTATGCTGTAAAATACTCTAAATAGTAGTACCTACATAAAACATAATATAGGATATTCTTGAGAATCTTGTGTGTGGTTGACACAATACATACAATTTCACATAATTATTTTAACATAACCGACTGACATAACATAACATGGTTTAACATAATGACTGCCTAGGTGGCGTTGTTGTATTACAGTACGACTGTAAAGCTGAGGTTTCGGGTTCGATCCCTAGGTCGGGCAAAATGATACTGGGTTTAAAATTCAGTTCAGCCAGGAGTCTGAAATTTGTGCCCGATATGGCGATAGGCTCGCCCCCTATCAGATCATGGGACTGAATATGCACGGCGAAAAGTGGGTGCACTAGTTGCGCCTCTGCCTACCTCTTCGGGGATAAAAGGCGTGAGTATGCGTATGCGTGCGTACTAAACAAGAGAGTTTGAAATGAATAATTGTTTAGTCCAAATATTCGTTCCCGATTCTGGATTACAACCGCGTGTGTGTGTTTAACATAATCGCTCCTACTATTATAATAAGATGTAGTTTCAAGTTATTATTTCTGGTGACAACAAGCATGTCTCAGCCTACCCTGATTGATACCTGTGTGTCCCGTATTGTATTCGAAACTGTTACATTTCGAGTGACAAGTTCGCCCGCGAACCATAACCTCATCTGTGGGCTTAGAATGTGACAAAAAAACACGTCACGTCTTCGTTTCGTCTTATTGGGATTGGTTGAGAGACTGACGTATTGGTCTCTCGATCAATCACAAACATCAAAATTAAACGACATCGTTTTACGAGTTGCGTCTTCGTGTCACATTCTAAGTCCACTGATCTTATTCTTTTCTTAAACTTCTGCCACGTATTCACGATTCTTATGGAATTTAATTGAGCTGCGATAATTTTATTTGATTTATTTTATTTTATAATGCCTTACAATCAAGCGATCCATTCTCTTGCTTCTAAGAAAATACTCATCCAAACACAGTCTAAATGAGCCTTAGCGGTCACGAGCAAATGAGACAATTTACGGCGAGGTGAATTCAAGTGCCCCCGATTGCCACCGTTTAATGGCATTAATATCATTGTCCGGCGGTCATTAATAATTCCACAGACAGTTGTATCGGCCGGCCGTGGTGGAACTTGGCCGGTGTCACGAATCAGTACATCATGGGTTATAGGAAGTGGCCAGGAGGCGGGATAGCAAGGTTCTGGTTTTAATGATTATTTGCACTTTATTGCCTATGGGAGACGTCTGTGTGTAATTTAATGTGGAGTGCGGGGAATTGCAGTAATATTTTTAATAGTCTAAGGTTTTCATTGTAGTGTTGTCTTGAGTGTAGTGCAGTGTAACGCAGTACTTTTAAATTTAAGGTTATGAGCGTGGTTGGGGATGCTACTGTTATTAATTTTAATGTTCATTTCATCATTCAGTTGTCTTCTTTATGGGCTTTTAACACACAGATAACCAATTTGGATTAATTTTAACGGCTGACGGTCTGACATCAACTTTTAAAGAATACAGTTTCGGGCAAATGGTGTTGTGAAAACCCTCACAGTGTTGCTCGAGAGAATCGAAATCCAAGCCCTCCCTGGCCCCAATCCAGCCACTAGACCAGGATGTCAAACCTCATCCTCTAGTAAACATAAATCTCGGCCATTATTGTCGCCAATAGACCGATGTCAGCATCATTGCTAAATCCCAGTACCGACATACCGGACAGCTGTAAATCCATTTAATATCCAAAGGAGCGGCGCACGCGTCGACCCGTCAATTACGTTCAATTAGCCGGCCGCGTCTCTCCGGCTCTCCGGTTTCTTTCATCGTACCGGATTGGCCGGTCACTAGATTAATTATGATTAGTATTACGTGATAACGAAGTTTCGGTGTTTGTTTGATTTATGTGTGTAGTTGTTACCGAATGTCCGGTTACTATGGTTGCTTTAAATAGCTTTTTTAAATGCTGTTTCAAGGTAACTGGGTAAGGATGCAAGTAGCAACTACGGTTCTCAAAAACCTTTTAATTGCTGTATTACAACGAAACCGTGCAATCTTTATCTATACTATAATATTATAAAGCTGAAGAGTTTGCTTGTTTGAACGCGCTAATCTCAGGAACTACTGGACCGATTTTGAAAATTCTTTCACTAATAGGAAGCTACATTACTCCTGAGTGCTATAGGCTACTTTTTATCCCGGAAAATCTTTTCCACGCGGGCGGAGCCGCGCGCAAACGCTAGTCTTTTATATTAGGTACTTGTGAGCAGCGACTTCTCATTGAATGTCTTCTGGACCGCAAAAGACGGGTGTTAATAATTTTACCATTAGAAGGGTAAATAATTTATGATGTTACAATGATGTCGTTAATGGTGAACTTTCGCTATAAGCCACTATTCGATTTTATCAATAAACTAGGTGTTACTCGCGGCTGCGCCTGCATGAAAAAGTTTTTCCACGATAAAAGTAGCCTATAGTACTCAGGAGTAAAGTAGCTTCCTATAAGTGAAAAAAAAATCAAAGTCTGTTCAGTAGCTCCTGGGATTAGCACGTTCAACCAAACAAACAAACTTTTCAGCTTTAAAATATTAGTATAGATAAAAAAATGCTATGTTTGCTATGACGCGTTGGTGATTCAAAGCAGTGTTTGTCATCCACAGGAGCGTTATCTCATATTACCTTTTGAATGCCGCAATGAATCGGATCGGCAAATCTATACTTCTATCTATACTTAATCTATACTTCTATACTTTTTAATATATAAAGCTGAAGAGTTTGTTTGTTTGTTTGTTTGAACGCGCTAATCTAAGGAACTACTGGACCGATTTTAAAAATTCTTTCACTAATAGGAAGCTACATTACTCCTGAGTGCTATAGGCTACTTTTTATCCCGGAAAAACTTTTCCACGCGGGCGGAGCCGCGCGCAATCCTATATATATACCCTATATCATAAAATTGAGCGAAAATGTTTGAATGTTTCGCTGTTTGTTGGAAGGTAACCCTATAAACCGCTGAAGATATTTGAATATAATTTGTCACACAGATAGACCAAATCTTTGATAAGTTAATTCTTTTCATCGCGACAAAGTTTCAAATATAGTTACGGTCGGAGGTGAAGAGATTGTGTGTCGTATCGGATTTAAATTAAAATCCGGGACAATTCATGTATCTGTCGCATTAAATAACTCATCAATTTGTACGCCAAATTTGGACATCGAAGTCAAATCTTGCCTTATCACGCCACTAAGCCATTAAGCCGGCCACTATCTTTAAATTTCCAGGAAACGATAAACCAATGATGCTTCACTCATCGATACCGTGCGTACATTCGCAAACGCCTGCGCCCATTTTCAGTCACACGTTTCGCGATAAACTGCGTTGTGTTTCTTAATTGCTTATTGCAAGATACAGACACTATCGGGGCATTATAACCAACATAATAAGCATTATCATAACAATAACAAGCCAGTAACTCGTGGCACTCGATGTGCTCATGCCGCTTGTGTGATAACCCCTCTCGAGCGCTCGGTTCAGTCGCTTCGGGTACTTACCGCGCAACGCTTATGTTCGAACAATTTGATTTTTTCTCGACGAAAAGTTTCTATCTCTTGAACAGTATACAAAGTGACTGTGTTAAAAGTGAATGTGTTGTTGTTTTTATTGGCTTTAACGAAAAGGTAAATATATCGTGATTATGTGACAAAAATGCTTACAAATGCAAATATACATACATACATACATAAACTCACGCCTTTCTCCCATTGGGGTAGGCAGAGACTATGGAGCGCTAAGTGCTACGATCCAAGCATACCTCTTTCGCTTCTTCTACAGTCATTAGTCTCTTCATACATGCTCGTCGGTTTGGAGAACTCCTTATTTGGCCCTTCCTTAGGAAATGCAAATATACTGCTCAATATTCATTTTTAGTTTGCATCAAATGTATTCATTGTTCCTAGATGTTTGGCATATTTATATTTATAGCAAAATTAATATATTATTAGCGTTTGTCCTCGATTATACTTATCAGCTTAGGTACGAGTGTATCGGCTATATTTGTCACTTACATCCCTAATATGCACTAATACCTATATTCTAGGGAAATAGGCTGAAGTGCACTAGCGCACCACGGTTCACATAGCGTAAGCTTGTGAGCTGTGAAACACTAAGGCCAGGAATCAGGATATGATGTGTAATTTTTAACCCTAACGGAAAAAGAGGCGTGATAGAAGTATAAGGTGTGTATCTGTGTATCTGTATGTCTCTCTGTGGCATCGTAGCTCCGAAACGAATAGACCGATTTCGATGCGGTTTTTTTTATCCATTGATCAAATAGAGCTGTTTGAGACAATATTTTAAGAACTAAAAGTTCTACTAGTATCAATGTTCGAAACGACTCACTCCTCACGAATTTGGCCTGCGGGTATTTCAAATAACAGATTCAGTACGAGATTGTATGATTGATGCTATGGCAATACAGTTTTAGACACGTATAATTGGACTATTGTTATCACAATGTACGTCCAGTGCAAAGTTTACCGAAGTTAAATTGCCCATACATATCCCCAGTGTGGATCAATGGAATACTTTTTTATTGTATGGACGAATAAGATCGATGTTGCCAGTTATTCTGATATGTAGTTAGGTGTAGGAATACAATAAAAGAAATGTAAAGTACGCCTATTCGACAAGTGTTTTATTTTCTTGCTGTGGATTCGCTAGACTTGATGATGAAATGTATACTGTAGTCCACATAACGTTATCCAAGGAAACACGTTGTATCCTTTAAGGACCGCTATGCTGGCCGATACTGCATATTCGCAGTGCAACCTAAAGACTAGATTCGAAACGGGGTCCTATGTCTCCTTTAGTTATTCATCACATGTTGTTCGACGCGACGGTTGTAACTTGTAAGCGATTGAGGTAAAAATACATAATAGGGTAGTTGACTACTTTTTTAAAAATAGAATTATGAAAAATGTATGCAATCGAAATCAAATGAAAAAAGGATTTTCAAAATTGGCGCAATAGTAAGTGAGTTATAAAGCTTTGAAATTTGGTGGAAGGGGTAGCTGTCAAATAACAGCAATACTAGGTTGTGACGTCACCAAGCGCCTTCCTAATCGCTGATGTCTCAATCATCTTCCAACGACCGCCCTGAGCCGAGGCTCGTTCCCCCACTTAGGGGGTGCCCTCAGCGTGGTCTTTTAAATGTAAAGGGTTGGAGCGCCTAAAGCGTTCGCACGAAAGTCCGGTGTGGTCAGAAAAGCCGTCGGCCATAACGCTGCCTGCGTGCGAAAGAGACAGCGCGATATCCCCACCACGCCCCCACTTTTGCTCACAAGAATATTTTAAAATTGAATAACTGCTTTATTTTTCAATCGATTTTGATGCTGATTTCACAGAAGAATTTCTTTTTCGTATTATTTTCTGTTACTTCTAAAATAATGTACAAAATCAAACATAGGAAACTACCCTATTAGGAATACGTACTTGTTCCAAAATCGGAGACGAACTTCTTTATTAGTTAATGTACAAAATTATAAGAACTACATAAAATATTAAACGCTCTGTAAATCGACATATCCTAAAGTTGTCATTCAAAGATAAGACATACTAATGTATAATATTAGTGAGAAGCTTAACATAAAATAACCACGTCTTCAATAAAATAGTCGCTAAATAGTCCATTGTTGTCTGTTCGCTATACATCGTAACATATCTGTTTTATTTTATACTATTTTTTTACAGTTTTTTCCGTATTCTTAGATGTATGTTTTTGTTTTTTTACAATTATTGATACGAGTACAATCGACCTCGAAATTTTGTCATTGTTACTTGGCAACACCAAACGTGGTGGCCGCCATTTCTCAGCAGATGATGCGATCCATCAATAACCTCTCGTTACGTAAAGGAAGCTTTTTTTGTTTCTCGTCAAATTTTGTATACATTTTCTTCGTAATAGTTGTGGTTACGAAGATTCGCGTACTGTGATGTAACACGGGCCTTTCACAAGTTTGAGAGGAGAGAATTTGTTAATACAAATCATATCTTAATATATATAAATCTCGTGTCACAATGTTTGTCCTCAATGGACTCCTAAACCACTTAACCGATTATAATAAAATTCGCACACCATGTGCAGTTCGATCCAACTTGAGAGATAGGATAGTTTAAATCTCAAATTATAGTCGCAATTTTAATTTATTGCTAATTATTTGTCTGTTATTATTTGACAGTCACAATTATCTGTTAACTCCAAATGATTCTAACAGATGTCAATACCTTTCGACTGGGTTGAGTAAGTAATCAATAGATGGCGCTGCTCTGGTAATGATAACAGATGTCGATATCTTTCGACTGGGTTGAGTAAGTAATCAATAGATGGCGCTGCTATGGTAAATCTACGAACGTGTCATATAAGCTACGGGTAGATTATGTATACTTTTTATACCGGGAAAATATAAAGCGGGACTTTTATACCGGGAAAACTCATTCACGCGGGCGGAGCCGCGGGCAAAAGCTATATTTTTATATAAATTGATTTAGTTATTACCGTAAATTGAAGGATGGGGGCGTTCATTTTTTTTTTGTTGTGCTACGTTGTTAGTTCTTGTTTAGTTTTGTAACAAAATAGTAGATAATATAGTGGTTATAACGTTGCAAAATCTTCATCTTTTATCTCCATCTTCATCTGCAAGCTTTTGATTGCAAAATCGCTGGATTCGTCAACCGAGTTTTGTGTGACGTAAATAATATTTTACGAATATTGTAGACCCTATGGTTTTTGCCCGACTGCGAAAGAAGGAGGGTTATGTTTTTCGAGTGTATGTATGGTTGTATATTTCTTTGGCACGCCCTACAGCCTAAACGGCTTGTCGTATTTTATGTGAGTGGTGTCAATAGATTTGTCTTAGTCGTGAGAGTGATAATAATGGGTACATAAAAAAGAACAAAATTAAGGATTTTTGGCGGCTAAAAGTAATCTCAAAAAAAAAATGTTTTCAAAATACATCAAGCGTAATTAAAGATTCTTTAACGGTGATTACGAATATATACATAAGTTATATGTTTTATTGGAGCTTGGAATAGGAAATGCTAATAAAGGTGCTTGAGAACTAAAAAGATGGAGAAAGATATTAACGCAGTCGGGTTTTTCGTTTTTCCTAAATTTTTAAGAAAAACGAAAAACCCGTAATGATGACGTAAGAATGAAATTGACAAAGCAGTATTAGTTACAACTTAAAAGTAATATTTGTTTATGAATGTTAAAATTTTCACATATTATATATATGTGTACTTGTACGTATGAATTTGTATGTATATGTTGTCTGTAGATATTTTTGTGCGCTCGTATGTATATATTTATTTATATTTAGTGTATTCTATTGTAGCTTTTATGTACGCCCCTGACTGCCCTTTTCGTTATTTCTCTTATCTCCATCCAATGGTTGTCTGTAAGAGATTGCCTTGAGCGATAAGACCGCCAATTGTATTACCGCTCCCTTACTTGTATATATTATTATATAATTTTTATGTTTGTTGGTGTACAATAAAGATGTAAAATAAAATAAATAATAAAATAATTTTCAGCCCAATAATAACTTGTAATTACAGACAGCGTTAGGATACTTAGATTGTCTTTCGATTTAGTCAATAAATTAAAATATATTTTTATACGATACATTGTTGGTATTAATTAAAATTTAGTTTACAATGTGCATTAATGAGGTGTATACCTTGCCTTGTCAATCACATTGAGTTGTAAAACTAAAAACTCACCTATATATAAATATTTCAGCCGACAAGCTATACGCAAGCACTGTCAGATATGAAGGACATTGTAGCTAGTCTACTAAATATTACGAGAAGTAACAGCTAATGTCTCAGGGTGAGGAACGTTTTACAGCTCTGAAGTAGATAAACTAGCTTTCGCCCGCGGCTCCGCCCGCGTTAAAAAGTTTCTCCAGGATAAAAGTCCCGCTTTATATTTTCCCGGGATAAAAATTAGCCTATGTGTTAATCCAGGACATGATCTACCCGTGTGCCAAATTTCATTGAAATCCGTTCCGTAGTTTTTGCGTGAAAGATTAACAAACATCCATACATCCAGCCATCCATACATCCATACTTACAAACTTTCGCGTTTATAATATTAGTAGGATGCGAAAGTTTGTGAAGATGTTTGGATGTATGTTAGCAGTAAACGCAGAAACAACTAAACGAATTTGGATGAAATTTAACACACGGGTAGATCATATCCTAGATTAACACATAGGCTACTTTTTATCGCGGTAATTTTGTTCCCATGGAAAATAGTGAATATTTTAAATCTGATTCTTTAAGTAGATGGCGCTAGCGTCGATTGTGTTTTGGGGACTTTTGTAGCGGGAAAGGCTTTTCACGCAGGCGAAACTGTCAGCATCACCTAGTATTATAATACCAGCCTTGTATTATAGAGGTATACTGCTTGTTGCTGAACATGGGTCTCCTCTACTTCTGAGAGGGTTTTAGTCTTAGTCCACCAGGCTATAGATGCATTGCTAATATATTTTTAGTAGTAATGCTTCACCTTATAAGCTTTTGTCGTGCTTACTATCGGACGAGTTAACCGGCTCGTCAAGCAGTTGTATCAAGAAAACTTAAGATCCCATTATGGCCACGACGCTTTACGCGTAACAAAAGCCCAGTAAACTCGATGGATTCGGGAACTTTGTACACACAAACATGTGCTGAAAACTTATAGAGTGCGTGCGCATTAAAACGCGCATCGACTGCTGCAGAAAATATTCCGCGACATCTACATAGGCTCCAAATCTCGATAAAACCGCAATCTCGAAATCCGGACTCATGTCGCACTAACTCACTCGTTGTAACGTAATCATGCTTGAGTGGATGATAACATGTATCTCAGCCTACAGTTTTAATAGTGTTTACAGCGATTTATCGGTCAATATATTTTAGTGTCGCGATATATACCTCAAATAATAATATGTAGTATGATTTATGATATAAGTACCTATATTTATAATGATCCTACTTATATAATAAATGTCAGTTTGTTAAGATATTTAGATGTTTTCATGTTTAGATGTATTGGCATACTCAATTATTGGTCTACGGGGGTAAAGCCAAAAATTCAACCCCAATACTTTGGTGGTAGGTGTTTAGTATGCGAGGAGCCGGCTGGGTAGGTAGTAGGTACTACCGCAATATCTATTTCTACCGCCAAGCAACAGTGTGCATGCTCTGTTGTGTTCTGGTTTCAAGGACATTGTAGCCAGCGTAATAACTGGGCATTATGAGACTTAAGACCTAATGTCACAGGGTGACGAGCCCAGTGGAGTGCCACGTACTACTTTGTACTTAAAAGTTATGTATGGTGTTGCTACTGTTTATGGGTGGTCGTATCGGTTACCATCGAGGGAGCGGCATGCTCGTCTCGTCATTCAGTAATTATAAAAAAAAAATGTACTTGTACGAGGTCAACTGCCCTCCAGCCCCTTATTCTCTATGACACACGTTATTTTCACCGCTCGTAACAAGCGTGTAACGTAACTCATCGCGTTTATCACTATGGAAATTGGCATACAGAATACCATTTAACACTAATCACACGAAGTTAACGTAACACGGCCGCGTTACGAGTTAACATTGTCATACTACTAATATTATAAATGCGAAAGTTTGTAAGTATGGATGCTTGTTACTCTTTCACGCAAGAACTATTGAACTGATTTCGATGAAATTTGGCACACGGGTAGATCATGTCCTGGATTAACACATACTTTTTATCCAAGGAAAATATAAAGCGGGACTTATATCCCGGGAAAAGTCATTCACGCAGGCGGAGCCGCGGGTAAAAGCTAGTATAACAATACAGTAGACTCGCGGTAGTCCCCTTGTAATCCGACAAGCCTATGATAGACATCTTCGACAATACACAATGATATAGTACAAATAAGTAAAATCTAACTTTTTTTAAAGAAGGTACGAAATTTGTCGGATTACAAGGTACTCGTTATCTAAAAAGTTCCGGACTACAGGGGGTCGGTGGCAGTACCCTGTAGTCCGACAACCTCGACAATCCGACCGTGTCTTGCAAAACGTTTGTCGGATTACCGCGGGTCTACTGTATGTGACTTTTTCATAGATTTTGTTAATGCAAATGAATGATGAGAAGAACATGCCGCTCGCCTTTTTTTTAATATATATGGGGCAAACGAGCATACGGTTCACCTGATGGTTAGTGATCACCGCCGCCCATGAACACCTGCAATACCTGATGGTGAGCAACACGACTGCCATGCAGCGCCCAAACTTGCACTGTGCACGTCATTCTGACACATTAAGGGTCGATTTCACCACATGCTGATGAAGTCCCCGATAGCCTATTCGGAATTTATCCGCCATTAGTTTCACAGGTCTCGAATAGTCGGCAGAAAAAGTCACTAGCAATGTGTCAGATTTATTTATTAGATAAAGTTGTATGCCTAATAGTTATCTGGAACCTTAGAGCCAGTAATTACATTAGCGACACTGTAAAGTAAAACACAAAAGAACTTGCCCAAATTTGCTTGGCGGTAAAAATCGACATTCTAGTGTAGTAATGACAGCCTGAGCGGGTAGGGCATCCCAAACAGATACCTACCTTGTAGCTAATTGTCTCTTGGTCAATACATAGACTATGGATCGAGACTCCTTGCCATGCTGCCAAGGGACGCTCAAACATAGCCGTAAGAGGTACCAACCTACCAACAGTATTAAATCCCTCAAATTTCAATTCTATGATGTACCATACCATACCATACCATCCCTGTATTATATACTGCCCACTGCTGAGCATGGGTCTCCTCTACAACTGAGAGGGTTAAGGCCTTAGTCCACCACGCTGGCCTAGTGCGGGTTGGCAGACTTCACATACCTTCGACATTCAGAGAACTTCTCAGTTATGCAGGTTTCCTCACGGTGTTTTCCTTCACCGATAAAGCGAGCGATAATTCACAAAGAACATAACTTTTTTAGAAAAGTCAGAGGTGTGTTGCCTGCCTTTGGGTTTTGAACCTGCGGACATTCGTCTCGGCAGTCTGTTCAACATTCTATGATGTGCTGGACCCTAATGGGAACCTACTCGACGAAAACAATTTTATTTCAATCGTCTTCCTCGAACGTAATTATCATACTGGCATACGGCAATTAATTAAAAATATACGACTCGCAGTAGATTTTATAGTTCAATTTAGTGAACGTTAATATAACAATTTATCTGTGAACGTAATTATAAACGAGTTATGACTGTTTTATGCTATGCAGTCAACATTCTTATTGATTCGCGGAAATACGAGGAAGTTTTTTTTTTATTGCATTGAATGACGAGACGAGCATGCCGCTCGCCTGATGGTAAGCGATACGACCTCCCATAAACAGTAGCAACACCATCCAGCACCTTGACTTACAAAGTACTGTGTGGCATTCCACTGCGCTCGTCATCCTGAGACATAAGATGTTAAGTCTCACTATGTCCTGTAGTCACTGGCTACAATGTCCTTCAAACCGAAACACAACAGTGCATGCACACTGCTGCTTGGCGGTAAAAACAGACATTGCAGTGGTACCCACCCAGACGGACTCTTACATATGAGAGACCTACCACCAGTAAATTGTCTAGTCTTGACATAATACATAAGCTCACGCGTATATCCTTGAGAGGGTAAGTAGAGATGCAACTTGTGCATCCATTACGCCTATATCCGTACCATGATAGTGTATCTATCTCCTTATTGTGAAATTAAGAATACCGAACCAGCAACAACTCAATCGATATGCTTCCGTAATGAATATAGAAGTCAATGACTTGTAAAATTTAATTTAACATTCTTGTACGTCATAATTGGATTCAAGGTTGCAAAATTAAGCATGTCTGTAACAGTGTGTATTAGTTACTTAAACACTTACTTTTAAACTTCTTTATCAAAGTTGATAGGTTTATGCGTGGTGTTTAGGATCATTGTAACCTAATTTATTTCATTTCATACTACTCTTACAACTCCTACAAGTGATTTAGGACAAATATGGCTTCGATACCATGGGTCACGTTGTATAAAGTGTTCTCCATCGCCCCATAAACGTAAGCTGCCTCATCGCCTTCTTTTGAGACTCAATTGCACCGATTCATCAGTGATTTTATCCAGTACATATTATATATTTTGTATCTAGTACAAAATATATTAATTTTATTTCTTGAAATAGAAACTCTCGGCAGGAGTCTCTTCTTCTTGGCTGTCTGTGAAGTATTGATGGCCCATTCATAAAGTCTATTTACACAGACAGGCGAATAATATCCACTTCACGCTGATCAAAAGTCTATGGTTAACTTAGAATGTTACGTCGTATTTTTTTATGATTCATCTACATTTTAAGAATAAAACATTGGAATTAAGGAATGTGTTGCGCGATCGTCCGATGAAATTATTAATAAACAGAAAGTGGTGACTGTGTATAATTATGCAAATTTATTGTACTCTCGATGTGTGCTCAATATCCTACGGTATTTATAACGAACATGCGGTTAGTTTGTGTAAATTAATTAACATTACGTTTTCGTGGAAAGTGACTGTAGGCGTTACGTGGATTTTAGATTGACTTTGTGTGCATTGAATAAATAAGTTTGATAATAAGTATTAGTCCTTTGATTAATTATATACCTAGATAGACACTTAACGTTTCAAACGCGTCGAAAAAAATAGAGGCGAACTGTTCCCCACTAAATGAGTTCGAGTGAATTATTTTTTGTTGTTTTTCATGGATATCATTATATCCCCGTTTTAATAGAAACCATGTAATAACTGGTATTATTATGCGCGCACACAAGGGTACGCAGAATGATGCAGCGATAGCGTATGCCACAGCTGTCACGCATACTTGCTTAAGAAAAGTTGGCCTGTTTGTTTTAGTTTCATTGAAGCGCGTCAGTCTATCTAGGTATATAATTAATCAAAAGATAAGTCAATAGTTTGTAGTTAGGTGTACGAAAAATAAACCGTAGCCGATAGTTTTGAAAAGTATGTATAAGATATCCACATGTTTATATGAATAATTAAATTATAATTAAAGGGTCTCTCTGTGATTTCGCAATTAAAGCCCTCGTCATATTTGATCTTCTTGTCTATCTGTCTGTCATGGATAATGGAATGGTTGCACTGATTTTGACCGGACTCATGATAGCAAGAAAACTTTTAAAGAATACTCGAGGTTTCAATAAATAACGGAAGGAGCGTACAGTCTCGACCAATCACTAGTTATGGCTTTTTATTTTTTGCTAGGCGGTCTATGAACCGGAGAGACAATTCAACGATTAGTTCCGATGTTTTCAGAACGACTTAGCCATTAATCAATTAATTTTGTGGCTAGTGGCCAGTGTAGACAGACTTTTTAAATTGCCTAAGCAGTTCATTTTTGCCAATACGGAAACGAAGAGTTAATTGCGTCCATCCGCATACTTTTCTTACAAAGCAACATGATCATTCGATGATGTAGAAGTTATTATATGTTACATTAAAAACGAATTAAAACAAAGTCGATAGACTACCTCCCTATCACATCATGGGCTGGATCACGCAACGCACGGCGAAAAGTGGGTGTCCTGGATGCATGTCTGCCCACCCCTTCGAGGATTGAAGGCGTGTTTGTTTTGTTTATAACTAAGTAAGGGCTCTGACAATTTAAATGTTATTTCGTTATAAGTACTATTGAATAACCGGCCAGAATCTCTTCGGTCCAGTGGCAAATAATGTAGATCCGGAACGGGAGGGAGTGGAATCGATTCCCACTTCGGAGAACACTTTATGCATTTTCTGAAATCATTTTGTCTCTCAAAGGTAATTTAGGTTATGCATATGATTGGTCGTAAAAACTAAGCGAAATAGTTTCTGCAACAAGCATGAAAACCTGTTGCGCCAATCCAAATTACCTATTAGTATAATGCCTGGTTAATTTTACATCTAGGTGTGAACTTTGAGTCTCTTAGAGGTAATTTGCTTATGCGTAATGAATAGATTTATTTGATTTATTGACGATATGTTTATACATTGAAATAATGCGTTTAGTTGTTTGAATAGGAAAATTCATTTGATAACTTAGGGGACGAACCTAGTCTTACGTAGTAGAACATATTTCTTGAAGCTATTGATAATAGGATACCTAATATTATGTTCTAGTTGTTTAATGAACTTAGCAAAGATAATATTTATCAGTAAGTTGAATGTTATGTGTCAATTACGATATAGAAATATCTAGAAATAAATATATTACGTACTAGCAAGCGTTTAACATATTTAAGTCATCAATCTCGAATCTAGATATACTAGATACATATTTTTATAATACGAACATTTTTTAAATCATTTAACAAACCTTTTATTCCTTGTAATTTTTACTAACTATAATTTGCCAGATATATTGATAAAAAAGTAAATTAATTATTATAATTATTTACTGGTGGTAGGTCTCTCATTATGTAAGAGGCCGTCTGGGTGGGTACCACCGCAATGTCTATTTCTACCGCCAAGCAACAGTGCATGCACTGTTGTGTTTCGGTTTGAAGGACATTGTAGCCAGTATAACTACTGGACATAATGAGACTTAACATCTTATGTCTCAGGATGACGAGCGCAGTGGAATGCCACACAGTACTTTGTAAGACAAGTTGCTGGATGGTGTTGCTACTGTTTATGGGTGGTCGTATCGCTTACCATCAGGCGAACGGCATGCTCGTCTCGTCATTCAAAGCAATAAAAAAAAAAAAAAAAAAAAAAATTAAGGACCGTTTTCACCTTGCTGATAAATGCTCCGCGTCTAATGTGTAAACCGACCAAATACAAAAGTGACACTCTAATCTATGCTCAGAAATAAATTGAATATATAATTTAATTTTTATTTCACACATTTATAATTACTATATTCTCCATCATGGGGCCTTGATGTTCAACTATCTAACACCTTCTCATTGAGACCATTCATATGCCCACAGCTATAAGTTGCTAAACAGTTGGGTATCCCGGAGACTACTTGATGCAGCAGCATCATCTCAAAGTTAACATGTCTTAAATATATTGCCAAAGTCACAGTACACCAAATTTTAAATCAATCGGAGTTGTGAAAGTTGGAAATTAGCTGATAATCTTCAAACGCCTGAACAGATCTTCATATATTATAATTATAAGAACCATTTCGATCACATCAGCTTTCAAACAAACAAAAAAACCGCGTCAAAATCGGTCCATTCGTTTTAGAGCTACGATGCCACGACAGACATACAGATACACACCCTAAACTTAAAACTTATAACACCCCTCTTTTTATGTCGGGGGTTAATTACGTACTGCCTACATTACCTGTCTGTCAAATAAAATTTACTTCAATCCTGTAAAACTGGCCCTTACTCTTTAAATAATTTATCGTATAGTAAAAGAAGATAGTAAACCTTCGCATATGCATACGAAATTAAATCATTATTTTCAAAAACAACAAAATAGTAATGAAACAACACACGTAACGCGTTTGGGACCGTTGGTACGTTTGTTTGCTCCTTTGCCTGACGTAATTATTGATCACCGGACGCGTGTGTAAAAAACAATTCGTCCATCTTTTTTTTATGGTATAGGTGGCAAACGAGCAAACGGTTCACCTGATGGTAAGTGATCACCGCCGCCCATGGACATCTGCAATACCAGAGGGCATAGAGATGCGTTGCCGGCCTATTAGGTGGGAATACGCTCTTTTTTTGAAGGATATCAGGTCGTATCTGTCCGGAAATATATATCTTTACGTACAGTCAGCAGCATAAATATCTGTACAAAATCTAAATTTCAAATCGCCTATATACGCATTAAGTTAAACTGAAATATTTTTTTCTTCGTTTGGAGTAAAGTAAATACCTTTTATTTTATTTTTGTGAAGAGATAAAAACAAGATTAGTAAGAACACAAAAGTATGTCATGTAGGCAATTTGAAATTTGTTCATCTACTTATGCTGCTGACTGTACATTTATTTTTACCATTCATGCTTTATCTTTTATCTTTATTTTAATTTGTAAAGCTTATGTCGCTTTGATTGTTATTGGTACTGATAGTAACTTTTATATGAAGTATCCTTGGTCTTATGGTAGCGGATACGTGCTGCTGGAAAGTCCAAGGTTTGAATTGGGTAATACTTTCTTTGAGCGTTCACGCAGGGCTCCCGTAAAAATTATTCCAAATCGTTTCTGTCATATGTTTAAAAAAAAATTGTGTCGATCCCCAATGATAGGTATGGTATTAAAAATATTAAATTTTATAATAGACTTCAGTAACAATATGCTACGACGCGAGGTAGACTTCTGAAAGGGGTTAGTGAGTTCGGAATGGATGAAATTCACCACAACCTGATAGGTATCATCATCATCATCATCAGCCACATGACGTCCACTGCTGAACATAGGCCTCCCCCAATGGTCTCCACTCGAGAACTTTTTTGCCCCATCTGCCGTCAGTTCTTCGAACTATGTGCATATGAAGTCATAGGTATACCATGACTTATTAGAAAAGAAGGTATTTTTTGTCAAAGGTAATTGGCTCGCCCTACATGGGGCCTAACATAATTGGCGTAATGTGGGTGTGTTCCATCGCTGCCTACCCCCGAAAAGGACTAAGGCGTTACGGTATTCTTTGTTTATATATTTTCACTATACGTGTTTAGGTTAAACTTGATTTAACTTGTTCACACTATCGCGTCTCAAAATATTATGAGTTCAATATTATAATTATATAAGTTTTATCTTGAATTTTATTTTATTACGGCTAATGTTTTGAAAACATTAGGTGCAAACTTCATGAGATATATTCGATGCCTACGATATTATGCTCGGTAGATACCAGTACAGTGCGTATACTGTTGTTGTACGTTAGTACGTATGAACATATTATAAGCATGGATGCAATATGTTTAGAATTAGATAAATCTGACGTCTGAGTATAAGATTTATTGATCCGTGGTAAAAGCACGCTGTATGCAGTATTGTTATATCATCAATTGGTTCGGATAGAAAACAATGCAAACATTTGAAAATTTACCATACAAATTTATTTTTTATTTTTATTGCTTTGAATGACAAGACGAGCATGCCGTTCGCCTAATGGTAAGCGATACGACCACCCATAAACAGTAGCAACACCATGAGTTACAACGTGCTGTTTGGCATTCCACTGCGCTCGTCATCCTGAGACATAAGATGTTAAGTCTCATTATGTCCAGTTGTACACTGGCTACAATGTCCTTCAAACCGAAACACAACACTTCATTCACACTGCTGCTTGGCGGTAGAAATAGACATTGCGGTGGTACCCATCCAGACAGACTTACATATCAGAGGCCTACCACCAGTGATAATTCGTATCTGACTTTCGTTTTCGATTTTCGTATTGTATTTACACGGGCGCCACCGTTCGATGTAAATGAGCACGGAGTCGAGTGTAAAATTGTTGTCGGTGTCACCCGCGTGACCCGGCGGCGTGCGGAATACATTACGTAGACAATTGAGTGAGTGCCGTGTCTGTTTGCTTTTGTCTTGGCCTGTTCGAGGTTTTTTTTTTCATAAACCAAGTATTTTTTGAATATGGACTATCTGTACCAAAATACGTGCAGTATTGTTTACATATACGGAACGTAGCGTGAGCCGGTGGTGCGGAAAAAATCCGCGCGGAATTTAATTGGGAAATCTGCGTAGTCAGTTATTTTTTTCGTTAATTTATGTCAGGCTCAGAAAACCCATATAGAAATACACAACAACACCGTCTCGCTTTTATCCCCGAAGGACTAGGCAGAGATGCAATCAAGGCAACCATTTTTCGCCGTGTGTGTTCCGTCCCATTATGTGATAGAGACGTGCCTATCGCCATATCGTGCACCAATCACAGATTCTGGATTGATAACGAGCAGAAAAACCCAATATCAATATAACACAGTATATAGAAATACATTCAGATAAAATTACAATTTTAAAACTACAATCACTACTGATAAAGCGTGAGTGGTAAGAAATTAAAATATTTAAATAAACAAACATTTATGTTACTGGGTTCGGCGTTATCATATTTTTTTAATAAATATCAAAGGACCATCAGTTTTGTTGTTAGAGCTCGTGAGCCGCGGTTTTCTGAAAACTAGCCTATATTATTTCAACAAATTACATGCCATTAGAACTAAGTATAATTATTTAGTAATTATAATTCACAGAAAATTACATTTGAAACGCTCAAAGAACGAATGAACTTTGTCCCGATGTTCATCCAGAATATATTCGAATATTGTACTACTAGCGCCATCTCGTGGACTATAATAGCATTCATTTCCAATACATCCTTGCGATGCATCTATATCTTACCTATCCTCCATGATCTGTATCATAGTAGTGGATATCTGCTGAATTCAATTGCTTTTTTAGTATTATTTTATACTAGCTTTTGCCCGCGGCTCCGCCCGCGTGAATGAGTTTTCCCGGGATAAAAGTCCCGCTTTATATTTTCCTGAGATAAAAAGTAGCCTATGTGCTAATCCAGGACATGATCTACCCGTGTGCCGAATTAAATCGAAATCCGTTCAGTACTTCTTCCGTGAAAAAGTAACAAACATCCATACATACATCTATACATCCATACTTACAAACTTTCGCGTTTATAATATTAGTAGGATTATATCCTTTATTTGTATACTTCAAATAATAATATAATCATAATATTGATGCGCGTGTGTAATGCGTTAGGAATTCTGCATGAATTCGTTTCGTGGTGAAGACTGGAATTAACAGACTGTTAATGAATTCTTAATAATAAAATTGCAATTTTATTGTCCTTAATTAATTCCAAATATACTTACTTTCACTCGTGAGTCTAGTTTAATATTCATACATATTTATATTTTATTCACTGTCGGATTTTTGATAATTATAAATACGGCAGTTGTTAATTATAATACAAATTATACTTTACTAGGCGTGGCTCGCGGATTCGGCTGCGAGTAATGCTTTTCCTGTTTTCTCCAAATTAATGTGGATTGTGGCTATCCGCGCCATCGTAGGACGCCAGTGTCCTCTATTTTATAAAATCAAATATTTCCTACGTGAGCAACTTACTAGAATAGCCCATATGTTAATCCTGGACATGGTCTATACGTGCTCCAAAGGACATGTTAAAAAAACGGGCTTAAAACTCTAACCAAGACACTTAATATATATATTTGGATACTACTCCCAAAACTAGGCCTTTGCAATAAATCGTATAATTTTAAGCGGCGATAGCCTAGTTGGGAGTGGAACGGACTGCCGAGACGAATGTCCGCAGGTTCAAAACCCAAAGGCACACACCTCTGACTTTTCTAAAAAAAAAAAAAGTTATGTGTGTATTCTTTGTGAATTATCGCTCGCTTTAACGGTGAAGGAAAACATCGTGAGGAAACCTGCATATCTGTGTGCTTAGTGCGAGTTCCTTAAAAACTATCGAGTAACTTTACCATCGCGTTAATCGAGCATACGTTAGTCACGCCGTAACGTGAGTACGTGTGAGTGTGAGTGACAAACATAGTTCTCGAATCGTATTGCGTTTATTCACCGTGAGGCGCGTTAGATTTTGTTCTTATATTGGCAGCACCGAGAGCGAATGTGATAAACCGATAAAATTAAATAGGTGTGTTGTTTGGCTATGTTATTCGTATAGTTTCGTACTTCCAAAGAGACCGGTTTATACGTCGTCTCACTTATCAAATGTCAAGCAAAGTTTGAATGTTTATGTTATTGTAAATTATGGTCGCCTAGCAACCGCAGTGTTTAGAAATCGAATGTATTTATTATTTCTAATTTATATTATATTTTTTGCCAGAGCCTTGGTTACCTCTTCAATATAGACACTGCACACTTTTTATGAATCATTATTAGCCATTGGGTCGCTGGTAAGATCCCGATGCAAATAAAAATAGTGCTGTGAGGCCCTACAATAATAAAGTTTATGCTAGGATATGGGCAATACAAGTGGCTATGAATTTTAAATGCGATATTATATATTATACCCATGCCTTTAGGTACTTCCAAGGTAACTCCCTGAGAATATTTTTAATTAGTTAAGCGTCTAACTCTTTACACAAACATCTAAATAGTCTCTTGGAAAGCCGATATCTTTATCTAAATTCAGTGTTCGCGAGATTATTTACTAAGTTATACTTACTGCGGGCCTTTAGAAGAAAATTAGAAGTGTTTTATCTTGGGACCCAGCATTCATCCTCAAACATCCTCCAAGCAGAAAAAAAGCGTGATGAGTATTTTTAACTCCATTAATCCACAAACACAACACTTCTAATAAAATACAAGGTTTTACAATGCACTCTCACTGTTAAAAACTAGGTGAATAACTTTACCACCACGTAAGTGAATAAGTTAACCATTCGAACTGTCAAAAGTGGAAAATTGGCAACTCGCACTCGCAAAAGCACGGTTTACGCGCGTTAACTTGCTCGCTCGTGTATTTATTCGGTCGTCGCTATCGACAGAGTCACATAAACAAATCTCGCACTCACAAATTGTTTCTCTTTGTTGATACTAGGCGGCGCTGATCAAATGCCATACAAAACCACGTTAACTTTAACGCGATCGAGGCGTTAGAAAAACTCGCACTAAGCACACTGAGTTCTCTATAGGAATTTCGAAGGTATGTGAAGTCTGCCAACCCGTACTGGGACAGCGTGGTGGAGTAAGGCCTAAAACCCTCTCAATTGTAGAGGAGCCCCGTGCTCAGCAGTGGGCAGTATATAATACAGGGCTGGTATGGTATGGTATGGTATAATTTTATTTTCCTCCGATTTTGAGATTTATGTAATTTTATTTTATATTACACTTAAATAAATTGAACATTTTTAAATAGTTAGTTATAAATGGACGGGTCTAAAATTTTTTTTTAGTGGATCCAAGATCCAATTTTTGCCCCTTTAATATCCATAAAGTTTGAGCCTGGATAGATTTTGAGGCCCAGCACCCATACAAAAACCGAACATCTTTATAATATTAGTATAATAATATATGAAGAAGTAAGATAAAATAACATTAATAACAGGGGCGTAGCTATCGCTGTATCAGCCGTATCAATGATACGGGGTCCCCGGGCTCTAGGGGACTCTATGGGCTCTTAGCCCATACGCTAAACTTAAGCGGTCACCCAAAAGTTCGGAGACCTTTTTTTGATCCCGAATAATATTATAGGGCTCGGGATATGCGGAGCGACACAAACTGAATGGTCTATACTTATAAATCTGGCGCTGGAAGGGCCCCCAACAAAATGTTGATATAGGGCCCCTCTATCGCAAGCTACTCCACTGATTAATAACATAATATTTTCACCCCCAGCGTTAGCATGGTGGTGGTGCTGAACGGCGTGCTGTCTGACGAGTGCCCGACGTCGGTGCGCGCGCTGCTGGCCGCCCACCCCGGGTACAGGGACGCGGCCGCGCAGCTGCTCGCGGCGGCGGCGCGCGTCGTGCCCGCGCCCGGCCTGCTGTACGTCGCGCAGAGGGAGCTCGCGGCCGTCGTGCCGCATGACAGTCAGTACACTAACTACCCACATCTAAACATCATTATATTATTGTAGCAGTTTTTTTTGAAGTGAAAACTTCTTTAGCGGCGTTGAGCACTTTTCTTGGGATGGGTATAAAATGTTAAACTCGCGTCAGGACCCGTGACCTGATCGAAAATTCGTAAGACGGAGGGAGAGTAGACTGCCGGCGCAGCGAAGGAGAGGAAGTCATTTATGTAATATAAATTGTCATTTTTGTGTACGATAGCGCAATAAATAAATATTGTATTTAACCACATAAATGCTAGTACTTTTATACTGATAAATAAAGCAACTCGTGCGAAATTATTCCCTAACCATTTCAAAATATTCAAAAATGCACAACGTTAATGTTCAAGTTTTCACTTCTGCCGGCACTCCCGGAGTGCAACCCGTTGTTTTTTTTTTTGCATGGCTTTACCGTCAGTAGCCTGACGCGAGTTGGCTTTTCTGACCACACCGGACTTTCGGGCGAACGCTTCAGGCGCTCCAACCCTTTACATTTAAACGACCACGCTGAGGGCACTCCCTAAGTGGGGTACGAGCCTCAGCTCAGGGCGGTCGTTGGAAGATGATTGAGACATCAACGATTAGGCTTGTAGCTAGCGTAATTACTGGGCATTATGAGACTTGAATGTCTCAGAGTGACGAGCGCAGTGGACTGCCACGCAGTACTTTCTACTTAATAGTTCTGTATGGCGTTGCTTCTGTTTATGGGCGTTCATATCGCTTAAACCATCAGGCAATGGGCATCAGGCATGCTCGTCTCGTTATTCAGTAGCAATAAAATAAAGCAAGGTTTACATTATAGGTCAATTAACTGAAGGTGCTGAATGGTGTTGCTATTGTTTATGGGTGGTCGTATCGCTTACCATCAGGCGAACGGCATGCTCGTCTCGTCATTTAATTCCTTAAAAAAAGAAAAGAAAAGAAAATTACACACACACAGTACTCACAACAATAATATTATAGACAGTATAAAACAGTTTTCATAATATTTAATTGAAGTGATACATAGATGTCAAATAAACATTATCAAGACATTACATTACATCATTTTACTTTGTTGAAGCGAGAGGAATGCATCGTCATGGCGACTGGCGTATGTCCATTCGCAGAAACTACACACTCGAAATATGTTAATGTGTTCGCGCTGCCTTTCGGTAATCGACCTATAGCAAGATGAAGTCGGTGAAAAAAATTGACGAAGTGGACGTTCGTAAGCAATTTTTACCGTGTAAACAATCACGGGAGGCTGACTTCTGCAAAGATTGTAACTTGCAGGACTAGCGGCGAGTCGCAAATGAATATACTTAAATATAGAAATATTGCTAGCGTTAATGCGTCTGGAAGATCTTGCGCCATATATTGCTCCGAGAACTTGGTAGTCTGAACTTAGCTTAACAATGTTTTTTAAGCATGGAGGTTTAGTTTTACAACTTCTGCATGATGTCGATTGGTGACAGCGACCACCGTACATTAGATCTTATTCGGTATAGTGGCACACGTATAGGGCTACCAGATTGAAAAATCTAAATATCTGGAAAACATTTCAAAATGTCGGGATTTTGGAGTTGTTGTCTGGAGAAATACACTAAAGACATAATTATTAACATCTTTTGAAATATTAAGTTCGTTGGGAAAATCACAGAGCTCTTCTCGTGTAAATAAGATTGCATCTTTTAGAATTTTTATTGAAGTAGAACATTGTGATAAATGGTTTGCCGGGAGATTTTGTTATTTGTCGGGACATTACATGAAATATCGGGAGAATCCAGACAATTCCCGACCATCTGGCAACCCTACACACGTATGTCGCGTTTCGGGATCAGCCTGTGTATATATTCGAACAAGGCGGTCGATCAGCCTGTATATATCCAGTTTCGAACATGCCGGCATAATTGTGTCCACTGACGACGGGTAATCTTTCGTTTGAATACTATATTTCAACGTCACTCTACATACCAACCAACCCATGGCAACCCGCACTAGGCCAGCTTGGTGGACTAAGGCCTATCCCCTCTCAGTAGTAAAGGAGGCCCGTGCGCAGCAGGGGGCAGAATATAATACAGGGCTGATTGCATTGCGTTACTCAACTTCATACCATCAGGCAGAGGAGATATTTTGCCCGTATTAAAAAAAAAACAAAGTAGATTATAGGACCGGTGCATATCTTAAGCTGTAGCCAAGGCGCCTTGCTACAATAAATTGTTAACGCTTATAGAAAACAAAAAAATTATGAGAATGCCATATCCTAGCGATGAACCTAACGATCTATATGTCATTTCCATACATATTTTTTGTTATTTATTGGCGTTAAAGTTTGTAGAAAGGCGTCTTGGCTATGGCACCTTGTCTGCATGTTGCAGAAACGATTTGGCTTGGTTCTTACGATCGGCAGAATGTATGACGTCAGTCGCTTTTAAGAATACAATCACAAGCAAATCGTGTTAGGAACGCACAGTAGGTATTGCCCGATCTAGGAATCGAACTCAGGACCTCCGGTCTTAAGTCCGCACATACACTAGCACTAGACTAAGAAGACGATAAATAGATGATGATATGCATGATAGTTGTTATACATTATAAATCTATAAGTATATGTTTAGGAACACTTTTTGAAAATTTATTATTTGTTATATTTCAGAAAATGTAAGCATCATAGGATCGGACGACGCCACGTCGTGCATCATAGTCGTTGTCAGACATTCAGGTAAGAAGCATCAGTTTGTATTTTTTTTTTTTAAGAACCATCTTTAAAAACAATACTTAATATAAGAAAACATAATCATATTCAGAAGCAAGATACTTTGATCGAGTACAAGACATAGTTATAATAAACTATGACGGGGTTTTCAGCTCAGAAAACCCCATCTGATCTAATTATTAACAGATTTCACGATAATATTATTAATTGTTTCTGCGAGAAAATCTAATGATATTAATTATAGACTGTTTACCTTACAAGAGGCGATCGGACTAGTGTATTATTATTGGAAATAAATATTAAATGATTTAATTACTTAATAATATGTCCGTTTCTATATGGGATTAATCATGCAAATATTTATTTTTCTTTCTATGAATACCTGTATAATTAGGTATAGTTCAGTTGGCGTTTTGTATTGTTTGCAATGGGACCAAAGATCCTCTTGGTTCACGATTACTAAAAACTAAGTAAAAATTATAAAAAAGTAATCTTTGTTTACATTTTATTTTTTCGTTCTCAAAAAATGGGTTATCGTGGGGGCTATAATACTCATGTACACTATACTGATTGAATTTTCAACTTTCCAGGTTCGGGAGCAGTTGCGCTTGCGCATCTCGATGGGTCGGGCACGGCGGAGGCGGCGGCCGCGATGGTGGCGCGCGTCCAGCAGCTCGCCGTCGGCTATCCCGAGGGACGCCTGGAGCTGCAGCTAGTCGGCGGCTTCACGGACCCACACCGATACTCGGATGAACTGTTCGCTAATATTATGCGTGAGTGAAATGCGATAATTGTATCTTTGAGAAATGTTTATTTGTTTAAGTAGGTGCCCCCAAAGAAGGATACAAGATATATTAGAAAATGCAATGGTATAACCTTTCCAAACCTGCAGTGTGATGTGTTTGTTTAATTACACGAGATCAAACATACAAATAAAAAAAATATACACAGCGACAGAAAGTGGTTATGTAGACTTCTATGTATATTCCATGTTCTCTGTGTGCAAGTTGAGGCTTATAAGTAGAGGTTTTCTAGTTTGGAAGAAGATTTCTAGGTCATCGTTCATTCAATTGTTGGTCCTTTTGTTCATTTATTATTTTTTGCCTATTACCATCGAGAGATGTTCCTCCTTTCATTTTATTGTTTCCAATCCTGCCGTCAAATTCAGTGTGTCTTCGTGATCAATTCCTTTTTTAGTCGTTAATACTACATTACATTAAATTAGGCGTATCATGCGTAGTGTTGTCACCTTGCCAATGCGCATGCGCTGGAGTGGGCCGCACGTGGGCGTCGAACCTGGTCTATTGTTATTGGCGAGTGACGCGAGCCGTCTGACACGAGACTGACTCACGCGCTAATTGGCATTCGAGTGCATAGTGTAAATATAGCGATCGAGATTCCGTGGTACGAATGAGTTATGGTTGCAACTGTTTGTTGTATGTTGATTGTAAGTGAGTCAAGGCTGGTAGACTCTCGGCAGACTTGGGTTGAAACTATTTTTGGGGTCGGTGAAATTATCATACATTGTAGAAGTCAGATTTGTACGGTACACTTGCACAATGCTTATAGACCTACCCACTAAATAGTATCATTTGTTCGAGAGTCGGTACCATACAAATAAGTGAGCTATTCGGTTGTCGTGATGAAGGTTACTTTTACCACTGTATTATATTAATCATACTATAATCAATTAAAAACCCTCCATATTCCAATAAATTAAACAATATATCTCATAGTGGACATTACCTCTACTACAATTTTACTTAAGAATTCCACCTGTGTACCAAAAAATACTTTTATAAATTTAAAAATAATAACCAAACCTCCACTTCCAGTGTCATTCCACCGTCTGACGGTCGAGATAGATCTCACCCTCGCGTGTTGCTGCGAATTGAACACTGCACTCGGTGGTGGCTCGCCTGCGCCTCTCGTCACGGGTGTGGGGGTCGACATCCGCGCAGGGGACCTGTTCCCGGCTACGTTCCAGGATAAAGGTCCAGAGCTCCCGCTGAGAGGCGCCAGGACTATCACCAGTGGGCCGCATTCCTCGCAGGTGGGTTATTTTATACGGGCACGAAAAAGTGATCCCACTGGACCTGATGGTCAGTGGAGTGAGCTTCAGATAGTGTCGACTGATGAGAGACATTATGCCAGCCAGTCCGAAACCTGATAATAATATACACAGGCTAATCCTGAAGGCGACAATTACTTGGGCCACTATGTGAACGAAAAAATTGTAAGGAAGCAAAGAGTTCCTAAGATTATAGAGAGCGGACATTGGGAAAATTGTCATATAAATTTTGAGCGTGTTCGTCAGTAACTCAATCTATCGTGAAATAACAAAATACCTATGTAAAATTCATTAGAACATACTTTAACATGCTCGTAATGCGTATTTTGGCATATTTCCTTACAAAATATTGTTTTCTTTACAAAATTTAGGCATACCGAGACGTCTTGTTACACGGACATGTCAGATAAGAAAGCAACTTATTACCAATTGGTAATAACTTTGGATGACAAATTTGGTCCTGATGTCCGGTCTATAACTATACTGTTTAATGTCTTTGTAAGGACACCAACGTGAGAATTCTCTAAAAAGAATTTCGAAGGCATGTGAAGTCTGTCAACGCTCTACGCTAGCGTGGTGGATTATCTAACCCCTTTCAGTAGTAGACGAGGCCCGTGCTCAGCAGGGTCAGTAACACGGGGCTGGTATTAAGTTCAGCAGTGGATGTAGCTGATGCTGATGATGTCCCCAGGTGCTGGATATATACGACAGCGGCGTGGGCATGCTGCGCATCGGTCCGTTCAACTACGACCCGCTGCGGGGCGTGGACCTGTGGCTCGAGCAGTCCGACGACTTCATCCTGCAGCATCTCAGCACCACGCCGGCGGTGGAGCCGCCGCACTTCGTACACAACGTATGATTACGATTTGAACTTTATTGTCGCTGTACTAAAGGCTAAATTCGATAAAATTGTAATCGTTACCTTATGATCGATAGGCGAAATGAACCAGTCAAAATAAAATTTGTTTGACATGATCGGTTTATTCTGACCTAAAGCAAAGGTAACGGTTGGAATTGTTTATCGAAAATTGTAATTAATCAAATTTGACGTAAAATTTACCTATTACATAAATCTTACACGTAGTAATTATTACAGTGCATTTTAAACCAATCCATTTCTTTACTCCCAATTGACTTCCTTTCTTCTGGCATGATAAAGTCTCGATTTGTCACTATAACGGTCCCTAATAACAAGTGCATTATTGATCCAACAATCTGTGAAAGCCTGTTTTATATGAATATAGTTGACCATTTGAATATCTTTCTATAATCTTAATACTATTGACGAAATCTGGCTCGAAGGACCAAAATTTTCATACTATTTACTTCACACTACAAACCAAATTAGCCCGTATCTTCACACATTATTATAAATCATTATATTTCAGATTCGCGTGACACTAAAGTTCATCCAACAGCATCCGTTTCCGGCTGTGACGGTGTTCCCGGACAATCGGTCGCACTACTATCGTCGTGACGAACAGACTGGACTGTGGGTGCCGATGCGCTTCTAAACGGTGCGACTGTTGGAAGGCGGGTCCATACAAATCATTTTGTTGTGTGATATCTTGCATATCACCTTTACGATTTGTGTTGTCTCTTTCACTGTTCTTGCATTTAATGCGAGGTATAAAAGGACACACTTATTAGAAACGCTGATTATGTATGTTTATAAATAATGTATTCATGTGCCAGTTCCAGAAATGTACATTCCTACTCACTTATAAATTACTTCGACAATTAAATTAATATATTGAATCTATAAAATAATTATTTGAAAAGTGGGTAGATAATTTTTTTTTAATTCCTGGTTTTGAATACATTCTAAAAGAATAAGTATGTTTCGGGGTAGATTGACACGCGGCGATGTTTTTTCCATTTAAAATGTGTTTTGTACGTGTAGGTGTACTTTGTTCTACTGTTGTTCAGCGTGGTCACATTAAAAACGAAGCAACGCAAAAATAATGACTCGCAACACAAATATTTATCAGTGTGGACCTGCCTTTATTTGGAACTGGGTTCAAGGACCAATCGGAGTATAGAGCGCGCATGGCCGCGTATTTGTGTACTAATAATAAAATTTAGGTCCTATGCAATTTGGATAGAGTTCAAAATGGTATGCACGGATTAATTTACTGTATTGCCAGCTCGCGAAGTTCCAAGATACGTGCAAAACAGAACTTCAAAGTGAACTGAAACGAATATTTCTAGCATTCTATTTTTAACTATATTTAAGCAGTATAAGGTTGAAATTCTAGTATCAGTAGGGCAAGGGGAATTCCGGTTGGTCTGTGATGAACCTTAACCGAAAACGTTTGTATATATCGGCATTGCGAGAATAGATTTTGAACTATCATTACTTTTAGAACAAACGTTATTGTAAAGATTCTAGTGTCACTTTCAGTATATTGACGCTGAGAGATATGTTTTTTATAGACGAGTTTTTAGTATTTTCCGGTCCTATTAATACCCATCTATGGACTATGACATTATAATAAAGAAAATATTTGAATTGACCTTTGACTATGGTCTATATTTTAACATGTGCATAGTTTCTGTATCGATATTTATGGTTATACCACTAATTATGTTTATGTTGACGATTTTACGAGTTGTCTATGGTATGGCAAAAAAAATATACTTACAAAAAGGTAAGCCGCTATGTTCAATTGAAAACAATTGGACTGAAATGATATGTAACTCAAGGTAAAGTAAAAAGAATAGTTAATTAAAGAAAAAGGCTATGTAGACAATGACATTCTGTAATGAATATTTAGAACATTAATTGACATGACAAACCATAGAAGTGTTTAGAATAAGCCGTTACTTATTAGCATTTATCAAAGTCGGAAATGTAGGAAAAATATTATATTTAATTATTATTGTAATAAAATTGTAATTGTTGCAGGTGACATTTAGGGCCCTGTACACACGGCGTATTTTATACGTTTTATAATTTTATATTTCAACGCGCTTTTTTGATACGCACGATTTCTGCGTATTTCGGAACGCACATTTGTATTTGTAGAAGAATAATAATATTGTTTCGACTGCATTGCGTTTACTGCGCATTTTAGTTGCGTTCAATTGCGTCGTTGCTTGTTTATACGTCGTGTACACAGGTCCTTAATTATGTTGTTGTTCCAAAATGTTTGTGTATTTATCATAAATTCATATAGGTATATTGTGATAAACTATAATTGTTTATTTTTATCTTATATTTATGAACAAAAGTGGGACTTGAACGATTCTTAGTTTTTGATGACATTCCATTTCACTCAGAACATACATTTCGTTCTTACTTTTGTATATAAATATGACTAGGATTACCGTATCTACGTATCTAATTGTACATTTTGACGTCATAGAACTCTGAAGAAAGAGTTTATTTAAGCATATGAATTCCATTTAGATACGAGTAGATTTTTGTTCTTTGACATCGCGGAATGATGAAGTTGTAAATATTTTAGTGATCAATTTACATATTATAATTAGACGACGTTAATAGTTATTGTTTTTTTGAAAATATAATGAATATATTGAAAGTTTAAAAGTTAACTTTGTGTTTGTTTTCATCCCTGTACATGTATTTTGTGTTTGGGCTTGGGCCCACGTACAGTGAGCATTGCAACATTTATTTGTTTACTAGGTGTCGCTTGCGAATTGCGGAAAACCTTTCTCGTTACTAAAGTCCCTAAATCGAGTAGCGATACATAGCGCCATCATGTCAGTACGACGCCAGCGGCATCTATTTGAAAAACAGAATAAAACAATTATTTCTTGAATATCTTTTTAATAAAATGTCCCACATGTATGCCTCCAACATTAAAACGCCTCCTTTTCATTTATGTATAGCCTTAAGGGCTTATAGTCCATCTAATCTAAGAAGTACCGTTTGACAGTTTTGACATATTGAAAAATAGGGATGAGTCAAATAAATCTGTTACTACAATATGCGATTATTAAGAGATATCGATACCATTTCTTTATATTTCCTAATTGATTTCAGTTTACGGATTTTTTTCACGAATATTTTTATTCCAATGAGATACCCACTATTGCAAATGTAAGTTTAGTATTAAAATTAATGCAAATTTTTAAAAAACTATTCATACCTATTTTCAAAGGAGATACAAGAGATTTTCCCTACAAAGGTTTATTTAAAATTACATTATTTTTAATTTGAATCATATTGTGTTTTCGTTGACAGTAGGTATATTATTAGCTGAAAGTTGAGTATTATTAAACGACAACTAGATTGAAAACGGCTCGATTCTTCACACATTTTTACCGATTATTCGTATACAAGTGAGTTTGAATAGTCTCAACACTACGGTAAAGGACCTAACTAGGTGACTTTGTAATGACGTCTAGAAAAATCGATATCTGGGTACAACTTTGGTAGCCAAAGACTAATCCAATGTCAGAATTGAAAAAAGCGGCCGCCATTTTGGCTGAGTTATACCCTGAGATCGATTTTGAGGTCGATTGGCCTTAAAACAGAGAAATTCAAAATGGCGGCCACTTTTTTCAATCCTGACATTGGATCAGTCTTTGGCAACCAAAGTTGTACCCAGATATCGATTTTGAGGTCAATTGGCCTTAAACAAAGAAATTCAAAATGGCGGCTACTTTTCAATTTTGACATTGGATCAGTCTTTGGTAAGCAAACTTATACCTAGGTATCGATTTTGAGGTCAATTGGCCGCTTAATACTATAATATTTATTTCCATACTTTTGGGTCTCTCGTAACAATAAAATAAAAATAAAAAAATAGACCTATCTTACGTATAATTTAATCTACTTTCTTTATAAAATTAAATATTTAAATAGATATCGTATCTATTACAATTTTGTGAACCAAATTCAACCAATATCTTAGGAACTACCTGGCAGTATCAATCCCATGTGAAATTTTGCTATTGCTTTCTTCCCCTCTCATAACCCTACCCCCGGCGGAAAAAGAGTGGTATTATACCTAAGTATAAGGTGTGTATAGTATCTGTGTATCTGTATGTCTGTCTTTGGCATCGTAGCTCTGAAACGAATGACCGATTTCGATGCGGTTTATTTAAAGTTAATGTGATCGAGATGGTTCTTAGCTATAATTTGGAAAGATCTATTCAGGCCTTTGTAGATAATCAGCTCATTAACTACTTTCACAAGTCCGATTGTTTTAAAATTTTGTGTACCGTTACTTCGGTGGTATTTTTAAGACATGGCAACCTTTAGCTGATTCTGTAGCATCAAGTAGTTGAAGTAGTCTGCGGAATACACAACTCCTCATTAACTTACAGTAGATATTGCGTGTTTTGGCTCATAAGAATGGTCTCAATGAGTAAGTAGGTGTTAGATAGATGAAGATCGTGGTCTCAGTAGCGTCCTCCTGTCCCTGTCTTTCACGTTCAATAAGATCCTCCGTCTACGATTAAGATCCTGGTCGACGATAAAGACCAAGAGGACTTTATTGCGTACTAAAATACTGCATCCTACCATAGTTAGGCCTATACGTACCAGTCGCAATATTTTCCTAAAAATAAAAATTAAATCAAATATATTTGTCACACCTTAAAGATTTCCACCTGAACAATAAGCACGCACGCCGAAAGGGACAAAAAAGGCTTCAAGCATCTCTGTCTAACACAACTGTTATAATTTAATCACAGATTACTCAGAAGAACTACGTTAATTAATATAATCTTATGTTTCAGCTTTCAGTGATGGACCAATCTATAGTATTAACTCAGAGTATGAATAATCTAAGACCAAATAAAACTGATTCATTATCATTAACTCACGGAAATAAATTTTGCATGTATGTGAGGTAACGCTGTTTAAATTTGTATGGAATTCATATCGTTCTGAATTCCGATTCTTAATTCAACAAAGGAAAAAACGGATGTATAAGCCCGACCTTATGTAGATAAACTAGAGTCTTGAGCAGTGTTGCCAGCCCTACTGTTTTAACAGTAGATTAACTGTTTTTCCTATGTCATGTTTCTGTTTAGAGTCGGAACTGTTTTTTATTTTATTGATTTTTACATGCGTTATCACGGATTTTGTGCACAGGTTAGTAAATTACTACATACTAAAATGCTGCAGGAGCTTTTTTTTGAAGTTATACTTCTTTTGGCGCGTTAGAGAAAAATGAGTGTAAATTTTTACGATGCGCGCGCACACCGTCACGAAAAACCGACACCCTGAAGTTAGCTCTAGTCAACATTTTAGTTTTGAATTTTGAACGTAGAATAAGGCGAAAGATATTGAAGATAAACTTCTTTTGGCGCGTTATTTAAAAAGATTTTATCTTGTTACGCCAAAGAAGTATAACTTCTAACGCGTGTACATAATATATGTGTATATATATATATGTATACATACAAACACACACACTTTTTTTTAGGTCGCTACCCTATCCACCTTCCTTTATTTCTTAGATGTTACCGAGGAAAACATTGAAATCGAGGACCTTTTTTTTATTGCTCCTCGCTCCCCGATATTACTGTTTTCTCCCGTTTTTTTATTAGTGAACTGTTGTTTCTTTATTTCTTGGGGTTGGCAACAATGGTCTTGAGTTTTGACGGGAACCTGGAAGAGACCCCACGCTTTTCTTACAATAAAATTTTTTTTTTTCATATTTACACTATTCTTAATTCCAATTTATTTTCTATTTTTTGGTTGGATTTTCTATAAAGCGTGTTTTTTAGTTTTTTTAAACTATTATTTATTTTTAATTTTTTATTTCTGTTCACTATTGTCCATTTAACAAACACGCCAACAGATGGCGCTAGTATAGCATAAAATTTTCACATTTTCTTTCATAACTCAATAAAAAAACGAAATATATATTTTTTGAAAATACATTTAAATTCTGTATATTTTTCTCAACATATGATAAAATGTCGCGCGTCGTATGTTGCGCGTGTGGCGGAGTGTTGCGCGCTTCGGCCTCTGCATCACGGAATCGTTTCGTAAACGTCGATAAGTGGGTCAAAATCGCGCCCAAAGGAGTCGGAGTCGGAGAGCTGCAAACATGTATGTATGTATGTCTAATGGGGACGTATGCAGTCGCACAGACGGGTGATCAGTTCACTTCCTTGGGAACTATTTCACCCTTAATCCCAGTAGCTGCAAACATACAAGTGAAGCTAATATAAAGCGTGTAAAAAGAGTTTGTAAGAATAGCTTCTTTTTTGCACTAAGCCAGTACAATGTCCTACTTCCAATGAGGCGAGGCGTACTTTTCAGTATATTATAAAGTACTCTGTGGGCGTACTGAAGCTCGGCGATACGTTTGAAGTAACGAGAACAAATATGACATAAAATGGTCATTGAAGAATTACTTACTATTGTAATTTGTAGCATGCGTCTCGCTCCCTGTCTGTCCTCGTTCGATAGTTTTACAGAGACAGAGAGTGATTAACGCGACTTCGCGACTACCGCGACATTATATTTGAAGTAGTACAATATAAAATGTCGAGCCGTTCTTACATTTAGACGTCATGTACTACGGGACAAATGTACCGCCTCTTGTATGTCTAATTTCCTACCCAACACAAGTCTTGACTCTTGCTGCCAAAGAGTATGTAATCACTACGTTATACTTGCTGCTTGCAACATTATTTTTGACAGCTGATTTCGCCGTCGCAACTTGTCACAGATAAGAGATTACTTAGTGCAAGTTGTTTTGCAAGTGTTTTTCTTACAGTGATAGTATTAATTTGGGAAAATAAAGCACTGATCTTATTTCCACGTGCAAATAATAATATGGAGAAGCCTACTGTTACAGAACAACCGCCACCATACTCGGCTGCAGTGCCGCCAGGTAACCGAACATCACATTGTTTTACGAAGCCTTTTATTGTTAGTGAATCATAAGATAGATAAGCTGTGATATGCGTGCGAGTTAAATTCTAGTTGTTTCATAAGTTTAGATAATGTTAATTACTTTTATTAATTACATGTTCTCATCTTTTGGAATAAATTATGAAACGTATGTACTCGTCACGTCACACTTGAGAAGATAAACAAAAACTTGTAATTTTTTGATGTCGTTTCGCATAACTATATTTTCGTAAGACAATACCTACTGACTGAAGAAAAACAATTAGGTACACATGAAAAACATTGCATTACAATTATATTATGTACAGTGTAAAGACAAGTTATATTTGTCATTGAATTAACATTAGAAAGTATCAAACTATAAAAATCATTAAATGTGTTAGCAGTTAGATTCTTGTCAATAGAGTTGTGTATTGCGAATTGTAGAGAAGTGGTTTTAGATTTGGCCTTAATATGTAATTGTTTATCTTTAGACAGTATACAATTTTGGCTTTAATCTAATTAAGTTTAATATTGTGCAACAATTCAATGTACTCTAAAATGAAAATTAATTGGTTATTAATTTAAAATGAAATAAAATCACATTGCAAATACTTCTTTATTAGTGCTGCATTTCCTTGACAAATTTGTGAATACTACTGTTTATTTGACTCATTTTTATTTAATAGATAAACATCACTTGTCTACCTTTATCTTAAAGAAATCGCTTACTAACTTCACATAAAGCCAATTTTGCTTAAGTCGTGACTCATGAACAATAAGAGCTTTTGTTTCAGATTTATTCAAAACCACTTCAATGTATTTTTTTCTGCTACTAAAATTGAAAATAATCAAAATTAACAATAATTGCATGAAAATAAATTAAATCTCGGGAAAATAATGTATGTAGCATAGAATCACACCTTTTTCCCCTTTTTCAGAGGTTTAACATACCTATATTTCACCAGCTATGTGAGAGTCAGCTTATTGCCATTTGTCAAGGAAAGTTTCAGACTCTGGAATCAGTATAATTATGTTTTTCTGCTCCGGACTGATACTGAAAAATCTTACCTCTAATATATCATTTACTGAACTACATATCAAACTCTAGACCTTAGTGTGGTAGTTATACCACATACACAACACAACTATGCCACCGAAGCTGTCAATAAACAAATACTAAGAAAAACACTGATTGATCAGTTTCTGTTTCAGTAAATTTCATAATGCCCTGTAATTATACTGTTAATTGCCTTTTTACTCATACTTAGAACTTCAATAATATGTATTTTGGTGTATGTTTTCAATGCAGTTGTATTTCTAGATATTTTAATGACAAGACTATAGTTAGTATGTAAATACAGTCCATAATATTATGCTGCAGGTACAAACTCAACATTTCATTTTAACAATGCAAATTATATCAAGTTTGAAGGTAAAATCGAGTAAAAACCTGATCACCTTATACTTTTTTAAATCAAATCATAAACATTTATATTATAATTATTATAGTGTAGATTATATACAATCGATAAAATTAAATTCAAGTGTGATAAAAAATTGCAAATTAGTAAAAACATGATTTTAGGTATATTTTATTATTCTCATAATACCAAAAGTGTGTGTTTGAATATATTGGGGGGGGGGGGGGGGGGGCTAATATTGGGTTTTTATGAGATCATTAATTAATCTATTGAACCATGAATTTTATTGACTTTAAATAGCAACTTTGATGATACATATGGATATCAGAAGAATAAACTAAAACAGTGCAATAAATCCTACTATTGGTTAATAAAAAAATTCCATGTTTAAATCAGGTGAGACTGGTTTCTATTGTGCATAATAAATCTAATGTTTATTGCAGTTGTCTAAGGTAAAAAATTGATAAAAATCCAAATATCTCACCTTTAAGATGAAAACGACACAATTCAAAGAAATCGAAAATTGAGTTATCGTCATAAAATTACCTTAAGTGGAAAATATATTTCTAACTCCTCTCTATTCTTCTATTTCATTAACTTGTGTGTGTGTGTGTGTGTGTGTGTAGACAAGTTTTATTTGTAAGTATGCATATCACATTAGGTCAGATAGAGATAGTGACTCAATTTATATGAAAAACAAACAGGTATTTATATTTGGCAAGAAAGTTTCAAGTTATTTAAAATAAAATTTCTATTTTTGTATCTTGAAGCAGCAATAATTGTTTTCAACTTAGAATAAACCTATGTTCCTATTTATACTCCGTCTAAATTTTTCTTTAATTTCATAAACAAATCTCTTTATTTGTAACACTAAACATCTATTGTTAACGGCCATTCCAGGACCACAACCATACCCCCAAGCTCAGCCGGCCGGCGCTCCAGGGGCGCCGTACCCACCCCCACCGCCAGGATACACGCCATACGGCGTCCCTCCCCCCACAACAGGCTACATACCCAACTACGGCGCGACCAACATCATCATTCCACCAGCTATCATCGCCGTAGGAGCTTGCCCGGCCTGCCGTGTAGGCATCCTAGAAGACGACTTCACATGCCTCGGTATACTATGTGCCATCCTATTCTTCCCTCTAGGAATATTGTGTTGTCTCGCTCTAAAGAACCGAAGATGCTCAAACTGCGGGGCAATATTCGGATAGGCTGGATTCAATGGTTTCTCCCGTGTTAATGAAAGGGATTTGATCATGCGCCACTATTCTATTGTTATCGCGAACGAAGGTCCCTGATTGCGATCGCAATGTTGATTATTATGAAGTTTATTATAAATATTTGCAGGGAACTTTTTAAAGTCACTGTTATGCCATATCAGCAAACGTTTTTTGTAAAGATGGACCTCCGGTCTTCGCGTCAGGCGTCAGTGATGTGTTAATATAAGTGCGTTGGGGTAAATTCGGATTATGGGGTTAGACCGTTGATTCAAAATTACTTAGTTGTTACTAAAACTAATTCAGTTACAAATAGTTGTGGAATCGTGTGTTGGGAATGGTGTGGTTAGCAGTAATTTTTAAATCAACTGTCTTACCACGAAATCCGATCTTACGCCAATGCACTATGTAATATGAAAAGTTTTGCGAGCCATCGACGCCGGCGTCTAAAATGCGCGTCACCGGTGGTACCCGCTCGGTCGACTCTAGCGTTAGGTTCTCGTAACTTCCTGAAGCTAAACCGGGGCTTTTTTGGTGGCTAAGGTAGACACCGAGATAGTTTCTAGATTATCCGGGACGACCGGGATAGACGTTCTAACCCTATAACATGTCCCGGTTCACCGGAAATGGCAACCCCTACACTAGCGTCGCCGCACGCTCTTGACACGATGATCGTTAGTCGTATCTTTATTGACAATATTATATAACGTATAATGACACCTCCAATTGCAATAAAAAATTTACGAAATTTTGGCTGTGTATTTGCAAAATATTAACATTGCAACATTCCCTTTTGTATGCAAGATTAAAGAATATATAGAAACATTTTGCCTTGCTTTAGTATGGACGAATAGATTATAACATGTAAGAACATATTTTTTTAAGGAATCGAATAAAAACTATGATAATTATTAAAATTAATTTGGTGACGATGTAATTGATTCTTTTAGACCACAATATTATGTCCACATTTGTTTTTAATGTCAATTATAGAAATCTCACTTAGGTATTTTGCGCAAGCAAATGCTTTATAACTATGTATTGATTACATGGATCAATAAATTCGTATTGACATAGTTTTATGATAAACTTATTTTATCATTTACATAAGTAATCTTTATCTGATTTGTGATTTATTTTTGCTTATTGTGAATATTATTATTAATTGAATTGGTATGTAACAAATTAATAATAATGATATCATTTCCGACAAACATTGTAACGAACTAAAATAAACAGGAATAACTATTTGATTATAAAATGAACTTTGAATGTATTAAATATAATGATGCATGGGAAATTTGCATGAGTTATTTTGCTTCGATGTCAAAATAAACGTCGGCAAAGTTGCATGCTAACTATTAAAATTGGAAGATTCGATGATTGCCTGGATAGGCTTTAATATATTTTGAAGAATTTCTTATTCATATTGCTCCTTTAATTATTATTTTTTGTATTTTTTTGCCGCTTTTCTATTCCATGGGAAAAAAGATATTTAAGAACCTTTTTGTATGATGTCGCCGTCAAAAATATCACGTACGCTTTGTTGCCATTTGACTATAAATAAAAATAGAAACAGTCGATAAAATGATTCGTAAAATATTTTAAATTAGGTTTACGGTTATAAGTTTTCCAAATATTGCAGCATTTTGTAACTACGAGGTAAATGTAATCGTCAGTGACTATTAAAAATCAAAATTGTAACTGATGATTCGCTAAGTGTACTGGTTTCTACATTAACTTAATTCTTAAATTTTGTTATCTTAAATGTACTACTAATTGTTAAGTTTAATTCATTAAATTGTTGGAACAATATTTTTAATAATGTTTCGAGTAATGAAGCTATTTTTAATGACCCATTGTCATTACAAAGTACTCGACAGACAAACATAATTATTAAGGTGTACAGTCACCAGCATAAGTAGCTGAACAAATTAAAAATTTCAAATCGCCTACATACTTTTTTGTTCTTACTAATCTTTTTTTTCTCTTCACAAAAATAAAATAAAAGAGATTTACTTTACTTCAAAAAAGGTTTAGGTTTAACTTAACGCGTATATAGGCGATTTGAAATGTTGATTTTGTACAGATATTTATGCTTCTGACTGTACAAACCAAGTAAAGACATTTGGCTTTATGCCATAAATTAACACATGTTTTGATATCAAAATATGCATATCCAAAAAAATTATTAATGTTTTTTTACGTGCTAAAAAGATGAAATACGTTGAATTCTATATTAAGAATTGATAAAATGTTATAAAAACCCAAAAACTTTTTTAAACAATGTGCCATTTAAATCAAAGAAATGTCAAGTCTTCAATTAATATTTACATGCGTGTCACAATTTATGATATTAATGTTGAATTATACATTTCTAATGAACATAAGTTATTTTATACTTATTGTTTTCGCAATCATTAAGCCAATGACGGCGTGTCTAAACAAATTAATCTATGACAAATATACGAATTGACAATAGCCGTCCTAATGATGTGGTGTTTGGGTCATTTACCCTATTCTTAGCAGCACTATATAGTTGGGTTCTATGCACAGAACAAAGAAATAACTCCATGGTTCTATGAATACTGCAGTTGCTCAGTTGTCCAGCTCGATATTAGCAGCTTGCTAGTTCCTAGAAACAATAGCTTTTCCACTAGTGACTGAAATAAGCCATCTTTGAACGACTACTGGGAAGGAAGAAAATTGTGATTTCATTATGCTTTTTACTTTATATTTAAAATAGAATATTATCGTCTTTTTGAATGTAAACCTGATTTTATTGATATAATCGTCAAAACAGTAAAATTTTGATGACTTAAAACGAATGTCCGACCGAGATTCTGTATTTTAATTATTCTATCACGGAAAAAAATGCACTGGATCTGACGGTATAGTGCACTCCAAAAACGTCAAAAGGCATAGTATCTATGACGATTGGAAAAATTATGCCGGCCTGTGTTCAAAATTCTACCTCTGGTAGTCTCCCTTAGTCGACTGGTACGACGTCCTGGGATGAGATGGGGTAGCCGTATATACCCGGCAACTTTTTATCGATGGCACGGCAATAAACAAACACGCAATAAATGGTCGTGATAATATAATCGTTGCAGATTAAAATTAATGTGTACTAGATATGTACAGTCAGCCACATAAGTAGCTGAACAAATTCAAAACTTCAAATTGCCTACACACATTTGTTTTCTTACTAATCAATTTTTTTTCTTCACAAAAATAAAATAAAAGAGATTTACTTTACTTCAAACGAAGAAAAAAAATGATTCAATTTAACTTAACGCGTATATAGGCGATTTGAAATTTTGATTTTGTACAGATATTTATGCTGCTGACACAGTATACATGGTTTTTAATTTACTACGATACTACGCTATTTCAGTTGTTAAATTAATTTTTTTTTACGTGATATTAATGCCAACGCCAGTAGTGTTTTGGAAACTTGTCTTCGTCTCATGTCAAATGTATTAAATATTTCGTCGTGTGGTATTCATGCCCAAATATTAAACTACAAATGACATCAAATTGTTTGTCGTTTTTAATATCATTTAAATAGCCATTTAATGGTCTGTCGTTTACAATTTATCTATTCGCGTTGCAACTATAATTAAGATAAGTTTGATTTCGCCGGTGGTATAAAATAGGGCGAATGCGTAATTTTTTTTTTTTTTTTTTTTTTATTGCATTTAATGACGAGACGAGCATGCCGTTCGCCTGATGGTAAGCGATACGACCACCCATAAACAGTAGCAACACCATCCAGCACCTTGACTAACAAAGTACTGTGTGGCATTCCACTGCGCTCGTCACCCTGAGACATAAGATGTTAAGTCTCATTATGTCCAGTAGTTATACTGGCTACAATGTCCTTCAAACCGAAACACAACAGTGCATGCACACTGTTGCTTGGCGGTAGAAAATGAAATTAAACGGAACATGGACATGTGTTTCTCACGTGGTCTTGTAATTTATCATCACAAATTGTACCATTAAAATACGTATATTTTCTCCTGGCACATTTAACTTACGGCCGAAATGTATTCATTTATCGATAAATATATTAAAATTTATTAAATGGGACGCGCTGGTAACAGTTTATTTATGACGAATATTGCAATATAATCTATTCTATTAGGAATTAATGTGAATATGGCGAACTCTCCCACTAGCAGAACTAGGTATATTTTGTACGGCACCATAAGGACTTTAGCATATTTAATTTGGTAGTCGTCAGCCTACAATAGTCTAGATCAGCGGTCGGCAACTGCAGGTAGACCGCGGAATGTCGATCCTTGGACCGCCGAATATTATTAAATATAACTAATCAATTTAAATTACATATTTATATAACTAGCTCTACATTAATTTAGTTCCGAGTTTTTTTTTGGACCTCGATACAAATTTTCAACATGATCCGGACCCCGTTAGAAATTACTTGCCGACCCTTGGTCTAGAAAATGGTAAAATCAGTATTTTATCAAATTTATTGAGATATTCAAGAATGTAATTAGTTTGCACTATTTCGATGGTATAATTTTGTGACCTCACAAAATAGTACTCATTTGTCATTCAAAATCAGTTGTATTTGCCCCTATTTTATGTCGCCGTCGGTGTCATATAAAACTGTTTGTGTTAAAATAATATTATAAAGCAATAATTGTAATTAGTTTTATTTTGATACGATATTGTAATTTATTCCCTGAACGAACATTATTGTAATAGACTGATTTAACAAAGCAAAATTGCCTTAATTGTTTAGTTTTTTTGGAACTTTTATTAAATAGCTGGATAGGCTAGTAAACGCTGTCAGATACTTCCCGTGACGATTAAAATAGGCTAAATCGTATTGTAAATGTAAGCATGGTGATCAATGAATACTATTATTATTAAATTTATATAGATTTTGCAATAAAGTTTGGGAATTATTTTAGTTTTTGATTGACCTTACTAATCGTACTAATATTATAAATGTCAAAGTTTGTGAAAATGTTTGGATGTACCTATGTTAGAATTAAATGCAGAAACTATTGAACGGATTATGATGAAATTTGACACACGCGTAGATGTCCTGGATTGATACATAGGTTACTTTTTATTCCGGTAATTTGCTCCCATGGGATTTAATGGTAATTTTTAAATCTCATTCTTTAAGTAGATGGCGCTGACGTCGTTCTGTGTTTTAAGGACTTTTGTAGCGGGAAAGGCGATGCCGCGAGCAACACCTAGTACTTCAATCATGGACCATCTAATTAAAAAAGTATGGTGAGTTCAACCTATCAGATATTTTCTGGACCGCCAAAATTACCACACTGGACCAGATTTATAACCTGACTAGTAAATAAAAAATCTTGCCATGTTGCGGTAAATTATGGAACTAATTTGTTGTATTAACAACGTTAATATAAAAACTATTATAATACAAAATTGGCGCTCCCAAAGCATGTTTTATTTATTTTTCTTGTCAGGATATACCTAAGTAAAATGTTACACAAATATTATAATGTCGAACAACAGCAGGCGTCGCGTCCTTCGATGGTTATCAGAATTATGCCGGCCTTAGATCATAGATGTAGGTAGGTACATACTGCATACCTACAGCGGTGGACTTATAACACCCCTTTTTTGCCATGGGGTTTTTATTCTGGACACACACGCGAGCGAAGCCGCGAGCAAAAGCTTATTCGTTCATTACGTCTATTTTTGGTAGTAACTAATAGCTAAATGTTAGTTACTAGTAACTAACATTTAGCTATCTTTATTTAGAGTCTGGAATTCGTGCCCGATATGGCGATAGGCTCGCCCCCATCACATCATGAGACGAAATATGCACGGCGAAAAGTGGGTGCACAAGTTGCACCTCTGGCTACGCTTTCGGGGATAAAAAGGCGTGAGTGTATGTATATATATCAACATTGACTTCAAACATCGTGGCTTGCAAACAACTGATAACCCGGCTAAATCGTTCATATATATTACACGAACAAATGACGCTGAAAATTGCTGCCATGGGCTTTACGATTTGTAATAGATGCGTAAGGATTGTGGGTTAACTGCCGATTTAACAATGCTGATTTATCGATAAACGTATTGTACGGCACTATCTGTAATTGATCTCTCTGTAACATTTTATTTGTTACAAAAATGAGTTTTGTATGGGATTCTTGTAAATCGATTTGCTAAACTCTCGAGATACAATCTATAAGAGCTAGAACAATCTGCTGCAAAATCGTTTCGGTTTCTTTTATCGAAATCACCGTTTTTTTTCTATACGGGCTTTTTTTTTATGGCTTTGAATGACGAGACGAGCATGACGTTCGCCTGATGGTAAGCGATACGACCACCCATAAACAGTAGCAACACCATCCAGCACTTTGAGTTAGAAAGTACTGTGTGACATTCCACTGCGCTCTTCATCCTGAGATATAAGATGTTAAGTCTCATTATGTCCAGTAGTTACACTGGCTACAATGTCCTTCAAACCGAAACACAACAGTGCATGCACACTGCTGCTTGGCGGTAGAAATAGACATTGCGGTGGTACCCACCTAGACGGACTCTTACATATGAGAGACCTACCACCAGGTAAGATTATAATTGAAATGTTATTTACTCGCTTTAAAGTTTAAACGAATGATCTTTTGCATTGCAAAGGCAGTTATTGTGTAACAAAATGAAATTTCTGTGATTTGAACTAAGTATTACAAAAATCATCATTACTTCAAATTAACGTATAATGTTTTTGACTATTTTTCAAAACATTTCAGCTCAAGGTGATTGCCCATAAGCGTGCAGATCGAGGCGCTTTTAGAATTCATGACAGAAAATCCTAATCTCGCTCACGGGCTAGTACATAGCCTGGAGGGGCCGGGCGGGCTAAAACTAGTCGCTTGTGGGAGACCTTGACATCCCACCTTAATAGTATGAGGGGTGCAATGAAAACGGTGCAGCAATGGAAGAAGCTAGAAGAGAGTAAGAGAAAGAGAGTTGGCAATGAATGGAGTGAAAATACATTTGATTAAAAAAGTCGGTATTCATTTAACGTGTGTTTTATTATGGCTATATGGCTGCAGTCAATGCACCCACATATGCCTGGAATCCCATTTTTTTAAAGAATCTAGAATTATTAATGGCTTGTTTCACATAGCATGACGCCTTTACCTTTTCAGGGTTAGGCAGAGGTGTATCACACCCACATTTCGCCATCTATGTTAGGTCCCATGTAATAGGAGGCGAGCCTATTGCCATTTACCGGGCACATTTTCAGACTTCGGGCTGATGCTGAGTAACCCAATATCACTTTTCCCGATCCGGGAATCAAACCCGAGACCTCAGCACTGCAATACAACTATACCACTGAGGCAGTCAATGGCTTCTTTTTAACCTGAGTAAATAAAGTGTTTGAATATATTTTATAGTAAAGGCTTATGCTAGATGAATGATTAATGTTTTGCTCATTGTTCTTTTATAAGAGTCCACTGAGAGCAAACCTTCTTTTATAAGGCTGATTGAACGCCTCAGTGACTTGCCTGAGGCACTTTGAAACAGTTTGCTGGGCCATAGACCTATCTATACTTAGTCCTACTGCTCCCTGATAACTACCCCTGGCATCAAAATTTGCGCAGTCAAAATCTAAAATTATCAAACCAATATAGGTCCTTTTAGTATACAATGCATCTAATAACAAAACAAGATAAGATTATATATAGGCGTTAAGACTATTACTAGGCTACTTGAGAAAGGTAGAAAGTAACATAAAATAAAATAAAAATAAATTTATTCTGTAGTAAGCTACAGAATAAAGTTATGGTGGGATCAATTATTTTTTGGAGGAAGCAGTGGAACTATGTCCTCGTACATGATTTCAAAAAGGGATGGTGAAACCATATAAATTCCAAAAAATTCCATGTTTGGAATATTGCATTGAACGAAGGTTTCACGCAGTTGGAGACGCTTCCGAATTCGCTTAGCACTTTCCTCTAGCAACAACTCTTCATACAGAAGGAATCGAACCATTTTAAAACCTCAGAAGACCAAACGAATATCAAACGAAAGGTTTAGAGCTTTCGTGAAATTGAGGCTAAGATCCGAACGAAGAAACGATGTATTTTACGTCAAATTGGTTTTCAAAGTAGGGTCAACGAAAGTAAAAATGTCATTAGTGTCAAAATCCGAACATCGAATCCGTCGTCGAATCCGTCATCGGATCCGTAACACTTCGTAGTAAGAAAACGTGCGATTCGTCACCCGAAACTACGGATTTCGTTTTACGAAGTAGGCACTCTGATCTCTCTCCGGTCATGTCGGATTGCCGTCTCACCGGACTATGAGAGTGAACAGCGAGTGCACCTGTGTGTTGCGCACACACTTGTGCACTATAATATCCCCTGCGTTCCTGGCTGATCTCCGTTGAGATTGGCCGCCGTGGCCGAAACTGGCTAGGAGGATTACGTTTTTTAATTTTTGTTGTGATAGTTTCAACTTTCGATCCATTGAGTAATTAGGTAAGTAATTCTGACATTGTCATAACTTTGTGAATATTTAAACGATAACTTTAATATTCAGCCACGTGGTAGTTACTGTTTTTAGATAGTTAGGAAAAAAAAACTAGTGACGTCTCTCCACAGCGACGATATGAAGTCTACGTGATTAAGCAGACTTCACTGAACTGATAATGGTGGGTCTAAGGGGTTTGTGTATACTGTTGAATGTCATTGGTACCCTGTAATTTACTGTTGTTTCAAATATATTTATTTTATTCTAAAACGTCGGCAGTTACAACCGAATGATATTTAATCCAGTATAATCTACATAACACTGGTATTTTCGTTTGAAACGATATTACTCGAGTGCCGACGAGCGACGAGTCGACATTAAATCTTGTTACATGTGCCTTTAATCTGATGAAAGTCACAACGACACGACGTAACTATGAAGCTTACAGGGGATTTAATGGAAAATTTAAAAGGTCACTAATTAACAACGGGACCTGTTTTTTGGTGATGAGCATGTGAATATTTTATACAGTTTCAGTGCTGTAGTTTGTAGGTAGGTACTAGGTATGTACGGGTGTGGTTACAGGCAGTGAGTTAGTATTTAAATGTTTACTCTCTTACTCTATATTTATAAAGTGACGAGGTAGGTATCTATTATTAAAAAGAAACAACGTGACAATGCCTTAGGAATCGCGCAGATGATTAATTAAATGTAGACATAGATCCTACTATCCTACTAATATTATAAACGCGAAAGTTTGTAAGTATGGATGTATGGATGTATGGATGTATGGATGTCTGGATGTCTGGATGTTTGTTACTCTTTCACGCAAAAACTACTGAACGGATTTCGATGAAATTTGGCACACGGGTAGATTATGTCCTGGATTAACACATAGGCTACTTTTTATCACGGGAAAATATAAAGCGGGACTTGTATCCCGCGAAAACTCATTCACGCGGGCGGAGCCGCGGGCATAAGCTCGTCTTTTATAAATTACTATTATCACGAAAAATAGGCATATATTCTTGTAGTTACTAGGTGATTCCTGGTACGTGTAGGCCCCCTTGGACAGGTACCTACCACCGAAATATATATTACTGTCGCCAAACAGCAGTATACACTGCTGTGTTCTGGTTTGAAGGACATTGTAGCCAGCGTAATTACTGGGCATTACAAGACTGAATATTTTATGCCTCGAGGTGACAAACGCAATGGTTTGTAATCAAAAGTACAGACGTTGCTGTGTTACCTATGTACCTATCTAAACGGATCATGATATACAAGTCTTGCCATCTATTTCATACCTAGCAAAACTCGTGTTAGTTGCGCCGCTGGATTTTCGTACACTTACGCATACTTACTCACGCCTTTTATCCCCGAAGGGGTAGGCAGAGGCGCAACTAGTGCACCCACTTTTCGCCGTGCGTATTCCGTCTCATGATGTGATAGGGGGCGAGCCTATCGCCATATCGGGCACGAATTCCAGACTCCAGGCTGATACTGAATAAAAAAATCCAATATCACTTTGTCCGACCCGGGGATCGCACCCGAGACCTCAGCATTGCAGTCGTACCGTAATACAACTACACCACCGAGCAGATTTTCGTACACTTAAAATATTTTATTTACGACAAGGGCGTACAGCTTGCATCCAAACCAGCGCTTATACATTCATCACTTATTCCACGTATGTCCAGTATTTTTAATGAATCCTCAAACTCGCTTAGTCATTCATACGAGGCGGCTACATATTCAGTTTTGGAGGTTTTCACGTAACTGTTGTGTAAGGGACGGTTGCAGGGTAAAATGGGAAGTTTTCGGTATTTCATGTTGGATACGATTTACTTGAGTGATAAACGTCTAGAAGAAAATCTTATATATACAATTCTCGTGTCACAATGTTAGTTACCTTACCCCTCCGAAACGGCTGAACCGATTTTGATAAAATTTTATATTCATGTTCAGTAGGTCTGAGAATCGGCTACTATCTATTTTTCATACCCTTAAGTGATAAGGGTTGTTCACCCCTAAATTTTATTTTTTAGTTAAAATGCATTGTTTTTATTTTTTTATGATACGACATTAAAAAATACATACAACCCTAAATTTTCAACCCTCTACGATCATCTCCTATATTTTCATAACGATATTAGTAATTTAATAACTTTTCACGCCAAAACTACGGAACGGATTTCTATGAAATTTGGCACACGGGTAGATTATGTCCTGGATTAACACATAGACTATTTTTTATCCCGGGAAAATATAAAGCGGGACTTTTATCCCGGGAAAACTCATTCACGCGGGCGGAGCCGCGGACAAAAACTAGTAATATGTAAATTATTATATTCCTTTTAGTGGCATCGACCATACAACTGTACCTACTATATAGTGCCGACAGTTAGGTACGATGTAATTATTATTGGTCTAAACATACTTTACTTACTCCATATGCCCAACATACGTACCTCCCTATGCCTCCACGGATTTACCAGAACGTCTAAAGAATTTTTGCTTCAGATTTCTAATCTTATATGAAAATAGTTAATTAGAGAATGTTTATTTTTCAGTTATAGTAACACATGTACGTAATTGTAACAATATGCAGTCAAATGAACTCAAACCTAAGGGGCATGAGACATATACTAATATTTAGGTAATAAGTAAGTATTTTTACAATTACTTTGAAAGAAAATTAGATACCGGGCAAGAAAATGTTATCTAAAAAATGGGGTAAATAAGTTTTCGAATAAAAATATTTTCGACGGGAGAAGTAAATATAAAGTTTTTGCATTCGGTAGTTTATCAACGTCTAACGTTTCTCGTGGTTCGCTCAGCGATATTAGATTTCAGTATCTAACTTATTATCGTTACTGATATGGTAAGTTCGCGAGGTTCAGAAGTTGTATATTGATTTTTGTGAAGTTTCTGGTCGTTTTAATGAGTATTTAGTTTATGCTACCTTTCGATAGATTTGTTGTTGGCTAGTTAACGAGGATATCCTCTTAACAATACAAGGCGTGTCTTTAATTCTTTAATCAATATTTATCATATTGGAAATAGCCGAATAGAAAACAAGGGAATCCTTTTCAAGCTACAAATCATGGAGTCCGGCTAATTCTTTATAAAATATATCAGTAACCACAGTAAAAAAAGATTTTGGGCTAGATTAACATCGCGCTGATAGCACTGAAGAAAAATGGGACTTGAAAAAACCATGACAAAGACGAATCGATAGAAACCTCATAGTCAAAATAGGCTCGGTAGGAGCGACGCTAGAGTGAAACATAAAATTGATACATACTTATTATAGTACCGGCACGGTATGGTGGCCGTTTTGACGTTTTTCCGCTCATAAAGTTTCGTATTTATTCATAACTACGTTAAAAGAGCTAATTGCTGTACATTATTGTCAATAGTGCAGTAAAAATTGGAATAAATAATTTTACGACATAACTCGGCATTTGTTCTTCGAAATTCAAAATTTAGAAAAATATGTCTCTTACGATCGTCACTTACAGGATCTCTGGCTAGTATATTTTTTTTTCGATACTGAATTTACGTTTCGCCTCACTATTGTAATCTGTCAAAACGTCCATCATAGCGTGCCAGTACAATACCTACATAGTACATACATTGGTTTACGTTGCAACTGAGCCATATTGCAATGCTAATGATACATGCATGGACGTGCCAAATAAGGATGAGGGGGGTTGAAGGGAGGTTAGCTACGAGATTTGTAGAGCATTGTAGATACCTAAACTAATAGAACCTAAACATCAAAATGTTTTCAAGCTATTCATCAATAGTATATTGTTTTTCGCTGCTGAATCATAATTAATAATCGTATATTACGTAATCACACTTTCGTAATATCCAAAAAGGAAAATCTTAAATTCTATCGAACCACTAGTTATTACCCATGATTCCATCGCGTGTAACTCTTCTCCGAGTAAATGTCCCACAGGACTCGTGCATAAATTTCCAAGACAGTCATTATCCAGTCTATAAACTATGTCTGTACTACCTCATGTGGAATGTGGATCCGTTGCTATGCACGGAAGCACGGACCAACGTTCATTCGGTTTAAAAAATATCTTTATTTCTCGAAAATGAACATAATACAGCACCACAGTAAACATAATAGATATTTTTGCAGCATTCTTATCTAGAGAAATGACTTAGACTAGGAATAGTATAGTTATAATTCCATTAACCTTCTCCAAAAGATGTTTAAATGTACCTACCATTACATTTTTGCACCTTCAAAAAGTATAATATTTCTTTTTGCAATTTTTTTTTTTTTTTTTTTTTTTTTTTTTTTTTTTTTATTGCTTTGAATAACGAGACGAGCATGCCGTTCACCTGATGGTAAGCGATACGACCACCCATAAACAGTAGCAACACCATCCAGCACCTTGGCTGACAAAATACTGAGTGGCATTCCACTGCGCTCGTCATCCTGAGACATAAGATGTTAAGTCTCATTATGTCCAGTAGTTATACTGGCTACAATATCCTTCAAACCGAAACACAACAGGATTGGTCAACAACGCAATTGGTCCTAGGCGTAGGTAGATGTGTCTTTTGTATGGTGTAATATGTAGTAGGTACCTAATATGTGTTTTTTTGTTTAGAGTAAAGTTGTGAGTGTGTTTCCTGTGTCAATATTTTTCTGATTAGAATGCATGTTTTGTAAATGTATAATTGGTCGTTTATAAGTATTTTTGACTGCCTCGGTGGCGTAGTTGTATTAAGGTACGAATGCAATCTTGAGGTCTCGGGTTCGATCCCCGGGTCGGGCATAGTGATATTGGATTGTTTTGGAATTCAGTATCCGCCCGGAGTCTGGAATTTGTGCTTGATATGCCAATAGGCTCCCCCCCTATCACATCAGAGGACGGAATACGCACAGCGAAAAGTGGATGCACTTAGTTGCGCCTCTGCCTTCGGGGATAAAAAGGCGTGAGTGTATGTGTGTGTATACTTAAGTAATTTCTTATTTAAGTATTAAAATAATGATGTATTTATTCACCTAAAATCAATGCATAGAATTCATTTGCTTTTATTTCAGATCCCCGGATATATTAGCGAGTGTTTATAAAGTTATAAGCGTTCTCTCTGGTTATACGAGATTATAAATAAATTCCACTCACCGCTATACTTGGGGCACTCTACGGGCCTTTTACTAGAATTTTGATACTAGCCACCGGGACGTCTTAGTGAAAGCTTTATTACCCGACTGCGAAAGAAGGAGGGTTATGTTTTTCGAGTGTATACATACATCACTGTCAACACTGTCAACTAAGATTATTCAAAACCAAAACAAAATATTCAAATTAAAATCTTGTTTCTATCTTATCAGTTCTTCAATGAATTTAATAAAGATGGCAGATATAGACGCAGTCGGGTTTTTTGTTTTGCTTAAATTTTTTTTTTTTGGAGACGTATCTGTTAATTTTATGTATGTTTTATGTAATATTGTTATTATTTCGGTATTTATAAGGGATACAAATTACCTACCTCGCTAATATAAGTTTATATTTATGCTCTCCAAATTTGACTGCTCCTAACAACCTTAAAATTCATGCCATAATGTTTATTTTGACTGTTAGTACTGGCCAGTGACCAGTATGTGACTGCTACGGCCAAGAAACTTTTAACTGACTTCAAAATCGAGAAGATTCTCGATCTACATACAAACTCACGCCTCTATCATCAAAGGCTTAGTTAGAGACGCAACTAGTGCACCCAATGTCGCCACGTGTGCTTCGTCAAAACAGGTATGTGATACGGGACGAGTCTATCGCCATATTGCAGAAGAAACATAGAGCAGAAAAACGCAATATCACTGGCTCACACGAGATTCGTACCCGAGACTCAGAACGATAGTCGTACTCATGCAATACAACTACGCCACCAAGGCATTCGGCATCTTAACTCCGTTAATAATATTTGTTTTCATCAATGTTAACCTAAATTAACTAGCCAATATTTTATCACTTTCTTTCTTCTTCTAAAACTAGAAAATCGGGGTGAAATCTATCAACCATACAGCCTCGTAAAAACATATAGATTAATTTAATGAATAGAGTTAAATACCTACTTCAAAAGGCCCTTAAACATCAAGATTCAACTTATTTCCAACAAGAGACATCAAACTTTTTGCTGAATCTTGTCTCCAGCGTGGTCACGTGCCGAATTAAGTATAGCCGTAAACTGGACAGATGTCATTTACTGCCGTTAATTTTGATACCTGGCTGTGTTTATTGAATTCGTCGCACGTTGGTGATGAGAAAATGGAATCGTAGAATCGATTTTTGATTAGATCATTGAATTCAACAATCGAAGATTTTTATTTGAGTTTTGTTTAGATAATGGACGTACGAAAGTTCTATGGTAAAGTTAAAATATCAGTACTTTAAAAATTTCGTACAGTGTACATATACAATTACCTATACGTAAGCACTTTCGATAAAAAAATCCTTACAGATATTCTTTTCTAGATATGAATAACGAATAAGGACTTCTTTAACATTTCAATATTTGAAATATTACGTAATTGCTACAGATTCGTACAAATCTTAACCCCACAATAGCAATGCATTAGCATACTATTCGGAATCGATTCATTCGTGCATCCCAGTTTATACCAGTTAAAATCGATTATTCGATCCTATTGACGTACCTAATAGATGTGTTTTACGACAGGTGAGATGTGTATTTTTAGGTTTATGGCGCCACACAGCGTTAGTTACGGGTTTTAGTGGCAACTTAACTTTACCGCCACTAAAGTTTGATAACTTTCGTCTTATCGCAAGCGAGTTACTTGTAGAGGAGTGGCTGCCAGGCTGTTTGCTATGTAGGTCGCTAACTTCACGATTACATTGTAGTTATTGTGTAAGAATTGTTGGAGAACTTAATAATTTACCACATCTGATTGATAAATGCTTTCTTGTAAACTAAAGCAAGAAAAATCTTGCTTAAGTTTGTGATAATGATGATGATTGGGTGTCAGTAAGAAGTAAATGCAGAATTTCTGCATATTTGTGCCGCAGAAACCGCTGAAAGGATTTGGTGCGCAGATAGATCACATCCTGGAACAACATACATAGGCACCATGTACTTTAATTTATCCCGGAAAAGTACACAGTGGGAATTTTATTCAGGGACTTTAGTGAATTCCTTTGTGTTGTCATTGTCAAATTCTGTACTCGCGCATTATAGCTTGTAACGCGTTTACCGAATAGGTACCTACTTATAATTAAATCAATAAAGTTATAAATGTTCTGTTCCTTAGAATCAGTGTAAATTTACTACTAATAAAAATATTATTGGATTTTATATAAAGCCCTAACGGCGAAGAAAGAGTACCATTATTCGAACGATTATTAGGTGTTAATTTCTCTTAAAACTAACGAAGGCCATTTTACCCTTCTTTAGCGTATCATAGACGGCCTAAAAAAGTATAAGGTTTAATTAGGACCTAGTTTGTATGTAATTAGCATGAGCGAATTAATATGTAGAAAATTTTTTGGGCGTATTTTTTAGGAAGCTTGTGAATGACATTCGAGAAATCTTAGGTGGTATAATATCTGTAGATAATTTAGATTAAGACTACTAATGTTAAATCTAACAAAATATGAAGTGTACCTGGGATAGCCTAACATGTTTAAGATATAGGTCTACATTATTTAAGGTACTGCAAAGCCTTCGAAAAGTCGGGAGAAAAATAAAAAAAACAGCGGTAAAATCCGTAATAGCCATTGATTTATAAAAATACCCATAGCAGTTTAATTTCAACACATTATCATATCTAACTTTATGTTCTTTGACAGCCACCAGGATTATGCTCGCTATCATTCTTGATTCATCATCCGCATACTACACGAATAAACGGCAATAAATCATAATGTAACTCCTAGAATCCCACAAACCTCTGTTGACAATTAAGAAAATCACAAAGAAAAGTTGTACGGAAAGGAAAACCAATTTTTCCCCGGTGTGCGGTCAACACAATAAGTTGATCAACGGCTGCTATAAACGATCCTCTCATTTTAATGGGAGTTTTTCTTTAGCTGAGATTAAAGGAAAACTTTGTAAATAAAGACTCAACTTTGGACATTATTCTTGTCTCCGTGTTTCAAGAGACACCAACATTAATTGTTAGAGATGTTGTATTTAGTGACGATTGTTATTTATTGTAGTGCAGTTTAATCTCACGTGACATTGGGTGTCGCTAGGGAGCGCAGCTGACCCCCCCGCCTGGATTCAAAATTTCCATCTGCCCCTCCCCAATTGAACGCTGCCTACGCCCATGCACATAACGAAAGAATCCTACCAATAAGTATTTGATGAATAAATATAAAATACTTATAAAAAGAAGTATGTTTTGCAATATACTTTATTACTAAGTGTATGTTATACGTACTTTACGTTTATAAACTAAAACATTGTAATACTGCATCTATGTCCATAACAAAAGAAAATTATTTCAATATAAAAAAAATAATTATCCCGACTGCGTCAATATCTTTATTAAATTCAATGAAGAACTGAAAAGATTTAAACAAAATTTTAGTTTGAATATTTTATTTTGGTTTTGAATAATCTTAGTTGGCAGTGTTCGTAAACGCAGTCGGAGGCATCTGCTCACTCCGAGATTTTGTTGCTCTACCTATATCATCAACCAAATTATGAGAAGTGAGCGTGTTATGCGTGTTGACGCAGTCGGGTTAATTGTTTTTTTTTTATTTTTTTTTTTATTTCCATCTTTTTTGAGGTAGCAAATAGGTTTAATCCTGTTTTACCCGTTTACGTGGGAATGCCGGGATAAAAAGTATCTTATGTGTTAATCCAGATTATAAACTACCTGTGTGCCAAATTTCAGCTAAACCAGCCAAGCCGCTTAACCGTGAAGAAGTAACAAACTAACATAAACTTCGCATTTATATTATTAGTGTGAAATGTGATGTGATTTGTTAGCATTTCCTATTGCAAACTCCAATTAAACATATAAGTCATATATATATTCGTAATCACCGTAATTTTTTTTTTATTTTGATACACACTCGATGTATTTTGAAAACTTTAATTTTTTTTTGAGATTACTTTTTGCCGCCAAAAATCCATAATTTTGTTTTTTTTATTAATTTTGATGTACCCAGTGTCAGTCACACGACTAAGACGAATCTATTGACACCACTCACATATAAATACGACAAGCCGTTTAGGCTCTAGAGTGTGCCAAAGAAATATACATACATACATACACTCGAAATACATAACCCTCCTTCTGTCGCAGTCGGGTAAAAAAAGACATGAACAACTTACAGAAACCGACATTGTAAATTGCGCGCCGGGAGGGGGGAGAGGGTCTGCGCCAGATCCCACAGATAACGACGTGCAGGGCTCGGGAGATGCACGCGGATGGCTAGACGAAATAATGATGCAGCTGGCAAACATTGTTTACGAATTTTCATTTTAACACGTATGTTGCTCACGTAAGAGCGATTTACTCGTAATATCTATACTGCATCCGACAGAAATCAAGAAACAAACGAGACGAGCAATGGTTACTAATGTTATACGTACCCAGGCGTACCCAAGAGGCAGGGGAGGTCACCTGCTGTCCCTGGATTCAATACATACGTTTGTATGTAATTATGTACTTGTGTTGAATTATTGGGAACTCTATAATCTAAATATGAGATTTGCCCCCCTCTTGAAGTAAAAGCTACGCCCATGTGTGTGTACCATTTTCGTATTTTAGGTAAGTTGTAGATACTTCCCACTGAAATATCCTTATCGGTCAGCATTACGATAGTACTGTCATATTTTGATTTGCAGGATATTGTTAATTGTAGCTAGTGTACCCATTTACTCGTTTTAAACATATTCATTTCGCTTACCCTGTCTATTTGCTCGTCTCGTCATTCGTTTGCACCTATAACCTACATTCATCGCCCTTTTGATGGCCTTAATTACCTTATTTCTACTTAATTAGCCCACATTTACAATCCAAAATAACTTACGATAAAAACATCTTTTATAACTGCTTTTAATTTAACATTTTAAAACAATATAACTCCTCGTCTCATCTTGACCTACATACCGTTTGAATGCGGCCAGATAGCATTGTGGGCGGCAGGTTCCCATTGTCAGCTCACCTGTTACAGATGTAACGTCATTCTTCTGACTTGTCTGTAGACGGGGACGGTCTTTCTCTGTCCGATTTTTAGTTTAATAGTATTTTTTTCTGTACTCGTGGTTCTCAAGTAATCATGGCTTTGTTATACACACATACATACATATACACATAAAGAGAGAGAGGTTCATGGCTTTTATCCTCGAAAGGGTAGGCAGAGGCGTAACTAGTACGCATGCTCACGCCTTTTATCCCCGAAGGGGTAGGCAGAGGCGTAACTAGTGCACCCACATTTCGCTGTGTGTGAGCTTACAACCTACCGGGGACAAATTGCAGATTGGGTTGACACGGAGAAGAAAAATCCTATATCAATTTCACCGACACGGTATTCGAACACAAGATCTTAGAGCGGAAGTCGTACCGCGCACTCAATACAACGACACTGAGGCGTAGAATTGTTGGACCTTTCTTGAAATATAAAATACTACGTATTGCCTGCAGCTTTGATTTTAAGATGACTAATGGTCGATCTCAATATACTATCCCTACCGCTAAGTAAGAATAAACTAAGTAAGAATTATTTGTTAAACAAATTTTATTGTGAAAATATTTTGGCTAAAGATCACGGTCGCGGTTAAGGTTATAGATATCGGCCATTAAAATATAAAAGTAAATTGTACAATTTTTGGTAGAAAATATTATACTAATTACGCATCGAGATAAAGACTGCAAATCAGCGACATAGTTATGTCATAATCATGGAATTATTATGTACAACATCACAATATAGGCAGGGGCAGGGATTTCCCTATAGGCCGAGTAGGCCCGGGCCTAGGGCGGCAAAATTTAGGGGGCGGCAAAATTTGCTCGTGTTTGCGATGGGTGAAAAATTATTTACGGTCGAAAATGAACGAGGACAGGTTGAACGCTCTGGCTATCCTCTGCATCGAATCACAGTTGTTACGGTCTTTAGATTGCGATGATTTGATAAACAAATTTGCTGCTCAGAAAGCCAGGCAAAAGACAATTAATTGTGAGTAACGATTCATTGTTACTCACAAATAGAAATTGTAAGAATCAGTATCTGAAATACACTGATTGAGGTAACTAAATAATTAACTATCGTTTTTTTTTCATTTTAATTTAATTTCTATAGTTTATTAAATTTTTCATGCTTTACAGCACATAGGGGGGCGGCAATCTTTCGTAGGCCTAGGGCAGCCGACGTATCAAATCCGCTCCTGCAATATAGGTATGAGTGACAGAGATGTTTTACTAAGTACAGGTGATAAGTCTCTCGCATGCGAGGGGCTGTCTGGGTAGATACCACCGTAATGTCTGTTTCTACCGCGAAGCAGCAATGTGCAAGCACTGTGGTAAATCCAGCGTAATAACTGGGCATTATGAGACTATTATGTGTCAGCGTGACGAGTGCTATGGAGTGCCTCGCAGTATTTTGTAATTGAAATTTCTTTGCTGCATCGCTACTCTTTATGGCGGTCGTATCACTTACCATTAGGCGAGCGGCATGCTCGTTCGTCATTTAAATGCAATAAAAAAGTCTTTTAAAGCCTTTATAACTCGATTTGTAATTTTTGCCGAGTATTATACGTATGTTTGTCGCAAATCCACATCCAGTTACATATGCAGGTAAGTTGCTAAGTGAATGCATCGGTCTAGAGCACACGACTCCGGGACTCACCGAGCTCATTTCCGTTCAGTCGCAAATTCCAATCTACGGCGGCTAGGGTGGTTCACGAAATGAAAAACTTGTTGTATTCAAACTTCACCTTTTATAGCTAAATAACGTAAACGCTTAATCAGGTTAAAACATTTATTTATTTAATTAAGACGCACAACAGAGTACAATATTTTTTTTTGTATCTGAGAAGAGACTTGGATATTCTTTTAATATTTTTGTGGATAAGTGAACTATACATTAAGATAACCACTTAGTAAATGAAAAAACACAATTTTAACAATAAAACTTGCAGGCATATAGTTAATCCATGATGACGCGCTCTACAAATTTTCCTTTTTTTTTATGGCATTGAATGACGAGGCGAGTATGCCGTTCGTCTGATGGTAAACGATAAGACCACCCATAAACAGTAGCAACACCATCCAGCACCTTGACTTACAAAGTACTGAGTGGCATTCCACTGCGCTCGTCATCCTGAGACATAAGATGTTAAGTCTCGTTATGTCCAGTATTTACACTAGCTACAATGTCCTTCAAAACCGAAACACAACAGTGCATGCACACTGCTGCTTGGCGGTAGAAATAGACGTTGCGGTGGTACCCACCCAGACGGACTCTTACATATGAGAGGCCTACCACCAGTAAATTATCGCTTATCACTTACAGTCCAAAAGTGCAACCTTCCGCTTGTGTTTTAATTCTGTAAATAAGCATGTATTACCTATGAGTGCCCCTATATACTGCGACGAATAATCAAAAACCATTCAACCCACGCAATCTCCGCTCAAAAATTAGTAGCGCGCGTCATCGTAGATGGCACTATTCATAAATAGCCTTTGCTCGCAGCTCCGCAAGCGGAAAAAACACATCGGGAACATTTTTCCGGGATTAAAAGTCCATAATAATAAAGAGTAATGTAGCTTCCTATTGGTGAAAGAATTTTCATAATCGGTTCAGTAGTTCCTGAGATTAGCGAGTAAACAAACTCTTCAAATTTATAATATTAGTTTTGGTTAGTAGCCACAGAATATCCTACTAATAGTATAAACGAGAAAGTTTGTAAGTATGGATGTATGGATATCTGGATGTCTGGATGTATGGATGTTTGTTACTCTTTCACGTAAAAACTACTTACGGATTGCGATGAAATTTGGCACACGGGTAGATTATGTCGTGACATAGGCTACTTTTTATCCCGGGAAAATATAAACCGGGACTTTTATCCCGGGAAAACTCATTCACGCGGGCGGAGCCGCGGGCAAAAACTAGTATAAACATAATTTAGAAACATACATTCGTGACTCGTTACATAGGTACTTACCCTTAGCGCAAACGCGTGACAAATGACAATACGTAGTTACACGTTGACAACAAAATACCATTATGCGTATGAGTTTTATGTAAATTGTGTATGGGGCGCTTCGTTAATCCCTCACAAATGTGAGTTAATGGTCCGCTGTTATTTAATACTTGGCTGGGTTTGAGGATTCGTTCCAGCCTCCGAGAGGATTCACATATTTCCGCGCTATTAAGGTATAGACCAAGCATTAGGCTCGAGATGGAGGTTTGTTTATGGCATAATTGTGGGCAATTGCTCTCTATATTTTTTGCGGACTCGGCAGAGTTACTCCATTACATCTGATGGTATGTAGAACTTCCATTTTTTTAATGCAGTTGAATGATAACGACATGTCATTCACGTGATGGTAAGCGATACGAACGCCCATAAACAGTAGCAACGCCACACATAATTTTGAATTACAAAGTAGTGCGTGACACCCTACTGCACTCGTCAACCTGAACATTAGATGTTTAGTCTCATAATGCCCAGTAATTACGCTAGCTACAATGTCCTTCAAATTGGAAAACAACAGTGCAAACACTGCTGCTTGACGGTAGAAATAGACATTGCGGTGGTACCTACCCAGGCGGCCCCTCGCATACGAGAGACCTATCACCAATAATTAAGAATCGACAGTCGAGAGATGAATATTTCTCATCAGTCGACACAATTAAGTATGCCAGCCTGTTCAAATGATGATAAATACTACTAATATTATAATTGTATGTATGGATGTATGTTTGTTACTCTTTCACGCAAAAACTACTGAACGGATTTCTATGAAATTTGGCACACGGGAAAATATAAAGGGGGACTTTTATCCCGACAAAACTTTTTAACGCGGGTGGAGCCGCGGGCAAACGCTAGTTATTTATATTTCGAATTTCTTCTGACCTACTTAAGTTCTAACTTTCGAAGGTGAAAACAGCATAGTTGTAAAAGTAAGTACAACCCGTGATACTACAAGTTATTGATAAGAAAAGTTTTTCCGGGATAAAAAGTAGCTTATAGCACTCAGGAGTAATGTAGCTTCCTATTAGTGAAAGAATTTTCAAAATCGGTCCAGTAGTTCTTGAGATTAGCGCGTTCAAACAAACAAACAAACTCTTCAGCTTTATAATATTAGTATAGATTATGGTCAATTTTAACTTTGCCTAATTCAATTTCTCTGGAGTTTCTGCGAGGCACCCGGCACAAATAATTACTTTTATACAGACAGGGAGGTTAATTTAATTATTTCCCCTACGTTAAGTTTCATAGTTGGCGATGTTTTAGTATAAAGCTGTAGTCTAATGGGATAACAACCCAAGCTTTAGTTTGTAGTATTTTTGCTTTATTATAACATGATTATATTTATTATTATACCCACGGAGTTAAATACCTTACGTAAAATAAATTAATAAAAATAAATTATAAAAACTAAATTGCATGTATTGTGACTGCCTCGGTGGCGTAGTGCGTTGGTGGCGTATTACGGTACGAATGCAATGCTGAGGTCTCGGGTTCGATCCCCGGGTCAGGCAAAATGATATTGAGTTTTTCTATTCAGTATCAGCCCGGAGTCTGAAATGTGTGCCCGATATGGCAATAGACTTGCCCCCTATCACATCATGGGACGAAATACGCACGGCGAAAAGTAGGTGCATTAGTTGCGCCTCTGCCTGCCTCTTCGAGGGTATAATGCGTGAGTGTGTGTGTGTTATCTGTTATTTATGCGGACTAATAAGTTTTCAATTACTAAGCAGGTAATTATTTTTATGTCAACATCTTAACATTTTTTTTCAAATCTAAATTCAAAGACAAAATACACATTCGTTACAACTTTTATAGCAAATATGTTATTATTATTAATGTTTACGTTTTCAAACATACAATAAAACGCAGCGGTTTACTACAGCGCTGTGACAACGCCCTTATTGTTAAACTTTACAAAATTTAATTACTTTCACGATATAAACCGCACCTACAGTAAACGTAACATTTTATTTACAATTACAAACACGTGGAATCGAAACGACACGTGTCTTCCATTGTTTTAACGGATATTATATTTACAACTTTATATGTAAACTAGCTTTTGCCCGCGACTTCGTCCGCATAAAAGTCGAAAATGGTTCTAATAGGATTTTTAATTGGGTTTATTTTTACTATATTATGCATGTGTCATACATATAAACCTTCCTCTTGAATCAATCTATCTATTAATAAACCGCATCAAAATCCGTTGGGTAGTTTTTTTTTTATTGCATTGAATGACGAGACGAGCATGCCGTTCGCCTGATGGTTAGCGATACGACCACCCATAAACAGTAGCAACACCATCCAGCACCTTGACTGACAAAGTACTGAGTGGCATTCCACTGCGCTGGTCATCCTGAGACATAAGATGTTAAGTCTCATTATGTCCAGTAGTTTTAAAGATCTAAGCATACACAGGGACAGACAGACAGACAGCGGTAACTTTGTTTTATACTATGTAGTGAATAGTGATATGAAACTAGTTCAATAGTAGGTATGATCCAGTATCCAGTTTCACACTAATGTATCATTATCAACGGTATACGCGTGTAAACATGAAATTAAGCAAACCAATATCTTGTACATTTTACCACTTTATAGAAAGAGGCAAAGAATACTGAATAGGAAATGCTCAGTCCATTTAGATGCACGCATTTCAGCATACAACGTTTCCGTAGTATTATAATGCTCTTAGATACAACGTGCAAAAAAATCCTATTACATACTACTATTCCTATTTTAAAACATGGAAACTAATTAAAAAACCTTTTACACTCAAACCTTTTTTAAGAATTTGTCAAAATTAAAATTGATGAAACAATAGGTACTGGCCGTTGTTTCAAAAATTATCGGTGAACGCAATTAAAAATAATTGGATTTACTTTTACGACAGCAAACGGTTTTTAGAATTTATGCAGCCAAGCTTGTTTTAGGAATAAATTCATTCAACTTTTGTGCTTAAATTTTAATAATTATTATTTTAATATTAAATATTTTGACAATACTGACAAAAATATTAAATTTTAAAACCTAGGTATTATTTATATTAAATAAAAATGATTGCCAAAATGTTCACGTAGAACCTTTATTATAACCTCAAAATGAATGAAGATTCATTTATTAAAATTGTGTCGCTTAAAAAGTGTTCTTTTGTAATGAGGCATTTGACACGCATCGTCTATTCATGGGAGCCCTCTTTGCGGATATGAGGTGGCCATTCAGAAACATTTGCAAATGGAATGAGAAGAAATACGTACAACACTGGGCCAACGAGTTTTTTTTAATTGTGTTCATCTAAACTAATATTGTAAAGAGAAAAGATGTGATATTTTTGTATGTTTTTTTGTATAACCTCAAAAACGACTAAAATGTTTTAAAAATTCTTTCACTACTATGAAGGTACATGACCCCTGACCACCAACATTCTTTAAGCTACCCACTTTTTAACCGGGAAATGAGGGTAAACGCCGGTGGAGCCGCGAGCACAATCCAGTACACACTGGTGGTAGGTTTCTCGTATGCGAAAAGCCGTCTGGGTAGGTATCACCGAAATGTCTATTTCGGTAGATTTAGACATTGCGGTGTGCATGCACTGTTGTTTTGCGGTTTGAAGGTTATGGAAGTAAGCGTAATTACTGGACATTATGAGACTTAACATCTAATGTCTTGGGGTTACGAGCGTAGTGTAATGCCACGCAGTACTTTTTAATTTAGATCTGTAGTCTGTAGAGTGTTGCTACTGTTTATGGGTCGCCGTATCGCTTAGCATCAGGCGAGCGGTACATGCTCTTCTTTTCATTTATGTAAAATAATTTTATTGTCACCTAAATTTTAAAATCTTATGTACAGTTTGGTTGGCGTTCACTTGGGGAGGCCTACGTTCAGCAGTGGACGGCGACAGGCTGATTGATTGTTTGTTTACGAAGTGGACAATCTCTCCAGTGTTCTTATAAATGTATTCTTTAGATAAACCCACGCGGACTTAATATTTAGGTACGAAGATTTTCTCAGTATGTACCCACCTGAGCACAAACAAACTAAAGATCATCGTAAAATTATCAGTTCGCCTACGTTAACTTGGTGGTAGGTCTCTCATATGTAAGAGTCCGTCTGGGTGGGTACCACCGCAATGTCTATTTCTACCGCCAAGCAGCAGTGTGCATGCACTGTTGTGTTTCGGTTTGAAGGACATTGTAGCCAGTGTAACTACTGGACATAACGAGACTTAACATCTTATGTCTTAGAATGACCAGCGCAGTGGAATGCCACGCAGTACTTTGTAACTCAAGGTGCTGAATGGTGTTGCTACTGTTTATGGGTGGTCGTATCGCTTACCATCAGGCGGACGACATGCTCGTCTCGTCATTCACAACATTTAAGTGTGTTCAATATATTCTAATCAATAAAAAATTATAGATTTATTTATAAATAATAATATCAATTATAGCTCTAAATATTCAAGCGGCTACTTTACATTTCCCGGTATTTTGTTTCAACAACGTAAAACGAAACGCAAGAAAACCGGGCACCGGCCAATTTGAAACGTTTATTCCGACAAATCCCTCACAAAGGGTGCGGATTAAATTTCTTTGTTTCGGATATTTTTTCTTCTTTACTAATCCGCCGTATAAAAACTGACGCGATCCAAAACGAAATGAAAATTCTACGGAGCGTAAACAAGCCGGTGTGAAAATATAACGTACAATGTCTCTACTCTCTTTGCTTCTATTAGGGATTAAGAAATTATGATCTGGTTTTTGAAGTTTTAAATTTTGTTATTTACGGGATATTATGATGTTTTGATAGAATAAATTAACTGCCTTTTTACTGAGTTACAACAATTTGGAATGATATCTATAATTAGTTTTGTTTTAAAAGATCCTTCTTCTTTTTCTACCTTTCCTTGTCTCATTTTTTTTTATAGCATCTAATGACGAGACGAGCATGCCGTTCGCCTGATGGTAAGCGATACGACCCCCCATAAACAGTAGCAACACCATCCAGCACCTTGATGTGGGGATGTGGGGTCGGCGCAACACAGATTTTCATAGACTTAGTGGCCAGCTGCTTGATGTCAATCCTCGTGGGGGGATTCAATGCTGAACGAAGTTCATTAGGTCAAGCAAACTTATCCGACTTTGGAATCGAACGCAGCAGCTCTGGATCCATAGCTCACACTACCACTAGACACAGATCAATTTATGACTAACCTTTAATATAATCGAAAACAAACCGACTCAAAATACTCCATAGACGTGTTTCAAAGCAATTAACAAACTCATCACAGTTGCGGGAAGTGGGGCAAGCGTAGATGTTCCACAGTGTCGTTACAAGCCATTATCTACCCAGTAACTGGTTACCTATTATTTACTGTAACTCCATTATAGACCGGCTGTAGGGTTGGCACTGGCCACTTTCTTAAATCGGACCAATTTTCTTACGATAATGCAAATAATGATAATGCATTATGATTATTATTTTCATAATGTGGTTTACAAATGAAAGGTGTACAATTATCGTATTAATTTGAAGTGGATTAAGATAAGTACATAAGTAGTAGCTTATTAATAAGAACAAGCTGTTGTAAAACCATGTTGTCTCATGACTTTTAGGCGTTTTATGTGGTAGCGTTAAACGGCTACGTCGTCGAAAATTTATAGGCACCGTTATCTCTACATTGGCCCTATACGTAGGACCATCATATGCCTATTGCGCTGCAGATTATGTATATCTATACACGGAATCCGTATAAATAACAAATGTATGAAATAAAAATCAATTAATAAGTCTTCAATTAAATCCATTTGGGGCTGACCGTACCTAATATTACTTCCGGTGGCAGGTCTCTCGTATGCGAGGGGTCGTCTGGGTAGGTACCACCGCAATGTCTATTTCTACCGCCATGCAGCAGTGTACTGTGTATGCCCTGTCGTGTTCCGGTTTGAAGGACATTGTAGCCAGCATAATTACTGGGCATTATGAGACTTAACATCCATTGTCTCAGGATGACAAGCACAGTGGAGTGCCACGCAGTACTTGTTATTAAAAGATCTGTAGGGTGTCGCTACTATTTATGGGCGATTGTATCGTACCCTTGATCGTACCATCAGGCGAGCGGCATACTCGTCTCGTCATTCAGTGATAACAAAAAAAAATATTATACACAATTTAGTCCAAAAATAAATATTTTATTGACCACTGCACTCACAGCATGACATCAAATTCCGACAACCCTATCCGATGTAACAAGATGTGAGAAGTAAGTAATAACTTTTGTTTTGACCTTTCACAACTCATAATAGAGTTCGACCCTTTTACAAACTCGAGCGCGTCCGGACGACATCGTTTAGCTAATAAAACGGCGGACAATATCGATACGGAAAACTAATAACTAGTTCGTAATCGATTAATCATGTATCACGGCTAACTGTTCTCTTATAAAGAAACTGTAACTTAAAGGGACGTACCAACATTCATTTTTAATCAGTTCCACACACAATTACAATCCCAATTCGTGTGTTTGTATCTTTTCAACGTTATGAGCAGATCTCTCGCATGATGGTATGCGCCGTGACGCCCGTGACGTCTCATAAACATTAAAAATATCGTTTAGAGATTTGAAATAACTAAACACTGCATGGCACTGTTCAATGCACGAAGCTGAGATATTGGCAAGTTTAATGTTTGGTAATATATTATTATTATTGTTGAACAAGTTTAACAATAATATTACCAAAGTTGTGTTTCGGTTTGAAGGGCATTGTAGCCAGTGTAACTACTGGACATAATGAGACTTAACATCTTATGTCTCAGGATGACGAGCGCAGTGGAATGCCTCACAGTAGGTACTTTGTAAGTCAAGGTGCTGGATGGTGTTGCTACTGTTTATGGGTGGTCGTATCGCTTACCATCAGGCGAATGGCACGCTCATCTCGTTATTAAATGCAATAAAAAAACAAAAAAAGTTCTCGAGTGGAAACCACGCATGACAAAGGCTGAAGAAGACATAACATTAACTTCAATGCCCTTCAAACTGTAAAACAAAATGCGTGTACTCATAAAACTGCTAAGGCAGAAAAGATAAAATCGTAGCAAACTTATAGAGACTCACCTACTAGAAAATTACATAGGATTTACTCAATTCATAAAAAACAAACAACAGTGAAAACATCCTTACATATTAAAAAACAAAGTAAGTCACGTCTGTCTGTCTGAACGCTATAAACTCAAAAACTACAAGACGGATTTAAATTTTTAGGTTGGTGATATTTTGGACCCTAAGCAGAACCTAGGCTTTTAATCCCAAAAAAACCTTTCACGCAGGCAAAGCCGCGAGCAAAACCTTGTAAAACTTATTCAATTTTATCCACTATAAAGTTTGTTTTATTTTAATTTACCTCTAAGTAGACTTTCATTTTGATCCATTTATAAATAACTACACACAAAATTACATTATGTACCGTCCAAGCTAATCCGATCGGCACTTCGTCGCTTTCATTCAATTTTGGTAGTGGTCTGTAAATTGGATTGTTCGACCCTTTTACTCGCTAAAAAGATTTTAAGTGTAATAAATATGGAGTTTCTTTAGCCAATTACGTAGTTAGAAATAGTAGTTTTGAGTTAACAGAAGAAATTTTAAATATCTGAACAAGAAACTATTAGAAATACATTGTATTGTTTAAGATGAAACGATGTTTTCTATAATTATAATAGTTATTGTGCCATCACACCAAATCATAATATGTAATAGAATAGAGATATCTGCTCAATATCAAGATAATATTATCTTCTTCTTCAGCCCAGTGGCGTGCCTAGTGTTTTCGATGAGGGCAAGCCAAAGCTGATCTTTAAAAAATGTTCGCATCTCCGATTCATATAAAATGTGTACCTATAAGAAAGAAAACAAACATCTAAAAATAAAAATAAAAATCAATATCCCTACTGGGATTCGAACCTCTGCCTCAAGGCAATGTCCATACCGCGCACGCGATACATCTACGCCATCGAAGCACTTCATCACATTGTAGAAATTGGGTACCTTTATTTAAAAACGATATTGACCTATCGCAACCTCTGAAAAAAGTTCTTGTCCTAAAGATAAAATAATTAAATTATACCTGTATCCACTTATATTAAAAAAAGTAAAAATAAATTAACGTCGCCCCTCACGTTTTGTTTAGAAATTTTCAAATTTCTTCATAGATACTGTACCTATTTAATTGGACAAGATAATCAGGTTACAATTCGCTGATTACCGAAATTATGAAATGAAATTAATGCACTAAACATATGTTTTTGTGAATTGGAATTACTTTTGATAACACTAATAAATCATTTTATTAACCAGATGTACCTACCTATTCTAAACATTTGTTTCGTTCGAGAAAAATGTAATAACAACAATACAACTTAATAAGTAGTCGTATAACGTATTAGAGCATCCAATAAGACAATTCGTTTTGTATACCGATCTAAATACCTTTTAAGTTTCTTCAAATATATTTCGCGCAATTCGCCAGCTTGTTGAAAGTTATTGTTTTCCATCATAACCTAACAAATGTAACTTATTTTCGTCGATCAAAACTTTCGCAAAGTTTAAACCATCACAGCGAATAATTTCACTCATCTTTTTTGTACTTAAATGTTTATAATAACCCAAAAATCACTTAATAAACACAAATACTTTAGAAAGTATCACCGGCTCAATCAAAACAAACAATTGGTGTTGCCAGTAATTCAGAATAAAATGTCTACCACAAAATAAATGCTGAATATGTGAGCAAAACTTTATGATAAATAAAATTATAGTGCAATACACTAGAATAATTATAATAATTTTATTATAATTATAATTAATTTAAATTCATTACATATTCAAGATAAATTAAAAGAGTATGCTTTTAAATATGGAACATTATGTAGAATTATTGCAACCATATTAGAAGTAAATTCAAATGCTTGGCAACTCTAAATCAAAAGCTTGGATTATTTTCTAGTACTGATTGCTATAGAAACTTACTATAGCAGCTATACGTATGTGGTATCAGTTGATGCGTATTCTATCTAAGTGTGAATGAGACAGAAATATGGAGGCGAAAAGCCAGGTAAAAGCCAACGAGAGAGAGAGTGATAAATATATTTTATGCGCATCTAGCTATGTTTTGTATTAAATATGAAATGCGTGTACGGCGCGGCAGCGCGGTTGTGGTGGTGTGTGTGTGTAGGTGTAGTGGTGTGTCTATGTTAAATGCGCTCGAGGAGAATCGTTTTGACTGTAAAATTTTGGTTATTTTTCCATATCCGGTTTTGAGTACTTGGGTAAATAATTTTAGGGCAAGCCAGGCTTTTCGGCTTCTATGAAAGGACCGCCACTGCTTCAGCCTATATTATGTCCACCACATGCTGAGTGAGGTGTATGTGTACGTGGTGTATATACCACCACAGCTATGCTCGGAGTCTCTCTGAAGGACAAAATTCAGAACGAAGTGATCCGTCAGAGAACCAAAGTGACCGACATAGCTCTGAGAGTTAGTAGGTTGAAGTGGCAATGGGCTGGCCACATATGTCGCAGAACAGATAACCGCTGGAGTAAGCGTGTTCTGGAGTGGAGACCGCGTCTTGGCAAACGTAGCGTGGGACGCCCTCTGGCCAGATGGCAGGACGACTTCCACAAGAGGGCCGGCAGCGACTGGATGCATAAAGCAGCAGACCGGGCTCTGTGGCGTATCTTGGGAGAGGCCCTTGTCCAGCAGTGAGTCCACTGCTGGACAAGGGCCTCTTGCAGTCGCAAGACGCTGATGATGATGACGATGATGATGATGCTGAGTGTAGGCCTCTTGCATTGCACCCCGTGTTCTTCTGTCCAGGCCTTTATGAGGCGGACCGACGACCTGGTTCACGTGGCGCTATATTATTATGTCACATAAATAGACAATACAAAATTTTCCATTGAATTATTGCTTACTTACTATAATTTAACAATAACGGAACAGTTTGGATTATATATAGATATATATATACCAGCCCTATATTATTTACTGCCCACTGCTGAGCACGGGCCACCTCTACTACTGAGAGGGTTTAGGCCTTAGTCCACCACGCTGGCCTAGTGCGGATTGGCAGACTACACATACTCTAGAAATTCTTATCGAGAGTTCTCAGGTATGTAGGTTTCCTCACGATGTTTTCCTTCACCGTTAAAGCGAACGATAATTGATAAACAATACACACATAACTTCGAAAAATCAGAGGTGTTTGCCTTGGGGTTTGATCCTCCGGACATTATAGTTACACTGGCTACAATATCCTTCAAACCGAAACACAACAGTGCATGCACACTGCTGCTTGGTGATAGAAATAGATATTGTGGCCTACCCAGACGGCCCCTTGCATACGAGAGACCTGCTCTAAGCAAAATTCGCTCTATTGATTAGATATGCCAATATTTGTGTTTAACAGATTTATAGGTACGTTTTGTTACTTCAACAAATCACTCTAGAGGAAATATTTTTATAGAGCTATAAATATAATTGCCTTGTCTTGGCTCAAATGTCAAAGCACTTATATTGCCTGACTTGGCGTTATTGGTGCCATTTAGCAAACTTTGGATGGTCTCTGTCACATCATAAAACTAAAATTACATTAATAAAGAGTTGTATTAAATTAAATATACTCCTCTCAAATACGCACATACATACCCATCTCACTCACAAAACCAACGAACTCAATATCTTACTCATGAAATTACAACAGTCAATAACGGTGTCTTTTCAATTTTAACAGCGCTGTTTTTCTTTACTATGCACTCCCTTTGCCTTACTGTAATGTCCTACATAATTATTATTTTTTATACAGTTCAATCTAAGGTACAAGAATATTTGTCTTGACATTCGATCCAATCCTTGAAACCTTAACCTCCATAGATAAACTACAGATCTCAAACTCATACCACTGTGAGCCTGAAGATTGCTCTCTCCTTGATAGTACAATGGATAATTTTAGAATAATTACTCAGAGCATTCGTAGTATCTCTGCTAATTTATCTGGCCTACAAACTCTTTTGGCAAGAATTAAAATACCGCAAGATATTATTGTCCTTACCGAATGTTGGCTATCCAAGAACCCTAACATACCACTAATGCACGGCTACCAAAGATTTTACAGCTCAAAGAGGATAAACCAAAATGATGGAATTGTAGTTTACATTAAAAACACCTTGGCTGATATTAAAGTGCAAGAACCACAGCTTAAAGATGCTAACTGTATATTGTTAACTATCGGAAGCCATACATGTATTGTGACAATTTATAGATCTCCATCTATTAAAGATATTACTGGATTCCTCTGGTCGCTGGATCAAATTCTATGTAATAATTCCTCGTATCCGAATATAATACTAATAGGTGATATGAATATAAATATAGCTGAAAATAGCACGGATCCTAAAGCCACTGAATATTTGAATCTTACAGCTAGCCATGGCATATTACCAGCTCATAACATAAAAACACATTTAAAAAGTTGCCTCGACCATGTCATGTTGAAAACCAAACACAAAAGCACTACATTAGTAATCGAATCTGCTACTACTGACCATGATGCAGTGATGCTTTCACTAAGTAAAATGAACACCAGGGATAATACATTTATATTAAAAACAAAGATTGATAAAGGACTGCTTGAAAGTCACATAAAATCTATTAATAATTCGCATATCTACGGTATCATGGATGCTAACGAGGCTTGTACGTACTTTATAAACTCTCTTTCTACAGCCATTCGATTGAGTTCTAATGTTCATATTATTCCCCATCGGTTGAGAATACTGAAACCATGGCTCACTCCAGGAATATTAAGATGCATAAGAAATAGAGACCGTATGAACAAAAAACTCAAAAAATCGCCGACTAATGAGATCCTTGGGACTACTTTTAAGAGGTATCGTAATTACTGCAATACTTTGCTAAAGAAACTTAAAATGCAATATGAAAGAGATAAAATCTTAAAAGCTAAGGAAAACCCTAAAAAGCTTTGGAGAGCAATTAAGGAGGTTTCACATATCACTGAGGAAAATACTATAGCTAAATTTCCTTAACCAACACTTCTCGTCTCCGTCCAACTTTGATAGGACGACTAAAGATATTACAATTAAGCATCTTTCTTCCTGCCAAACTCCTGATTGTTCCCCATTAATCTTCAAACCATTTGCTGCTTGTGATGTTAAGAAGGGTATCATGTCGATCACTTCTAATGCCGTTGGAAGCGACTGTATCGGACGTAACATGATTCTTCCTATCCTGGACGAAGTCCTCCCTATAATTTGCCATTTATTAAACCATTCCGTATCCAGTGGTATCTTTCCTACTGCGTGGAAAGAAGCCCAAATCATCCCTCTCCCTAAAAAACCTAATCCATCTGCCTACTCTGATTTTCGTCCTATATCTATCCTACCTTTCCTTTCTAAAGTTCTAGAACGTTTAATCCATTCTCAACTCAATGATTTCATCTACAAAAATCAACTATTCAATCCTTTCCAATCCGGGTTCCGTTCCGGTCATAGCACCACTACCTCCTTGATTCATGTTACGGAAGATATCAGATCTGGTATGCAGTGGCGGTCCTTTCATAGAAGCCGAAAAGCCTGGCTTGCCCTAAAATTATTTACCCAAGTACTCAAAACCGGATATGGAAAAATAACCAAAATTTTACAGTCAAAACGATTCTCCTCGAGCGCATTTAACATAGACACACCACTACACCTACACACACACACCACCACAACCGCGCTGCCGCGCCGTACACGCATTTCATATTTAATACAAAACATAGCTAGATGCGCATAAAATATATTTATCACTCTCTCTCTCGTTGGCTTTTACCTGGCTTTTCGCCTCCATATTTCTGTCTCATTCACACTTAGATAGAATACGCATCAACTGATACCACATACGTATAGCTGCTATAGTAAGTTTCTATAGCAATCAGTACTAGAAAATAATCCAAGCTTTTGATTTAGAGTTGCCAAGCATTTGAATTTACTTCTAATATGGTTGCAATAATTCTACATAATGTTCCATATTTAAAAGCATACTCTTTTAATTTATCTTGAATATGTAATGAATTTAAATTAATTATAATTATAATAAAATTATTATAATTATTCTAGTGTATTGCACTATAATTTTATTTATCATAAAGTTTTGCTCACATATTCAGCATTTATTTTGTGGTAGACATTTTATTCTGAATTACTGGCAACACCAATTGTTTGTTTTGATTGAGCCGGTGATACTTTCTAAAGTATTTGTGTTTATTAAGTGATTTTTGGGTTATTATAAACATTTAAGTACAAAAAAGATGAGTGAAATTATTCGCTGTGATGGTTTAAACTTTGCGAAAGTTTTGATCGACGAAAATAAGTTACATTTGTTAGGTTATGATGGAAAACAATAACTTTCAACAAGCTGGCGAATTGCGCGAAATATATTTGAAGAAACTTAAAAGGTATTTAGATCGGTATACAAAACGAATTGTCTTATTGGATGCTCTAATACGTTATACGACTACTTATTAAGTTGTATTGTTGTTATTACATTTTTCTCGAACGAAACAAATGTTTAGAATAGGTAGGTACATCTGGTTAATAAAATGATTTATTAGTGTTATCAAAAGTAATTCCAATTCACAAAAACATATGTTTAGTGCATTAATTTCATTTCATAATTTCGGTAATCAGCGAATTGTAACCTGATTATCTTGTCCAATTAAATAGGTACAGTATCTATGAAGAAATTTGAAAATTTCTAAACAAAACGTGAGGGGCGACGTTAATTTATTTTTACTTTTTTTAATATAAGTGGATACAGGTATAATTTAATTATTTTATCTTTAGGACAAGAACTTTTTTCAGAGGTTGCGATAGGTCAATATCGTTTTTAAATAAAGGTACCCAATTTCTACAATGTGATGAAGTGCTTCGATGGCGTAGATGTATCGCGTGCGCGGTATGGACATTGCCTTGAGGCAGAGGTTCGAATCCCAGTAGGGATATTGATTTTTATTTTTATTTTTAGATGTTTGTTTTCTTTCTTATAGGTACACATTTTATATGAATCGGAGATGCGAACATTTTTTAAAGATCAGCTTTGGCTTGCCCTCATCGAAAACACTAGGCACGCCACTGCTGGTATGGAAGAAGGAAAGCTAACTGTGTTAGCTTTACTTGATTTCAGCAACGCCTTCAACACTGTTGATTTTGACATTTTGCTCTGCACATTGCGCTCTCTTAACATATCTCCAACAGCAATTGAGTGGTTTCGCAGTTACCTGTCTGGACGCCGGCAGCGTATCTGCATAGAGGATAAATATTCCTCCTTTTGCTCCACAGCTGCCGGAGTGCCACAGGGCGGCGTTCTATCTCCACTTCTCTTCTCAGTTTTCATTAATTCTATCTCCTATCAACTTCGGTCATCCTACCACCTTTATGCTGATGATCTGCAGATTTATACTCAAGCACCACTAGATAAGCTGACCGATGCAGTTATGAAGGTAAATTGTGATCTAAATCATATATGTCAATGGAGTGAGACCCATGGTCTGAAAGTAAACCCATCCAAAACCCAAGTAATTGTCATCGGCAGCCCTAGAATGATATCTAAAGTAGATTGGTCGCAACTACCATGCGTGTCATGTGATGGTACAATTATTCCTTACAGCGACAGTGTCAAAAATCTTGGGTTATACTTGGACAAATCTCTTACCTGGGGTCCTCATCTTCAACATGTTAGTCGTAAGCTTTTTGCGTCGGCGGGGTCCCTGCGTAGGTTACGCAACTTCTTGCCCATTGCCACTAAGATTTCGCTGGTACAATCCCTTCTCCTTCCCATCCTTGATTATGCTGATGCCAGCTATATAAATATCACTGAAGTACAACTAAATAAACTTGAGCGCCTCCAAAATTTATGCATAAGATTCATATTTGGACTGCGCAAATATGATCACGTGTCTGAGTTTCGCACTAAGCTCAAGTGGTTACCTATTCGTCTTCGCCGGAATGCCCACATTCTTTCCCTTCTCTATAGTATTCTATTCAATCCTCTTACTCCCTGTTATCTTAAATCTAGGTTTCTATTTCTTCACGACACGCATGAGAGGTCTCTTCGTTCATCAGAGAACTTGATACTGAAAATGCCTGAGCATGCTACTTCTTTTATGGAAAAATCTTTCACTGTTGTCGCTGTTAGGTTATGGAATGCGTTGCCAGTAGCTATAAGACGGGCGCAATCACTACCTGTTTTTAAAAAAATGGTAAAAGAACATTTGCTCAGTTCCTAATACTTTAATTGTGACATTGATTATAATTTGTTATACATTTTCTGTTATGCAATAATTATTTATATATATGTTTGTTTATTTTTTACGTATATAATTCATGTATTTTGTGTGTATGTATGTATGTATATATTTATTGTATTATTGTGTATGTATGATCTGTAAGTATTATTGTGCTTTTAATTTTAAATTATATATATATTTCGTATTTGCTTATATGTACGCCCTAGACTACCCTTTTCTTTATTTTCTCTTATTCCATCCAATGGTTGTCTGTAAGAGATTGCCTCGAGCGATAAGACCGCCAATTGTACCTGTTCTCTGGCATTGTTTTCTTAATCTTAAGTACATTGTTTTTGTTTTGGTGTACAATAAAGCTTTTAAATAAATAAATAAAATAAAAATATAGCTCGGGATTTATTACTAATTAACAGTTGCCCAAACAACTCCGTCAATTTGGTAAATGAATTTTTTGTGGGCGTAGGAAAGAATCTTGCGGAGAAATTGTCGAATGCTCATCTTTTTGATGATGATCATAATTCCAGTTTAAGAAACTCTACATTAAACTCGCTAGTACTACTAGAGACAAATGAACATGAAGTTAGTCAAATTATTAAAAGCCTACGCTCCGACAGTGCCGTTGGAGTGGATGGCATCCCCGCTTACATTGTCAAGCGATACCAAGCCACATTTGTGCCCCCACTTACATTTGTCTTCAATTTATGCATCAGGTCCGGAGTTTTTCCGGATCATTTAAAGAAAGCTCTCGTACATCCAATACACAAATCCGGATCTAAAACTAACATCTCCAACTACAGACCTATATCGGTATTGCCTACTCCATCAAAAATCTTGGAGCAACTAATGAATAAAAGGCTCAAAGGATACCTTGAATCCAACCACCTTCTATCAGATAGTCAATATGGTTTTCGCAATGCTAGGTCCACTGATGACGCAGTCCATGACCTTTCCAACCATATTGTTGATACCCTAGATAAAAGGCTTAAATGCCTATCTATTTTTATTGACCTGGCCAAGGCGTTCGACACCGTGTCTATTCCGAGATTATGTGGCAAACTGGAAAGTTTGGGAATTAGAGGGACCCAACTAAAATTGTTTGAGAGTTACCTTGAAAACAGAACACAATGTGTGAAAGTGGGTGATTTTGTTAGCAAAGATCTCCCAGTTGTACATGGAGTACCGCAGGGTAGCATCCTTGGACCTACGTTGTTCCTCGTGTATGTGAACGACATGTGTCAACTCACGTTGAATAATGGCAGAATAGTAGCATATGCCGACGATACAGCCTTGACATTTAAAGGCCCAACATGGCGAGAAATCTTCTTAGCGGCTCAGGTAGGATTTAATAAGGTCAAGCGCTGGTTGTCTACAAACCTGCTGACCCTAAATGTTGACAAAACTACATTCATGACCTTCAGAATAAAAAACACTGCTTCACTTAGTAGTACGGACAATCTTAGCATTACAGTCCATAACCAGGAGGAGTGCAGCACAGATTGTAGTTGCCCCAAACTGCTTCAGACATCGTCTACACGCTACCTAGGTGTTATTCTGGATAACAGGCTATCATTTCAACCTCACATAGAAAATCTGGCCAGTAGAATACGCAAACTCATCTACGTATTCAAACACCTAAGACATGTTGCTGAGCCTTATATAATTAATATGGTCTATTACGCGATGTGTCAATCTATACTATGCTACTGTATTTCCTCATGGGGTGGTGCATCAAAAAACCATTTAATAAAACTTGAGCGTGCTCAAAGAGCGGTACTCAAAGTATGCACGTTCAAACCTTACTTATTTCCGACTAAAGATTTGTACGAATACTGCGAAGTACTAACAGTCCGGCAATTATTTGTTCTTCACACAATAATAAGACAACATTCCACCTCTCTAATCCAAAGCCAAGTTCTCTTTCCTCCCGCAACCAGATCCAAACGTAAATATAAAATTCCCCACACTGTGATGTGTAAAACTTCTTTTGGACAAAGATTTTATTATTTCTTAGGCGCACATCTATATAATAAGTTAGAAAACCGCCTAGCCTATAGCAATAAAACAAAATATGACTGTAAAAGGATTGTTACTAGGTATCTCCTAAGCCTCACATATGAAGAAACAGAGTCTCTCATTCGCACTGCAATCTAATATTTAGAATCCCCCATCTTATTAATACCTCTCGCACACACATCACACAAACACACATACACGCACACATAAACATACACATATATATTTGCTCAGACATCCATTTGGGTACATTATACATACTACTCTATCACAAAACCGAGTGGAAAATTATTTTATTTTTATTTTTATTTTAATTTGTAAATTCTGTAATCCAAGTACATTTACATATATATAAATATTTCACAGCGTATTTCACTTGCTCTGTTTTCTTTAACATGTACTAGTTATAGTGACAATGGAAGGTTGCTGGTGCTTATAGCTCAGGTTTTCCTTTTTTAAGCACCAGCCGCACGAATATATTGTCTCTACTAGCACAATAAACTATTAGACTAAGCCACTATTTGTTACACTCATATATGTATGTACTTTAATAATAAATAAATAAATAAATAAATAAGTATTTATTATTTTATTTGAATTCAAAAATTCAATTAAATGGGCCTCAATTTAAGCCTTTCTACATATCCCGTGATTTATTTAACTTAGCCGGCTTTCAATTACAAACGTAATTACAAGCTAATATCTGTAATAAATGTTATTGTTTAGTGCGAACGTGAAATCTGTTTTAGTTTTAAAGTTCACCTGTGAGATAATTTTTGTATTATTTAGGCAAATTAAATTCTTGTTGTAATGGATTAATAAGTTACTACTCTCTCACAGTAGACAGATTTTTCAGTCTGAAGGAAAAGAGATGACTTGATCTAGAGCAGATCTTTCTGTTGTCCAAAACACAATATAATAATTATGTCCACATTGCATGGAAATATAATTTAACAATATATAATGGAGGTCCCCTGATTTCTGTAATACGGCCTGGACTCAGTTTAGAAATCGGAGTGTCATGTACGGAGTGCCATTGTACAATCATCTTATGCACCTAGACTATGTATTGTGTTGTGTATTTTTTTTGTCCTTGTTGTACCTCTATTTTGAAATAAAAAAATAATAAAAAATAACTTTAGACCATGTGTGACCATGTTCTCTATAGGAATTTCGAAGGTATGTGAAGTCTGCCAACTCGCACTAGGCCAGCGTGGTGGACTAAGGCCTAAAACCCTCTCAATTGTAGAGGAGGCCCGTGCTCAGCAGTGGGTAGTATATAATACAGGGCTGGTATGGTGGTGGTGGTTAGACCATGTAGAAAGAACGCGCCAAGTGCCTATTGTCCGAAGAAATCTAAGATTATATAGAGCGGACATTGGGAAAATTTTCATACAAAAATTTTGAGCCTGTTCGTCAGTAACTCAATCTACCGTGAAATAACAAAACGCCTGAGTAAAATGCATCAGAACATACTTTGACATAATCGTTTTAATCTTTATATACAGTAAATGTATACAGGTGGACTTAATGCCTGAGGCATTCTCTAACTGTCAACCTTTGGTTGATGCAGAGATGAGGCAAAGTGGGTGTATATAAAACATAAATAAGACTAAACATATACTATACATACATAAATACATAATATACATACATTCCTACATAAATATAAATATACTAATTCATCGCCCCCTATCACATCATGGGACGGAATACGCTTGGCGAAAAGTGGGTGCACTAGTTGCGCCTCTGCCTACCCCTTCGGGGATAAAAGGCGTGAGCATGCGTTACTAATTCATTAAAATATATGATATTAAAACAAAATAACTTCCTGAAACTATGAAAGTTGTGAATCTGCTACCATAACGATTTTTTAATGCTGTTCAGATCCCTTTTGACTTTTTCTATAGCAGTGGACACGTTATCGACACTAGCTTGAGCATACATTTGTAGGTCGTCAGCATACAGATGATACGCACACTGAAGGTTTTGGGTTATGGAATTAATAAAAATGGGGAATAATAAAGGAGATAGAATATCGCCTTGAGGAACACCAGAGTCAAGGTTACACCAAAGGGTGAAGGACTCACTAAGACTCACCGACTGCTGACGTCCTCGAAGATACGTTGAGAACCATTCCAGTGCTTCATTAGAGATCATCAAATGGGAAAGAATAGATAGTAGAATGTCGTGGTCGACGGTATTGAAAGCGTTCGAGAAGCCTATCAGAGTTAACACGGTGACTTTGGTGTCCTGCATCCCGCTCCTAATATCTTCAGTCACTTTAAGGAGAGCAGTGACGGTGCTGTGACCGGGCCTGAAGCCAGACTGCAGAGGACTCAATAGATTGTTCAAGTGAATGAACCCGGACAACTTTTTGTGGGCACAGGCCTAAAGCACCTGGGATAGGAAGGGAAGCAGAGATATAGGACGAAATTGGTTAACAAGAAATGGGTTACGGATTTTCGGGAAAGGGATAATATGGGCTTTCCGCCAAGAAGACGGGAAAGTACCAGTGTTAAAGATACAATTTATGATGTCAGAAATTGCTGGAAGGATATGGTCAAGGACAGTGACAATCATCCGACGACTTATGTTATCACAGCCTGTTTTGTGCCTACCTTAAGTTTGTACCTAGCATTTAAAATTTGCCTTCATACTTGTGTATAGGTAAAAAAATAGTAGATCATTATAGTAGTATTGTATGTGCAAAAAGGTGTCATGGCAAAATAATATTCTCCAATATCATTTTCTATTATTCCATACAAATGCACACAATATGGGCCCGCGGCCATTTTGAATACAGATATATAAAACATATAAATTAAATTTTCATCACAAAACGCGGGCAAATTGTATATTATTGACGGCGTAATAAATCAAAAGGGGTTCAATTAAAAGCAATAAATTATTAACGCAATGACATTTATGTTTATTCGATAATTTTTAGTGAAACGGTAAAATTCTTATAATTTTGTCATTTCAATTTGTTTCATAAATTATATCGATTGTTGTTCTGTGCAAACAAAATATTGAGCTTTTGATAGTATTTTTATTATCTTTAGGATTCTATTGTAAATGTATTATGACACAAATTGTAATTATTATTTGTTAAAAATTACAATTATTGATAAGTGTTACTTAAATTGTAAGTGTATATTTTTATAACTATGTGTATTATAGCAAACCAAAACGTAACAGACAGACAGTTACTCGCATTTATAATACTAGCTTTGCTCGCGGCTCCGCCCGCGTGAAAAAGTTTTTCCGGGATAAAAAGTAACCTATAGTACTCAGGAGTAATATAGCTTCGTATTGGTGAAAGAATTTTTTAAATCGGTTCAGTAGTTCCTGAGATTTGCGCATTCAACCAAACAAATAAACTCTTCAGCTTTATAATATTAATATAGATAAGTTTGAATGTATCGAAGTTTAGCAGGTCCAACATGATACCAAAACATTAATCAAAATGGTGTTACTTATAGCTCACAAAGCCTAGGAAATGTAATACGGTTTGGGATAGTGGATATTACTGTCATCTCGTTACGTAGCCGTAAAATATCACATTTCCGCTTTGATACGAACGTGAATTATCATTAAACGAAAGATAGAGGTCGGATTTTATATAGCGTATATATATATAACTTTTCTATATAAAACAGCAGTGTTGTCCATAACGTCACGCTATATCCAGATGTGTAAGCAGAGATTTTATGAGTGATGATGCTCTGTTATTCTTTAATGATGTTTTTTCACATTTCATGAGAATAGCGTACCTGACTAAGGTAGTGTGAACGAAGATAGCCCGGTTCTTAATATGGCCCACCATCCATGTTTTCGATATTTGTCTTGCAATGCAAAAATTTACTAGGTTTTTTTTTTCAATTCATTTATTATTAAATTTTATGACACGTAGTGATATGTTGCAATTTAAATAAAGTTTTTTTTTTATATTTCTTCATTTACGATTTTAAAATTAAGTTGGCTGCCATAGGTTCCTTTACCTTACTTTTTTTTTAAATAAAATAATCAAGACTGCCTCGGTTGCGTAGTTGTATTACGGTACGACTGCAATGCTGAGGGTTCGATCCCTGAGCCAGGCAAAGTGATATTGGGTTTTTCTACTCAGTATCAGCCCGGAGTCAGGAATTTGTGCCCGATATGGTGATAGGCTCGCCCCGTATCACATCATGGGACTGAATACGCACGGCGTAAAGTGGGTGCCCTAGTGACGCCTCTGCCTACCGCTTCGGAGATGAAGAAAGACGTGAGTGTGTGTGTAAACAATTTCCCTGAACGGTGTAGCTCTGGACGTTAGTTAAATGATACCAACTCTACAACCTGTACCTATAATATTCAGACAAAAGACCCTTACCCATATGATTCTAAAACGCTGAACGCAAACTACGCACAAAGCATTAGCTAACAATTCAAATAAATTACGAAAGCGCTGTCAAAATTCCCGCCCATTATACTTATCTAAATGTAAAGGAATATACCCATTCGGCCACTTTAATGGAATGTAACATAACATCTATCAATGTATCCACTGGGAAATATTAAGCCAATTAGTGACAAGAATTAAACACATTTAATGAATATGAATTACAGTTCCTACCGACTTCGATACATTGAAGAGTCAGCCCAAATGCCAAGTATACTTTTTTTTTTTTTTTTTTATTTATTATTTATAATGGCATTTGTGTTCACATTTTGCCAATGTCAAGTTTGGTTTGTATATTTTATTATCTGTAGTATGTCGAAGTAAAGCAGTGGCTACCTTACCAAGACTTTATCGAGGAGTTTTGGCAGCAACAGAAAAAACACTTGATTAGCACAATTATTTCAATTCACTTCATTTGAGCTCTTTAATAGAACTATATTGGATAATATACCACCATAATTATGCAATATAACACTAAATATCACCAAAATAATGAATTAAAACAAGAGCACCTCATGACACTTCCAAGTTCCCGCCAAAAACTCGCCAAGTATACTTGACATGTTTCGAACGTTAATTAACCATCATAAAATAATAATTCATTTTAAGTACATTGCAGCTTATGTTTATAATAAAATTATTAATGCTATACAAACTCGGCGATGTATTACAAAGCGCTTTCTTATATCGCATTGCGTAATGTCGAAGGCAGGTAGTCCTATCTTAGATCTATTAATCGATCGATTAGACATAAGCTCCGAAACGTGTACATTGCGTCCCAAAGAGTCGGGTTTAGAAACTTCAAGGGCTATTTTAATACTTAGAGGAGTTTAATCTCGGCCGATATCTAACTTTGATAGTGTTCGTAACATTGTAACAAGCAATTTTAACTTAGTATTTAAAGCTAAAATGTGGGAGTATTATGTAATGCGTTACAATCTCGCTTGAAAAGCCATTGTGTTTTTCTCTCTGTCGCTATCTCGGCTTGGTACTGAGAGCCATCTCGAGAACTAAAAATTTAAATTGCCTTATGTAGAATTCCTCGCTGTATTATTTTCTGTAGAAGCAGATGCTGTACTAGGTATCATCGTTTGCAGTAAAAGGCATTTAAAGTATTAAGTAGGTATGACTTAACAACAAATATTTTACAATGCAAATCTATAATTTGAAGCGGAAGTATTTTTTTTTTAATGCGATTATCCCTGGACCCTTTGATTATTTATTTACCTAGATAGACACTGAACGTTTCAAATGCGTCGAAAAAAATAGAGGCCAACTGTTGTCCACTAAATGAGTTTGAGTGAATTATTTTTTGTTGTTTTTCATGGATATAATTTTCTCCCCGTTTTATTAGAAACCATGTAATAATTGGTATCATTATGCGCGCACACAAGGATACGCAGAATGATGCAGCGATAGCGTATGACACAGCTGTCACGCATACTAGCTTAAGAAAAGTTGGCCTGTTTTTTTAGTTTCATTGCAGCGCGTCACTCCATCTAGGTATATAATTAAACAAAGCCTGGACCCTCTATTGTAGACAAAAATGTAAATGCAGTAGTACTCCTAGTTCAAGAATAGTGTAATAGTAATAGAATAGTATCATATAATAGTATCTTAGTAATATGACAAACGCGAAAGTTTGTGAAAATGTTTGGCTGTTTGTTAGAAGTAAACGCAGAAACTACTGAACGGATTTGGATGCAATTTGGCACACGAGTAGATAATATCCTAGATTATCACATAGGCTACTTTTTATCCCGGTAATGTGCTCCCATGGGAAATAATGGTTATTTAAAGACTAATCTGGTGGTTTTACTGGTGGTAGGTCTTTCATTATGTAAGAGGCCGTCTGGGTGGGTACCACCGCAATGTCTATTTCTACCGCCAAGCAACAGTGTGCATGCACTGTTGCGTTTCGGTTTGAAGGACATTGTAGCCAGTATAACTACTGGACATAATGAGACTTAACATCTTATGTCTCAGGATGACGAGCGCAGTGGAATGCCACACAGTACTTTGTAAAACAAGTTGCTGGATGGTGTTGCTACTGTTTATGGGTGGTCGTATCGCTTACCGTCAGGCGAACGGCATGCTCGTCTCGTCATTCTACGCTATAAAAAAAAAAAAAAAAAAAAAAAAAAATCCTTTAAGTAGAGGGCGCTAGCGTCGTACCGTGTTTTGAGGAGTTTTGTAGCGGGAAAGGCTTTTCACACGAGCGAAGCCGTGAGAAACAACTAGTAGTAAATAAAGTACTTTATAATGTCGGCTTCCCTTTAGAATATTTTTACCTTTCGCCGCTGCTAAGTAGTAGGTACTTACTATTATTGGTAGCTCTGCCCGCAGTAAAGTAGAAGGCATTGTATTTCTAATTTGCTTTCTCGATTTCCGTTCAATAAGTTGTAAAAACAAATTACACACAATGGAAATAAGAAAGTTGTACACCTGAGGAAATGTTTTGTTCATTATAGAATCCCTTATTTATTGAGTGTTGGTTCAGCATTTTTTGATGTAATATACGGGTTAAATTTAAATATCTATTTTCATACAATTTTATGATTATAAAGACCGTATTTTTCCTTTAATAATATCTAGACGACTGAGAACTATATAGCGTTAGATTTTATAATGCCCATTCGCGATTACATAAGTATCCACTCCTCACGCTTTTTAGCCTTGAAATGGTTAGCAGAAAGCGTAACCATTACACCCAATTTTCACCAAAATATTTCCTACGTTAGGTAGCAAACCCAAAAAGATTGAGAAAGGTAGAGGAAGCATCGAGCAAAGTGGCAATCCATAGTCTCTGCCTACCCCTATAAGACAGAGGCGTGATACTATGTATGTATGTAAATTGTAGGGTAGCCAACCCTGTTTGTGTGGCCCTCAGGAATATTTCGCGTGCTATCCCGAATTGTGATCAATTTATCGTTTGCGTGAGTGCTTAGTTATTTTCCCAAACAAGCCGTGTGAAAAGCCGCGTGTGGTTCCTTGTAATTAAGTGTCCGTAAATTCATCGTTTGTTTTTTCTCTACAAGGTGTTGCTCGTGGCTTTACCCGCGTGAAAAGCCTTTCCCGCTACATAATTCACTAAAAGAGTAAGAAGCTATCTATTTAAAAAAATCCATTAATTCCCATGAGAGCAAATTACCGGGATAAAGAGTAGCCTATATATTAATCCAGGACATGGTCTACCCAAGTGCCAAATTTCATCAACATCCCTTTAGTTGTTTCTGCGTTTCCTTCTAACAAACATCCAAACGAATTCACATTTTCGCAGTTATAATATTAGTAAGAAGTAATATTCATAGCTGAAGTTTTTGTTTGAACGCCCCAATGTACGAAACTTATACACCGATTTAGGAAAATTATTTACTAGTAAGATTTTTTTATGGCATTGAATGACGAGACGAGCAGTTCGCCTGATAGTAAGCGATACGACCACCCATAAACAGTAGCAACATCATCCAGCACCTTGAGTTACAAAGTACTGTGTGGCATTCCACTGCGCTCGTCATCCTGAGACATAAGATGTTAAGTCTCATTATGTCCAGTAGTTACACTGGCTACAATGTCCTTCAAACCGAAACACAACAGTGCATGCACACTGCCGCTTGGCGGTAGAAATAGACATTGCGGTTGTACCTACCCAGACGGCCTCTTACATATGAGAGACCTACCACCAGTACGTGGATATTGGATGCCCTAGAAAAGATCGATCGTGGAATAAAAAATAATTTATAACACGGACACATAATATAGCTCAGCTACTATTGAAATAACTTTAAAGAGAGCGAAGAATTTCCAGAGATGAGTGTATTTAATAAATGCAGAATTTCCTGGTTTTTAACCTCATCCCTTATAATAAATAAAAATTTATAACCTATTGGAAATAACCTAACGTACCAACTGAAACAGAAGCCCTTCAATTACAATTCACTACACCAATTAACATAATTAAAAGTCGTCATTAACATGGAAATTAATATGAACATTCTCATTATAAATGGCAATTCAGAAGTAATTGACGGCTGGCTGATGTTGAATTAATTTTTAATGTTAATGCGACAGACTGACCGTTTTACGGACCTTACGCTTCATTTAGATGGAGCAAGGATTGCTAGCATACACGTATGTTTTATATTGCAGTTACGAGATGAGCGGGAATCGTCTGGATTTTCTCGACATTTCACTTTTTTTTTCTTTTTTTTTTTTTTTTATTGCATTGAATGACGAGACGAGCATGCCGTTCGCCTGATGGTAAGCGATACGACCACCCATAAACAGTAGCAACACCATCCAGCACCTTGACTGACAAAGTACTGAGTGGCATTCCACTGCGCTCGTCATCCTGAGACATAAGATGTTAAGTCTCATTATGTCCAGTAGTTATACTGGCTACAATATCCTTCAAAACGAAACACAACAGTGCATGCACAATGTTGCTTGGCGGTAGAAATAGACATTGCGGTGGTACCCACCCAGACGGCCTCTTACATAATGAGAGACCTACCACCAGTAAAAATATCCCGACAAATAAAATCTCCCGGTAAACCGCATATCACCATGTTCTACTTCGATAAAAAATTAAAAGATGGAATCTTATACCCCATAAACCAATAAACAGTAGCAATGCCAAATACAAAGTATTAGCGCCCCGAGGCAATTCTTGTGCGCTGGGTCTTCACACCCAATGCACGCCCATGCGCGGGGGGACATTGGTCGCGGGCCGAGGCACTCAGTTCAGTGTGTATACCTCTTGGTTGGATAACACATTGAGGCCTAAAAGGGCCTGCGAACATTTCCTGGCACCCTTTTCCTTTCCACCCATCCTGAGAACCTTTCTCCATTCCCCCACCTTTCCTTCCATCATCCTTTTCCACTTCCTTCCCAGGCCCCTGCAGTCGTCAAGCCGGGGGACACCAGTATCCCATTCGCAGGTTTCCCCCCGTGTTGACTTCAGGATCGCCTACATAAAAAAAAAAATACAAAGTATTGCGATTTGCGTAGTACTCCTGTTAGTAGTTGTAGTAGTTTTAAGTTTATTTGTGTGCGTATCACATATATTACATAGAAACCTGAAGGAATTACGTCTTAACTGTAAGGTATAACTTTTATATGACATCCAAAACTCCAAAAAGAATATACCTACGTAGCCTGAAAAAATATATTAATACTAAAGTAAATATTTCGCAATGTCTATTTCTACCGACAAGCAGCAGTGTGCTTACACTGTTGTTTCGGTTTGAAGGACATTGTAGCCAGTGTAACTACTGGACATAATGAGACTTAACATCTTATGTCTCAGGATGACGAGCGCAGTGGAATGCCACACAGTACTTTGTAACTCAAGGTGCTGGATGGTGTTGCTACTGTTTATAGGTGGTCGTATCACTCGTATCGCTTACCATCAGGCGAACGGCATGCTCGTCTCGTCATTCAATGCAATAAAAAAAGAATGCAAATACTATAACATGTAGTGCGTACGTATACACACAGTCACTAGAATTGATGCTTTATATTTAAATAATTATGAATCTTGTAAATTATAGACTTGTTTGTCACTATTATGCAGTTATGGATATTGACAATTTCATTACTCCACTCACGAGACGAGAATGATACTCGCTTAATAATAATACAAAGTGGCGACACCACCCAACGTTGAGTTACATAGCTGAATGCTGATAGTATTGCTGGGCACAGCGCGGCGTTACGCTCTTCATCTTGACAATATGTTAGTCTTATAATTTAGTCCCATTAATATTTTAATCTCATAATTCTCCATTACAACAGTAACAACATCCAAAGTGAACACAACTTGAACTTTTTTAAATTTAATTTTAATGTTTTTTAACCACCTTCAAATTATTATTACAGCAATTCACAACGGCTGCTTCGCTACACTCTAAGCCTGTATCGTAGTGACCAATAAGAATTAGCTGAATATATATTTTTAATTCGGCGACAAATCTGATACACATCCCAAAAATCATCTCCATAAATAAATAAATTTAAACTTATTGACTAAGTACTCTTATACTATAAACTACGCACACAATCTAATTAAATAAAAATTTTCAAACATAATATCATTCCAGGTCCAACGTTAATAAGTCTTTATATTTATCATTTATCACCAAAAGAGCACATCAGCTAAGCTCCATTCAAAAACCACAATCCATCGTCTTTAGGTCATCGCTCGGCTCAGTGGGCTGTTAAATAGGTTTTTAAGGGTATAGACACCATTTTTCAGGGTAGACTTGACAACCATTTGGTGTATTGAAGCCTGCCTGAGTATGGAGATACGCGTTATTAGATTCGTAAGCGGTTTAGGCCCTGTAAAAGTGACAATGATTGTAAAAATTAAATCCAAATACGGCCAACGAAGGAAAGCATTGTTTTACTGTTTTAAATGTAGGTAGAACTGTATTCATAATATCATCAGCTATGTTAGATTCCATATGATAGCAGGTGAGTCTATGAGAGAAAATTGCACCAGTTGCACGGCTGCTTATTCCTACAGGAAAAGCAAGCGTGTTTATATTAGTTCACAATTTATCAACTTTATAAATTATATATTTTCCCGGGATAAAAAGTAGCCTATGTTACTAGCTGATAATGTAGCTTTATATTGGTGAAAGAATTTTTAAAACCGTTCCTGTAGTTTTTGGGTTTATTCGTTACAAACATACAGAAATACAAATGCTTCCTTTTTACAATATTAGGATAGATATAGAATATAGATAGCTAAAAACCATTTCGATCATCAGCTTTCAAACAAAAAACTGCATTCAAATCAACTTAAACTCGCTTGGAAGCTAAAATGCCCTAGACAGATATACAGATACACACACACACGCACACACATACAGCGAGACGTAACAATCCTTAAACTTATTACACCCCTCCTTTCTCGAAGAGGGTTAAAAACATGAAATAATATCGAACGTGCAATACTGCAGACGTTTCAAAGTTGTTAAACCTTTACAATATGTTTTGTCCAGAGCAGAGGGGTAGTGCAAAGGCTAGGGCGGGATAAAGAACTGTAATCAAAAGCGAGCCGGGCGCGATCTCCGACGGCGCGGCGGAGAGCGTCTCGCGATTATGGGCTATGAGAAACGCGTTAATTTGTAGCGGTATTGTAAAAACTATTGTCGCTAACATAAATAAGTAAAGCCTCATTTACGGCCATTTTCAATAAACGATCTAAATTTCAATCCTCGATCCGACCCCGAGAATAAACCAATCAAAATAAGTTATTTGTAAGCATGTCAAATACCCTTAGTTCTAATTGGTCAATTTTCGCGATTGGTGGACAAAAGCGTCTGAGATTGTTTTTGAAAACGGCGATTAGACAGATTTATGATTGCTACCCTTTAATTTTAGAAATAATAGTTTTTCAAATATCTGTCAAAGACTAGTATACGTCAACGCGGGCGAAAATTGATTCGCCATTGCGCATGTTCAGAGGGCGTGACTTTTGGAACGAAGTTCCTTATCGCGCGTTGTGAAAGGGGGCTAGACGGAAAAAATTCTCACGAAAAGTTGTCACGACACTTTTTGCTATTATCTTACTAATATGAACCTTAAATACAATGCGTAGAAGCTATAATTCTTGAAACGAGTATATTTTTATTTATTTTATTTATTAAAGTCATTAAAACCATTTCTTACTAATCTAATATGAACCTTAAATACATTGAGTAGAAGCTATTTCCCCAGCGTTGGCACGGCACGAGTACAAAAGAATCGAACGTAACATTCTTTTTTCAAATTTTGTTGATTTATTCTACTTTGGTTACTGACATTTATCAATAACAAGACTAAACGTGCTTTGCTCGCGTTTAAAAATCTACTTTATGTGGTAAGCGTAAGATCGAATTTGTGTTTAGTCAATCAAAATTTGTGATTAAAATGCTATGTAATAGCTTTACCGCGGCAGTCTCCGAGTGCCACACGTATTTATTTGTTTTTTTCTCTAGAAACTTATGTATTGGAACGGAAATAGGAAAATATTTATATATATACACACTCTGTTATATAAATAAAATTTTATTACAATTCCTTCACTAATTAATCGAAAGGAACTTCGTTCTATCCGGGTGTCCCTTGACAGTTGACACCTCTCATTTTTTTTTAAATTATAAATACGTACGATTCTTGCTAGCAATCATTAATCCGTCTTAAATGAGGCTTAAGATAATAATAATAACGAACAGGGGACCTACAAATACCTTGGATACAACCAATCACGACAAATACACTACAAAGAAATTAAAAAAACACTAACACAACAATTCCGCCATCGACTTAATGTAATACTTAAAATGCAACTTTACGCCCGAAACACCATCAAGGCTATCAATACCTTTGCTATACCCATACTTACCTATTCTTTCTGTATAATAAATTGGACTAAATCTGATTTAAAAAATCTGCAACGTATAATTAACACTTCAATGACTAGATTCCGCAAACACCATCCGAGATCTTGTGTACAGCGACTTACGTTACCTAGAAGAGAAGGAGGTAGGGGCCTCATCGACATAACTAACCTACACAACACCCAAATAACAACCCTCAGAGCATACTTTTTCAATAAAATGACATCCTCAGTACTTCACAATGCAATAGCCCAAAATGATCAAAATTTCACTCTCTTGAATATGAAAATACGAACACCACAAAAAAATGAAACCCTGACTGATAATAAAGCAAAGACTGAAGAATGGAATCGAAAGTCGCTGCATGGAAGGCACCGCCAGGATTTGAGTCAACCTAATGTCGACAAAGAGGCGTCGAACGCATGGCTCAGTCGAGGCGAGCTCTTCCCAGAGACTGAAGGCTTCATGACTGCAATACAGGACCAAATAATTGAGACACGGAACTATAAAAAACATATAATGAAAATATCTAGTTTACCTTCAGATTTATGTAGAAAATGTAATTGCAGTTCAGAAACTATCCAACACATCACAGGTGCCTGTAGATCAATAGCCCAGACCGACTACAAATTCAGACACGATCAGGTAGCAAATATAATTCACCAAAAGATAGCCGCAAAATATAACCTCATCGCTACACCAACAACACCCGTCCCATACTATAAATATACCCCAGAAACAGTACTAGAAAATACTAACACAAACTCTATTATGATAGAGCCATCTTAACCGACAAGACTTTACATTACAATAGACCCGATATCACTCTAGTTGATAAAAAGAATAAATCCGCGCTTCTAATTGATATAGCCATACCTAACACCCACAATCTACAAAACACAATAGCTGAAAAACTTACAAAGTACACTGACTTAAAAGATGAAATATCACGAATGTGGCATTTACAAAAAGTATCTATAGTCCCGATAGTTTTATCCACCACTGGAATTATTCCCAAACAGTTAGCACACTCCTTAACCATTTTAGAGTTGCCACCACAGACTTTTATACAACTGCAAAAGGCAGTGATTTTAAATACCTGCAGAATAGTCAGAAAATTCTTGCAGACAGAGTCTTCTACGCTACCAACCTAAAATACAACGTCGAATTCTGAAACACCCAACCCAGTTACTACCAACACTCACTTGGCTTAGGCCCGTGAATGTTGGCACTAACCGGTCTTACGGACCGAGCAGTAAAAATATAAATAATAATAATAATTTATTTCAGAAAGTAAAGTAGTAATACATAAACTCTAACAGTCTGAGCTGGGTGTAAAAAAAATACTACATTTTATAATATATGGGAGTATCTGTAGCCGAACTAGGAAGAACCTGTATTTCGGTCTACAGCGCTAATCCCCTAGATATGATTTATCTAATAGTGCCTAATAAGTATTTTGTTACAATAAAGATTCAAAAATAAAAAATAAAACTCAGTTGTGTAGAAGTCCTCTGTTTGTGTGTAATGTTAATGTACGCGTGTGTGTCAGAGGGTGTGTGAGTATAATAATTTATAATAATATAACATGAACATAGTTAGGTAATATAAAATGCACTTTTTATATATTTTAATATATATTTATTTATGTTTTAGTATATAAATATAAACATATAAAGAAGGAAAATTCCATATAATAAATAGTAATAACAAAAATAAAAAAAAATACTCGTTAGAATTTATCCATACCGGTAGCCAAAAATAAAGCTTTATATCATAATATTAAGGATGTTCTCTGTTTCTTCATAAGTTAATTTCTGTAGATATTCAAAAAGTTTAAATTTACAATCATTTTTATTTAGTGGATAGATGTTAATTATTTTATTTATTTTATTATATGTATATGGTCCTAGAAAAGGGAAAAATCTGTGGAAAAATTTTGTATTATTAGGAGGAGTTTCACACACACAGTAATTCCTCCGTTTTTCCAATAATTTTGGGTCATAGTGTACTTGGCCATGTTGTTTGAGAATTATTTTCAGCAAAAATAGTTGTCGAACAGTTAGTACTTCAAATTGTTTATAAAGTAAAGAAGTTGAATAAAGTAATGGCTTGAATAAGATGACTTTAAGAATAGCTCTCTGGGCAAGTTCGAGGGCCTTGAGAGTAGATTTTGAGGTACCTCCCCACGCAGATATACAGTAATTTAGCAATGATTGACAGAGAGCAAAATATATTTGTTTCAGCAGAATATGGTCAGATACATGTCGAAGATTTTTGAAAACGACTATGAGTTTACGTACTCTCCCACACAAGATTTTAATATGTTCTTTAAAGTTTAAATGTTTATCAATAGTAACGCCTAAGTACCTCATATGCATGACTTGCTGTAATGCTATACATTGACAGGAAGACTGTACATTGCAATTATGTGGCATTATGTTTAAATTATTAGTAATTTCTTGTTTCTGGCCCATACTGATAGATACAAAGGACACGGACATTGGGGACGGGAGTAGGGCGAAGGATGGAGAAGTGTGATATAAGAGAAAGGGTAGGAATATCATAACATTACGATACATTACATTAGATGCCGATAGACAATTTGAAGTAATCACAGAAACTCATAATATGTTGATAGTAAATATGGATTTAAATTTTGCACATAAAATTATTAGGTTAATTTCATTCTTTCGTAAGATAAAGGATGTTGTAATGAATTTAATTAAACAGTTACATAATCTTTGCACGTATAAAAATTTACCACCGTAAACGGATACTTATAACCGCATCGATATGAAGTACCGAGTATGTGACGAAACTAGGTACTAAGAATTAAACGAATTCCCAGTGTCCACAAAAAACAGCTACGATTCCGTGTTAAATGCTCTAAGACGATTCCATCAGGACCAATCGAATTGATCGGATAAATACTTTGTAATCTCGTCGTTGTTTTCGTAGCCACACAGTCCATTCTTGAGCCGCCTTTCAGTCGTTGAATATCGCGAATGTGTCAAAGCAGGGACTCGCTCTTCTGACTTTTGTATCCGACACACGTTCAATCAAGTCGTATTCACTTCTAAAGCCAAGCGATATCTATTATGTACACATAATAAAGTCGCCTGTTAGCGGTCTCAGGCTCAATAGGCTTTCAGAATTATATATATTGTTATTGGTTATTTACGGATCTCTCGGTTTTGAATGGCATTCGTGAACTAAATGGTTTAGATTAGTCGATTGAGTTTGTGTACTAAATTGAAAGACGAATCAATTTATTCGTTTTACGATTTAAGAGGATTTATAAGGATTATCTTTTGTAACTTTAATTGCACCCTAGATAGGTACCGTCCACACAACAAATTCTTTGATGTAACAGTTTAGGTTTTGCGTTTTGTGTTGGGAAAAGCAGTCGTGTAACACACCGTAAAGGTTCATGGCAAATTAAGTGAAAATCTGTACGTACATACAGTTTTTTTTTAACTTCCCAATATACAAAAACAAAACAGTAAATTTAAAAAATTTGGGGCCTCTAAAGCTGCGTGCCCTGTCCTGTACCTACATTAAAAGAACGAACAATCAGCACGGGCTGATAGATACAAAGGACACGGACATTGGGGACGGGAGTAGGGCGAAGGATGGAGAAGTGTGATATAAGAGAAAGGGAAGGAATATCATAACATTACGATACATTACATTATTGTTTATACATTCACCTTACTTTGATGTACAATAAAGTGTTAAATGAATAAATAAATAAATACGAGGAAAGGAAACGCGACGGTCCTCGCCAGCGAGGATAATAAAGATCCTAGCCTAGCTAACTTACCAAAATTTCACTCAGCTACCTAACTGATGACGACCCGAAGAAGAAAGCCAAAAATAAACTCCGGAATTATATTTTTCGTTATCGATTGTCGTGATTTTCTTCCTTCACCGACGCACATACCCCGTCTCATAGTATTTTATTACTGTCAAGTATTTTAGTCTTAATTTTGTATTCCATTTTGGATTTTATTTTATACGTTCGTATCGCAAATACAACCAAGTATTTTTTCATATTATATGTAATAAAAAATGATACTTTTAAATAGACACACACACACACACACATACACACATAATCACAACTCACAAACACACTTCACTCACTCATAGGTTGAGGCTATGCCTCACTTAGTCTTTTCTAAAAAAAAAAAAAAAATGTTTTCCTAGTTTACTGTACAATACAACGAGTAAAGGAAAAAAAATACAAATTGAACAATCCAGTCAGTCTCCACTCATCGATCTTTGCGATACAGGCCCTGAGCCTAGTGCAAAGTTCGCCGGTAATGATTTAATAATAGTACAACAATGTTTATTGTATTTTAGACTTAACACCTATGTGTTTTGTACTTTCCTGGAAAAATAAATAAATAAAATAAAAATAAAAACTTTTACTTATATTCATTTTCGAGCCAATATGGAAAGGCAAAAAATAAAAACAGATGTTCTATAAATATAATATTTTATCTATAACAGTTATGAGACATCCCAAACGATTTTACATATTGCTTACGAAGGTTTATACTTATAAGTATTATAATTTTAAGATATTTTTTCCAAGATCATAAAATCTAAGGGAATTGGTTCGAAAAGCAACTGCCACGATATATTTACTCAATTTTTCCAATAACTGCGATGCGATTCGTGTATATTTTCTTCTTTATGTATGCGATGAACTCATAAAATTTGTGGAGATGCGCTGATATTCTAAAATATAGAATTTTTATACGCGTGAAATGCAAAGATAACGTTTTTAAAAACAGAAAATCCATTTTTAGAGATGAATTGAAGCTATCTATTTGTACAGTCAGCAGCAAAAATATCTGTACAAAATCAAAATTTCAAATCGCCTATATATGCGTTAAGTTAAACTGAATAATTTTTTTCTTCGTTTGAGGTGAAGTAAATCTCTTTTATTTTATTTTTGTGAAAAGAAAAAAAAGATTAGATAAAACATTTGTTTCTTCTTTCTTTCTTTCTTCACTCACGTGATCACACTTATTTGAAGTTATTTTTGTTACATTGAACTACGCTGTAATTTATAGGTCGTGCCTTAGATCATTTTAGATAAATAACTATGGAAATGTAGGTTCACAAGGTGTGTCACCTTTTACGTCGAGAAAAGAGCCGTGGACATACAATATATTTTTGGTGACGCTATGCATTATTCAAGGGCATATGTCTCAATCAATCTAAAACGCCAGTTTGGCATCAAACCATAAACACAAGTTGCCATGTAAAGTGTGGCCATAAATTGACCAGATCAAGTTGGCTTAGAGCCAGCCAGCGATATCTCGCCTAATGCCAGATTATCTCGCGGCGCTCTTATGAAACTTCGACTGTTATTTATTACTATGGCAACTTTATGCTAAATGATGTAGGTGGGATTGCAGGTGTTTTGAGGATTTTTTGAGGTTATATTTGTTTTTATATTGGACTTTTGAGTGAACGGTGTTTAGAAGTGTAATTTAAATTATAGGTACTTTATTTAAATTAGATCACGAAAATATTTGGTAAATTCAACAATGTGGCCTATTTCTTATTTAAATATTTATTTATTCTTTAATAATGCGTTTAAGCTCTCAATCTTTGTATTGGGCATTTGTTGGGTCACCGGTGTTCACGTGACTACGATTAAACTGCATATTTTTACTAGTTATGTTTTGTTTTATAGCACAGTCACCTGAGTGTCTATAGCATGGCTCTGCCACTTTAAATGTCTACTTAAATCTTCGCATCCAATGTTGTTTTATAAATCGTACATCTTATTTAAACTGTTACCATGTGTTGCTTTAAAAACACAATGTCACGACGAGCTAGAAACAAGTAAAAACAATAGTTAGAATAAATAAAAACCCGTCGTCAGGTGGCGTTAAAGTTGTTCATTTCCATTCTATCGCGTGAGTTTATGTTGCCAACTTCCGAACTGAAATCCGTATAGCCACTCAGCGATATAAGTTGCCCCGGGCGGCTACTCTCGAATGCAAAGTCGATTCGCAAACGTTTACAAAACGAGTTTGTGACGTAAGATTAACGTTGTCGCGTTTGCTGCACGGTGAATGCGTATTTGATTCGATCTCGTTTTGCTTTTATATTGACGCCTCCCTGTATTATTAATCGGTTTTTTTTAGTAAGGATTGTTTTGATCGAAGTTATATCGTATGATATTGTTTGGTGCCATCCTGTTATCTAATTCTGCCACTTATCTCTTAGAGCATTTAACAACTACTCAAAGACTTAACAGCATCAATGTTTTGTGTTGAATACCTATTGTAGCCTGTGTGTCACTGAACAAAACAAGTGACATCTTATGTGTTGAATAATTAGTGCAAAATGGAGGTATTAATATGATTGCTTATTTTAGGATTCAAACTCCAATAATAACCTAATCATGCCATCTCGCCCAAGCAACTATACTCACGTATCGTTTTAAAAAATTTAAGCCAAATGTCTTCCGAATGTCAAACCGATAGACAGACATTAGACAATTTCCTATTCTAGAGAAAAAGGAAAATGGAAAACCATATTATATGGCAATGAATAAATTTTCCGTAAGAGCTATGCGATTGGTGTGTCGCGTCCGCTCGCAGAGTGTTTTCCACAATGCAGGTTTATCGTACAATATTATTTTTTTTTTGTATTATTTCACGAGTCCCAAATGCCTATCCATTTGAGGGTTAATAATATTGTTAGAGCAAAAATATTTTTTGTGAGTAAAATCAGTGGTACATATTTTTATTTAAATTAAAACCGTTGCAGTTTTTAATAATAGTTACATTCATTAAATTTAATATCTTAGAAAGTTTGTTACCACTTCTCATTCAAAGAAAACAAACAAATGTACTGACTACTAACAAGATACATATAAAAAACGAAGCCAGCAGCAGAGCCACAAAATAATTGAATCTTGATGCTCAGCCGCCTTGATTGGACGCTATGGGAATGGGACAGTTCAAAAAGCAAATCGGATACGTTGCAGGACGTAGTGCCAATATCCGATTGAAGTACGGTGACGTCACTTGGCAGTAATTGAGACGGTAACGAGATTAAAGGTCGATCCTGCATCCGGAAGACTGGCGTTTATCATGACCGGCGGGCGCCATGCTTTTTGTGATACCATGTGTACAGTCAGCAGCATAAGTATCTGTTCAAAATCAAAATTTCAAATCGCCTATATACGCGTTAAGTTAAACCGAAATATTTTTTCTTCGTTTGAAGTAAAGTAAATACCTTTTATTTTATTTTTGTGAAGAGAAAAAAAAGATTAGTAAGAACACAAAAGTATGTAGCCAATTTGAAATTTTGAATTTGTTCATCTACTTATGCTGCTGACTGTACCTACCGACTGTGTCTCGTTGTTTTTTTATTTACACATCACACATTTCGATACATACTTTTGTATTATCCGTGTTTTGATTTATAGACTCAAATTTAGGGATGATTATTCCTTGTCCACAAGTCAATTTTTTTTTGCATAAGTTTTCTTCCCTCTTCAAGGAGCGGGTGTAACAGGATTTTTATGTTTATTGAAAAAGAAAATTGAAGATTATAATTTCTATTAATTTACCGCAAACTTTTTTTTGCGACTTAAACCAATGGATACCGGGAGAGGGGTGCAAGAATGAGATATAGACAATATCAAATTAAAATCATTACCCTTCCTGGCTCCGCCGTAGCCGGGTAAAAAAATATTACTATTATTCTTGGCAAAATCTATGGCAATGCTTAACATCTACTACGGAGGATATAATAATATTATGGCCAAGCATATTCAAATACCCGCGCGATTTGAATTTGGTATTTAAACTAATTAAAGATTATAATAATATGTAGTATGGTATATCGTAGATGCATATGCACCTACCTTAAATAATCCTGTCCGTGATTAAACCAAGGAAGAGATCTAATTACCAAAACTAAATTGATTAGGTAATAGGTACACGAGCCCGTGTCAGTTTCAAGAATTCCAATTTGAATTAATTTATTTTCAAACAAATCAATTAGACTTGATATAAATTAATTTTGAAAATAAATGGATCGTTCTGGGACTTGATGAATTAATTAAAGTTAAAATATAAAGCAAAATTAAATAATTGGGAAGGATTTCCTTCTATAATTATGGTGTATTGATTTCTAGATGAGATGACTGGATTGGTGGATTGAACTGGACGCATCAAGAGTAGTGCAATCTTGTTATGAGTCAAACGAAAGAATTACACCTAATAATTTACTGGTGGTAGGTCTCTCATATGTAAGAGTCCGTCTGGGTAGGTACCACCGCAATGTCTATTTCTACCGCCAAGCAGCAGTGTGCATGCACTGTTGTGTTTCGGTTTGAAGGATATTGTAGCCAGTGTAACTACTGTTATGGACGTTATTGTTGTGTTACTGTTTATGTTATTGTTACTGTTTATGGACGCTCGTATCGCTTACCATTAGATGAGTGGCATGCTCGCCTCGCCATTCAGTAGCATTTAAAAAAATCGTTAACACAAATAGAAATAAAATATGGGAACGATATATCCTCCCGATACGTCTATTGCTAGGTTATGTCATTCTCATACGAAATATGGGCGTTAATAATTGTAGAAAGGTATCTAGGCTACGGCCATAACGTAATGGAGCGTAGAATTGACTACCGAGACAAAGATCCATCTGCCCAAATTCTAAGGCAACCTTTGTATTCTCGCAGTATCGTGTTAATTTTTTGTTAATATCAGTCGCTTTAACGGCGAGGGAAACATTGAGATAACACTGATTACTGTGGTAGGTCTCTCATATGTGTTTCGGTTTGAAGGACATTGTAGCCAGTGCAACTACTGGACATAATGAGACTTAACATCTTATGTCTCAGGATGACGAGCGCAGTGGAATGCCAAACAGTACTTTGTAACTCAAGGTGCTGGATGGTGTTGCTACTATTTATGGGTGGTCGTATCGCTTACCATCAGGCGAACGGCATGCTCGTCTCATCATTCAATGCCATAAAAAAAAATAAAAAAAATAATAAGTTAATTCTACCGCCTATACGCTCTCAAAAGAAAAATGCATGCCTTGCCGATTACCCAGTGGAAAGGAAATAGATACTAGGAAAGTGGGTGGATGGGGTGATTATTTGGGCATCTGAATATCGCCCATACCATACGAATCTTAAGAATCTGTTATGTCGGTGTTCTTTAGCAGTGGTCATGCTTCAGTCGATTCCATTAATTAAACGCTTACATTAATTAGACAATGTCTGCAGCGTGGCTCTAAGTTTTCACACACATATCACGCCTTTATCTCCGAAAGGGTAGGCAGAGGGCATTCACTTTTCACCATGTTCCGTTCCATGTGTGATACAACGAGCCTATCGCCGTATCGGGCGATGGTATAGACCAGAAAAAACTAATATCACTGCCGAAATCGGGTTTCGAACCCGAAACCCCAAAAGCTATCGTACTGCGCTCGAAATACAATTACACCACAAACCACAATACGCATCTAAACTAATTTTCAAAACAAAAATACACATCAATAACCTCTTATTTAAAATTCGGTTAGATAATATAAATTGATTCCGAATGACGCGACGAGCATGTCGCTCGCCTGAAGGTAAGCGATACGACAGCCCATAAACAGTAGCAACACCATACAGAACTTATTAATATACGGAACTCTACCTATAAAAACGATTTCAAACGATTTACACTTTGAAATGCTTTTTAAACTTCCATGCATTGAGTATTTTTGGAGGCACAAAGTACTTAAACTGCAGCATTATTAAATTCCGACTTCAAAGGTCTTTGACTCCTTTCCGATACGAGGAATCAGCAGACGTGTCCGCAGGGTGAAGTTCATTGACCGATAGTTACGTTTAAAAGAATAAAGTGTATTTAAGTTCGGTACTTTGAGGGGTGATCTCTTAAGTTCGGGGGCTTAAACAAAAAAAAATACTTACACATAGATAAAACTGTTATTTAATAATTATGCTTGTTTTTCCTATCATATTTCGACAAATATAAACTTTGAGATAAATGAAATAAGAGTTATTTTATCCAAACAGTCAACCAAAACAAACCAAAACCACGAATGATCAAAAGGTATACACTAATGGACTTCAAACTCCGTTGTTTTTATTTTAGCTATAAATCCGTTTATATCGTCGAATCGTACTCGGAGCTGTCGTAAAACTGCACTTAAATTTGCCTGTTCTACCTCACTTAAACCACTCTCAGTTGTGCACTTTTCCCGCATTTCCATTAACCCATGTGATTTCGGGCTGTCAAAAAAGAATACATAAAAATAGACTTTATTTCATACCCATTAAGGGCGCTCTTAAGCTCGTTATTTAACCGCGATGACGTCACTTGTGGCTTGGTCACGAAGGTATTAAAGTTGCTACTAGGATTAATAACATAATTCTTTACTATGTTGGGCTGGCGGCTCCTCCCTCCTGAATCTACAGAATAAAAATCCTTCTGTTAACATTCGGATCAAATATTTGTATAAAATAATGGGACATGGTCTCTGTGTGTGTGCCTAATTTTAGATTGGTAAGTTTCCTTCCTTCTGTGAAGTTTTTTAAGTTTTCTTCTAATGTTCTAAACATCTTCCCATATTTTATAATATAAGTAGAAAATAAGGATTCAAATAGTGCACAGTTTTTATTAAATTGAGAAATAAACTAAGTAACATAGATTGAAAAGATTATTATATTTGTAGTACTTTCTACGAAGCAATAGCTGCGAACGACCTTTCTTGCGTGCTACGAACGAGCTTGCATGCATATTGTTTGTACGTGCGTGCATAATTTATCGTATTGTACATAATATTATGTATGCATATACGTCTCACTAGGGAAACATATATACATTATAACCTGTCTGAATTTAAAAGTGAAAACTAAATTAGTATTGAAGTTTTTTTGCTCAACAGTGCTCACAGAATATAGGTGTAAGAAATAGACATTGCGATGGTACCTACCGAGCGGGGCTTACACATACGAGAGATCTACCATCAGTAAATATGAATGATGATTGAAAATCCACCTTAATGGTAATAAATATTTATTGAAGAATATTTTATATACTGCCTGCCTCGGTAGCGTAGTTGTATTACGATATGACTGCAATGCTGAGGTCTCGGGTTCGATTCCCGGGTCGGGCAAAATGATATTTGGTTTTAAATTCAGTATCAGCCTGGATTTTGGATATGGCGATAGGCTCGCCCCCTATCACATCATGGGACGGAATACGCACGGCGAAAAGTGGGTGCACTAGTTGCGTCTCTGCCTACCCCTTCCGGGATAAACTGCGTGAGTATGCACTTGTGTGTGTATTTTATATAGGTCACAAGCATTTTGAGCATGCGGCGCTCCGTGCGGTTGTGCGCTTCGGTGCCTTTTGGCAAAACTTGTTCATCGCCTTGCAAAACCATTGAAAACGGCAATTGAATACTAAATATTGACAGAATTCGATATTTTTTATAATGTGGGCCAAAAAACCCAAGTGACTTATTTATTAAGACCTTCTAAATTAGTGTGTTAGTAACGTGTATATTTACACGCTTCTTGATGTCCGGCAGTCATCATTGATCTTCAAACCTATAGATAATAAAAAAACAAATCCCTTCCTAGCCGATTTCGGCCACGGCGGCCAGTCTCAACGGAGATCAGCCAGGTACGCAGGAGATCTTATAGTGCACAAATGTGTGCGCAATACACAGGTGCACTCGCTATTCCTTCACTCTCATAGTTTGGTGAGACGGCAATACGATATGACCGGAGAGAGATTAGGCGCAGGACCAACGGCTTCATGTGCTTTCCGAGGCACGGGCGTATCACACCGCCAACTTCCTGAATCCGAGCTGTGATTGAGTCAAAAAGTTTCAATGTTTTTGGCCCGACCCGGGATTCGAACCTAGGACCTCAGCGCGCAATTCGTACTCTTAACGCGTACGCAATACAACTACGCCACCGAGGCAGTCATTATAGATAATAATTATACGGGTATTGACCGCACAACTGTGTCTCTCTAAAGATTGTTTAAGTTTCTAAGCATTACTCAGTCTTTTTTGTGCTTTATACTATAAGCACAGAATACTAATAGTACTACGTCTATAAGTTATAACCTTAGAAGAGACTATAATGCAATTCCTGATAGTAACAGCCATAAAAAATGTATATAGCATCGCTTCTTTCTAGAATTGGATTCTATTATTGTGTTCGATTCACACATTGGCGTTATTAAGTTAGATAGGATTCTGAGACGTCGAACAACGAACCTTAGCAGTTTTTATTGTTTTGCGAACACTTGACTGTGGTAACATTTCTCGAAGATATCTCGGTATTATTATTGAAACAAAAGCTGTAACTTTGTTTTTTAAATAAAATATATTTTTAAATGTAGAACATTCAATAACGGTCCAATTTTGTTTATCCTGCTTGTAAGCTAAAAAAAGAAATCACAATTTCGCTCACAAATGTTCAATTTAGAAATGAGGAGGACCATTCACAAAAAAATACACCCCAGGTTGGACGTTTAAAGCCTGTTTTCTTACAATACCGGGTATTATTTATATAAGATAAAAAAAGAATTGAGCTGTTTAGCATTCGAATGGTGACACTTGTTTTTTATTATCTTTATTTCTTTTTTTATACAATAAAATAAGCCTTTATTGCTGTTCGCTTTCTCTGAATTAAAGTTACAGATTGAATGATTCGATATTCTAATGAAGCTATATAATATAATAATAATAATACCAGCCCTGTATTAAATACTGCCCACTGCTGAGCACGGGCCTCCTCTACTACTGAGAGGGGTTAGGCCTTAGTCCACCACGCTGGCCTAGTGCGGGTTGGCAGACTTCACATACCCTCGAAATTCTTATCGAGAATTCTCAGGTATGTAGGTTTCCTCACGATGTTTTCCTTCACCGTTAAAGCGAACGATAATTGATAAACAATACAATTAAATATAATTATAGCTATTTAACCTAATTTTTAATTTTATCAATATTATCACCATCTATACCTACAATATCGGCAATCGGTGGATCTGCTTGTGAATCAGCTAGTCTTTCGACAAAGGCCTCCTCTAAAGTTTTTCAATGTATTATATCCAGTGGTATGCGGGGCCATCAGCGTCTGAATTGCCTTCCTTTACATCTCTTGCTGTCCCTAGAGTACAAATAAGATCACAGAGGGGTACCCGAGCGTCACCAGCACTTATAATACGTACCAAATAATATTATAATCTCAACCGAGATATGCGTCCTTTCACGGTTGGCAAAATATTGCTAGCATATCTGTTTCGTAACCGTAGTTTAATGTTAAATGTAACAATACTCTATTCTTAAATTCGCGTGATGGTGGTATGTGTGTGAGAGCGAAGGCGATTCAAATTCGCACACATTTGCCGCCAACTAAACGGGCCATTCCCGGTAGCCAACGGGAGGCCGCGCGCCCGCGCCATCGAACGGATGGAATAGTTACCAAGGTCGGTGCATCTATGGCGGCACGATCCCCGGCGCGCTTCATAATTAATTGAATAAACTATGTAAGTTGGGCTGTCTGAGCACCCAAAATCCGTACACCGTGTGGACTAATTGTGTGTAGTGCCCTGGTAATATAGTGACGGAGTGCAGCAGCAGACCAAGGCGGTTTCCTGGCGTCGCGTGGAGTGGCAGATGTGAGTACTTGTGCACATTTCCATCGTCACGCGAAGTTTCGATTTTGTCCCTATGTACCATCACGGTACATATTTTGGTGCCGAAACCCGGGAATAGCGAACATTATTGGTCCGCTATTTCAATCATTTAGTCTGAGTTAGTTCGACAAACTTGTCTCGAAAGTCGAAACATTACGATAACCCGCCATTACACGTTTTCATACATAGTTCAATCTAATTATCCAGCGAAGGCATATGATTATTTGCATAACCTATTAATCCGTTGTATTTTCCAGTGATTTCTGTAATCAAATTCATTCATTTGCAATATAGGTAACAAAATAAATTGTTACACGTGCTAACATTAGGTACTTATATAGCGGCGAGATTACCTCGTAGTGCCTAATTGTTGTAATTGTTACCGATTCAGTTAATAATAATAAAAAATATTATTGGTTTGAGTAGCTATTTCGTTATTACAGTTAATCGTGGTAAAATCATTCTCCCGATGCAAATAATTAAATCGTAGTCGTTTAATATCCGCCATTTTGCAGTTTGAGTTGCGCCGACGTACGTTTGCCGCTTATGTATTACATAGTAAATACAAAACCTCGTTAAAACGTTCTCGTACTAGCCGATGTGTTATAATTATTTACGTTTGTTTATTGTGATTTATTCGTCTCGTTACCTTCGTTACATCTATTCTTTTAAATTCGTTGGTGTTTCGTCGTGTTTCGATCCTCTCACACTTACACTTCGTCATATTAATTTAACACATAAGCTGGCTTGTACGTAGATTCAATCCCGTATCGGTTTTAATACAAGAGGTGTCGTTCATCCGTATTTAATTCTAGCGACGTCTATTTATTAAAACAAACACATTTAGGTGCTTACCTACATCATAATAAGCGGCATAAGTACATTCATATACTTTCGTTACTATCCTTTATATACGTAAGCCATTCGATCAATCCTACTATTGTCGTGTATGAATACGTTAGTGCTATATACTTTAATCGTTGCAACTAATTCGTATAGTACTATTTCCCGCGACAAACAAGTAGGTTGTAACAATTTTCGGAGGTATATTATAATTCTTATATTATATACTTAGGTTCTATTTCGTTGTTTACCATTAGGTAGTACATACTTTAGGTACATTCAGTCACTCATTAGCTGTGCCCACTATTCGAACTCGTGCGTTTTACTACCCGACATTATTTAGGCCTATTTATCGCGTATAACGCTTCCATCCGTAACAGGGTAGGCTGTGAGTATAAAGTTTGCTAAGTTTAACATTTCGTTTAATCGTTTTAATAATCGTTTATGATGTCGTCTCGTGGGGTACGCGTTTGTAAGCCTAAAGTGAGTGTATCTAAGTCGACCTTGGATCGCCCAAGGACTCAGGAGTTGTCTGTGCTTCGCCGCAAGCGTACCCTCCCCTTAAATCGTTTGAAGAAACTTCTAGAAGTTGCTAAATTAGCAAAAGATGATGAGTCATCCTTAGATTTATTTAGTGTTCATTTCTCTGCGTTACCTAAATTCATTGATAGTTTTGAGACCGCTCATTCGGACATTTTGTGTGTTATCGATGATGATGATTCCGAGCATGAGGATGAAATACGTAGCGAGTTCGATGATATTCTTTTTGAGATTTTGGCAATCCATAGAAAATTATTTCCTGAATCTAACTCTGAACCGTGCGATAAAAAAGCGAATTCGTCGTCGGGATCTGACGTCAAGTTACCTAAAATTAACTTACCATCTTTTTCCGGGGAAATAAAAGAGTGGCCAAAATTCATTGACTTGTTTAATTCGTTGATTCATAATAATGAATCACTTTCGGACACGAAACGTATGCAGTATCTCGAGACATGTCTCAGTGGGGATGCATTAGGTGTTATTCGATCTTATCCCATTCAAGGTAAATATTATTGCGGCGCGTATGAAGCGTTGGTCGCTAGATATCGAGATAAACGAGAGTTGTCTTTTACGTGTTGGAAAGAAATCTTAAATATTAATTTGAAATCCCTGTCACCTGTCGAATTTCGTCGTAATTTAGATTTAATAAATGAAAATTTAAACGTATTGTCTAGTCTCGACCTTCCTACTCACGAGTGGGACTTCGTTCTGTGTTATTTGGTATTGTCGAAATTAGATACCCAGACTCGGCGTTCTTTTGAACAAAAACAGGAGGCTACTGAACTACCGCAGTACCAGACATTGAAAACCTTTTTGTTTAATAGAGCTGATGCTTTAATTCGAGATAATCATTTTTCATCGAGTACGCAGGGTAATTCTGATGTAGGAAAATCATCAGATAAACCGAAACCGCTTAAAATCACGTCGTCGAATAATTCTAAGTTTCAGAAGAAAACGACAGTATTTCTTTCCAATAGTACAGAGAAATCCGCCTCTAAGAGGAAGTCCGTTTCGCCTTCTTCTCGTCCACCTGTAGCGATATCCGTTAAGTGCTCATTTTGTTCGGGTGATCATTCGATAAACAAATGTAATAAATTCGTACAACTTTCGGTCGCGAAACGCAGTGAACATGCGCGAACCCATCGTTGGTGTTTCAATTGCTTAAAACCGTCTCACAGCGTCAAAGATTGTAAATCTTTGTTCAGGTGTTACAAATGCCATCAACGACATCATACACTTCTTCACGAGGAAGCTTCATCCACTTCTTCGTCAGTCGATGTTCCGGATAGTGAAAAACCGGATAATCAGGTTCGCGTGTTGACTAGTATGCGTGAACATTCCTTTGTCTTATTATCTACCGCTATTGTTCAAATTCGTGATTCATTAGGACATTTTCAATCGTTTCGAGCTTTGATTGATTCTGGTAGTCAAAGTCACTTCATCACCGAAAATGCCGTTCATCGATTGGGTCTCACCAGTACTTCCACGTCACGTACGGTAAGTGGATTGGGTCATTCGTCAGCTCCAGTGTCAGGTATCGTACACCTTGATGTTGGACGTAATGATAAACCTCTCTTTACCATCAAAGCCTTGACTTTGCCAAGTATTTGTGGTAAGATGCCATCAATTCGGCTTGATAAATCTTCGTGGCATCATATTAAAGCGTTGCAATTAGCGGACCCAAATTGTCATAAACCTGGTCCAGTCGATCTTCTTATCGGTGCGGAGTGTTTTGCTTCGCTTCTATTGCCGGGAACAATCAAAGGCGATTCCAATCAACCGTCAGCTCTTAAGTCAGTATTTGGTTGGCTGCTGGTCGGGAATGTCGGATACGCAGAGCCTGGACCACATTCATTCTTCGTTCATGAGGAGCCACAACTTCATCACGAGTTGAATAAATTTTGGCAGCTGGAGGAATTGAGCGTTCTTCCTTCGAAACCTCTCACAGTCGAAGACAAGAGATGCGAGAAGATCTTCGAAGACCTTCAGGCAAGAGATTCCACCGGTCGATACGTTGTATCCTTACCTTTCAGAAATGAAGAGCATGAGACTACATTTCCCGGATCTCGTGACACAGCCTTGAGGTGCTTCCATTCCATTGAGAAACGCCTTCTTAAGAATATGGAGTTGTATGAAAAATACTGCGACTTCATGAAGGAATATCTCGATCAGGGTCACATGAGCCTTGTACCGACTGAAGAGCTGAGTAGCGGAAAATATTTTATTCCTCATCATTTTGTACTTCGTACGGAGAGCAGCACTACTCCTCTTCGTGTTGTATTCAACGCCTCAGCAAAAGATGCGAGAGGATTATCTTTAAATGATGTGTTGCTCGTAGGTCCTAAATTGCAAACCAACTTAATTGAAATTCTTCTAAAATTTCGCGTTCATGCCGTTGTTTTCACTGCGGACATGAAACAAATGTATCGTCAGATTCTCGTTCGGGAGTCTGATCGTGATTATCAGCGCATCTTTTGGCGATTTAATGCTGACCAACCTGTTCAGGAATATCGTCTTAATACCGTGACCTACGGTGTGTCTTCCGCTCCTTTCTTAGCATGCCGTACCGTCAAACAGCTTATTCATGACGAGGGTGACGATTTACCACTTGCGAGTCAAATATTGGAATCCGACATTTATGTCGACGACATCATAACCGGATTTAGTAACATTTGTGAGGCTCAAATTGCGAAATCTCAAATAATCGAACTATTAGAAAAGGGACATTTCGAGCTCAGAAAATGGGCTAGTAATGTTCCTAAGTTACTTGCTGACTTGCCACGAGAACATTGTCTTACCGATCCTGTATCCATGGATGTTGATGAGGAGAACCCTACTCTCAAGGTATTAGGTCTTAAGTGGGATCCTTGTAATGACTCTTTTCTCTTTTCAGTAACTCCTCAGCATAAGAAATGTTCGAAGCGTAACATTCTTAGTGAGCTTGCACGTATCTATGATCCACTTGGCTTTCTGTCCCCTTTAATTTTGGTGGCAAAGGTGTTAGTGCAGCGTCTCTGGATCCTTGAGATGGGTTGGGACGAAGACCCTCCTGATGATATAATCCAATTTTGGTCTCGTTATCTTGAACAATTACCATTGTTAGCATCGTTACAGATTCCCCGTTTCATTCCTGGACAGGATTGTAGTTCATTGGAGTTGCACGGCTTTTCAGACAGCTCGGAAACTGGCTATGGTGGTGTGATTTACATACGAACCGTGAACGCTGAGGGCAACATTCAGACCTTCTTTGTTTGTTCAAAGGCGCGAGTCGCCCCAACAAAGTCTACTTCCCTTCCTCGGTTGGAGCTTTGCGCAGCAGTTCTTCTCGCTGACCTATTGAAGTTTGTCTTAGACGTTTTCTCACCTCAGTTTTCATTTACTCGCATTTTCGCTTGGTCTGATTCCACCGTCGTACTCTCATGGCTTCGCTCTCACTCTTCGCGTTGGAAAACTTTCGTGGCAAATCGCGTTAGTCACATCCACGATGTCATTCCAGATGTTCATTGGCGCCACGTGGCTTCCGAAGATAATCCAGCAGATATCGCTTCTCGTGGTCAGTTACCATCAGATTTTGTCAACAATAGCTTATGGTGGGCGGGTCCCGCCTGGCTTCGCTTACCCCCTGATGGATGGCCGCAATTTGATGTTAATCCTAACGAGGACCTCCTTCAGTCCGAAGAAAAGGTCTTAAAGATGTTCTTTACCTCCGAGGTTGCGAAGAACTCATTTATCGACACTCTTCTCATCCGTTACTCTTCGATTCGGAAAATTCAACGCATCATTTGTTGGTTGTTAAGATTCATTAAATTCTTACGGCATAAGCAAATTCGTTGCTCAAATCGCTTTCTAGATCGTGTTGAGCTTCATGCCGCTTTGTTGATCGTCGTCAAGCACAATCAACAATCTTTTTTTGAAAACGAAATTCGACAGTTGCGGGAAGGACAATTATTAGCGAAACAAATGCGTAAGTTGAACCCATTTCTCGATACGCAGGGAATTCTCAGGGTGGGCGGTCGCCTTGCGAGATCCAGTCTCGAATTCGAACACAAGCACCCCGCTCTACTCCCGCGTAACTCTAGGTTGACTTATCTCATCATAGAAGCCGTTCATCGTGAAAATTGTCACGCCGGCGTGAACACGACGCAGTATCTTCTGTCGCAACAATTTTGGATATTATCCCCTAAACGTGCCATTCGCAACTGTCTATCCAAATGTGTATCGTGCTTTAAAACGCATCCATCCCCACTTGAACCTTTCATGAGTGACCTGCTTCAGTTCGTGTAAATCAGGTTAAACCGTTTTCTGTTGTAGGGACCGACTACGGCGGCCCTTTTCGTATTAAAACCGGTAAACATCGGGGTGCAAAAATCACTAAAGCTTACTTATGTTTATTTGTTTGTCTCGCGACTCGCGCATTACATCTTGAGGCAGTCTCGGATCTTTCTTCGGATGCTTTCCTCGCTGCTTTGCGCCGGTTTTCCGGGCGACGTGGACGGGTCAGCATAATTCATTCTGATTGCGGGACAAATTACGTTGGTGCTAATGCACAATTAAATGAGTATATGCGAAATGCTGCTCATGTCAATCAAATCGAATTTCGCTTCAATCCGCCCTCAAGTCCCCACTTCGGCGGAGTGTGGGAAATACAGATAAAATCCGTAAAATCGCATTTGTATCGTATCGTTGGCGATCAATGTTTAACTTTTGAAGAGTTGACAACACTCTTTGTACAAATCGAAGCCATATTAAATTCGAGGCCTCTTTGTCCGCTGAGTTCAGATCCTAATGATTTTGCTGTTTTAACACCCGGGCATTTTCTTACTCTTGAGCCCTTAACGTCTGTCCCCGATGAAGACGTAACTTCATTAAACATAAATCGTTTGGGTCGATGGCAACTGATTCAACGATTTCAGCAGGATTTCTGGAACCGTTGGAAGCATGAATATCTTCATTCTCTGACTCAGCGGGCGAAGTGGACCAAACATTCAAAACCGTTAAGCGTAGGATCAGTAGTTATTGTGAAAGCTGATAATTCGATTCCATTACATTGGCCGCTAGCTCGTGTTGAAGAACTACATCCGAGTCCTGACGGTGTAGTCCGCATCGCCACGATACGTACGGCTGAAGGCTCTCTTTTGACGAGGCCTCTAGTCAAACTTTGTCCTTTGCCAAATCAAAACGACTAACTTAATAATTAAACTTTTAATTTATAGTATAAGTTAGTATTATATGCCTTCTTTCAGTTAGGTTAATTTGTTTCAATATTATTAATGAAAAATACATTAATGTATTTTGGTGGGCGGAATGTTTCGTAACCGTAGTTTAATGTTAAATGTAACAATACTCTATTCTTAAATTCGCGTGATGGTGGTATGTGTGTGAGAGCGAAGGCGATTCAAATTCGCACACATTTGCCGCCAACTAAACGGGCCATTCCCGGTAGCCAACGGGAGGCCGCGCGCCCGCGCCATCGAACGGATGGAATAGTTACCAAGGTCGGTGCATCTATGGCGGCACGATCCCCGGCGCGCTTCATAATTAATTGAATAAACTATGTAAGTTGGGCTGTCTGAGCACCCAAAATCCGTACACCGTGTGGACTAATTGTGTGTAGTGCCCTGGTAATATAGTGACGGAGTGCAGCAGCAGACCAAGGCGGTTTCCTGGCGTCGCGTGGAGTGGCAGATGTGAGTACTTGTGCACATTTCCATCGTCACGCGAAGTTTCGATTTTGTCCCTATGTACCATCACGGTACATATCTTACAATAAAACGCATACGCATACTCACGCCTTTTATCTCCGAAGGGGTAGGCAGTGGCGCGACTAGTGCACCCACTTTTCGCCGTGCGTACTCCGTCCCATGATGTAATAGCGGGCGAGCCCATCGCCATATCGGGCACAAATTCCAGACTCCGGGCTGAATACTGAATAGAAAATATCACTTTGCCCAACCCGGGGATCAAACCCAAGACCTCAGTATTGCAGTCGTACCGTAATACAATTACGCCACCGAGGCAGTCAATAAAACTCTATCCTACATAAAACTTTAAAATCAACTTACATCATTTCACAGCTGGAGTGACGTACGTATCTTGGTGGTTTTGTAGTCTTGTTACATTCGCGTCTTTTCTGTTTGATTTCGTCTGCTTACGAAACATCGAGATTAGACCAATAAAAATTGATGGTTAGCGCCTCATGCGATTGTCGAGTGTAGATGAGTGTGGGTAAAATTGGTAAAAATACGGAGAAATTTAATAGAGTACATTCTAGGTTATGACATGGCAGCAGTTGAAAGTCTAAACAATTTTCTCTTTTTGGGAACGCACAATGCTGCCAGTTTTATTCGCAATATGATTGGGCAGACTTGGTTATCTTATGAAAATAGACGTAAAAGGAAACTAAAGTGTTTCGTTCGCTAAATAATAGAACACGTTTAAGAAGTAAAACGAAAAAAGAAGATAGTAAGGGGTGATCCACTTACCATAAAAATGTGCCAGTGCTCGTCAGCTTGGTCGCGATTTTATAATATTATCTATACTAATATTATAAAGCTGAAGAGTTTATTTGTTTGTTTGTTCGTTTGAACGCGCTAATCTCAGGAACTACTGGACCGATTTTGAAAATTATTTTACTAATAGAAAGCTACTGGTGGTAGGTCTCTCATTATGTAAGAGGCCGTCTAGGTGGGTACCACCGCAATGTCTATTTCTACCGCCAAGCATCAGTGTGCATGCACTGTTGTGTTTCGGTTTGAAGGACTTTGTAGCCAGTATAACTACTGGACATAACGAGACTTAACATCTTATGTCTCAGGATGACGAGCGCAGTGGAATGCCACACAGTACTTTGTAACTCAAGGTGCTGGATGGTGTTACTACTGTTTATGGGTGGTCGTATCGCTTACCATCAGGCGAACGGCATGTACGTCTGGTCATACAATGCTAACTCCTGAGTGCTATAGGCTACTTTTTATCCCGGAAAAACTTATCCACGCGGGCGGAGCCGCGCGCAAAAGCTAGTTTTTAATAAAGCAAAAGACAACACGTTCATTAGTAGACCCGAGCTTATAAGATGATTATCATCTCCATCATTATCATCATCAGTCACATGAAGAACACTGATGAATATAAGGACATAACGTAAAGGCTTGAACTGGTTATAAAAATACTTGAAGATGAACTGTTCCTAAAATATCTTGCACGAATGAATAACTACATGTAAGTAGCGTGATAATTATTCATCATCATCATCATCATAATTATTATTTTGTGAAAATTATTTCGAAAGTTTGGCGCGTGGGTCGATCTAAAACCTATTAAGTATTTATATAGGAGCAAGCGTACTTCGTATTAGTTTATATTAACTCACGTACTCTCTATTAATTTTAAACTATAAAACACTATTTGATAGGAGAATACAAACAATATACGTTTATAGAAAGCGTCGAATACAGAGATTGTACAGACAGAAGATATCAAGTTTGAGACCGAAGCTGCTAGTAGAAATGTAGAGAGATAATTGGAAACAGTTACTCTAGCGCGCATCGGGCGGGCCTTTTGTAACTATCTGTGCCTATTTCGAACAAACGGCTCTGCTGCATAGTATAGTTTATACTGAAGTTATGTTCAGCCTGGTTAGTTTAGTGAGTGTACTTGGCACTGTACCGCGAAGATCTGGTTTCGATTTATAAGACAACGATATTTGATATTTTATGAATCGAAAGAACAATTTAAGCTTTGGTTTATCCGACCCGTAAACGATTTTTTATATAAAAATCTCAAGAATTACTTAGAAAATAAGGAGAGAACAAAAACTAACAGTAAATGTACGCTACTAATACACCAATAAAGCAATTTCTTAACCCGTCAAGGCCCACTTAGACAATACCAATTAAAATTCTAATCACAAGCCATTGGATTGCATTTGCCCCGTAAGTGGCAATTGGCCCAACCCATATTATATGGGACCTAACATAACTGTCGAAATGTAAGTGTTACACCTCTGCCTTCTCCTGAAAAAAGTAATAAGCGTGATTGTATGTGTGTACAAGCCATCGTTAAAAACCCATCAAATCCTACTTCCTACTAATATTATAAACGCGAAAGTTTGTAAGTATGGATGTATGGATGTCTGGATGTATGGATGTTTGTTACGCTTTCACGCATAAACTACTGAACGGATTTCGATGAAATTTGGCACACGGGTAGATTTTGATTAACACATAGGCTACTTTTTATCCCGGGAAAATATAAAGCGGGACTTTAATACCAGGAAAACACATTTACGGGGGCGGAGCTGCGGGCAAAAGCTAGTTATAAAATAATCCGATGTCATCGACCAGATTAAAAAAGAAAATTCTCTTTGAAGCGAGCATAAAATAAGGAATTATTTACGGCAATAAATAAGCAAATGTATCGTAAATTTTCGGAAGGGTGCAAATTTTAAGACGTTGCTTGTGAACTGAAGCAATACTTTCCCATACTAAATTGCGGTAAGCTTTCTTGAGATGAGAGATTGAAGACGGTGTAGGACTATTATACCTACAGTTAAGATGTGTGCAGAGTACCAGTAAATTAAAAATAAGTTACATTGATCATAAAAGCAATTGATAATGTAAATAATATACACCGAATCACCTGATAAAAATATAAGCTGTGCGAAAATTTGAAAATAATTTTAATGTATGTTTTCTATTGAGCACATTGTGAAACGGCAAACCAGAATGTTCTATGATTTACAAATACAAATACAAAGCATTAATTCGCACAACACCATGACAAAATGACAAAAACAAATTACAAGAAAACAAAAATGAAATATATATAAAAAAAACATTAAAGTTTAAAACTAAAGAAATTTTTCGATAAGATTTCGACATTGTTTTTCCTTAACAATGCAGTATACTTACTTCGCTGTGGTTTATAAAAAAATCTAGATCTAGCTTAAATATCGAATTCGATTGCAATCCTACTTTTCGAATCAACTAATTCCAAATTCCAATTTGGCCGTTCAATCAAAGCAAAAGTTTCCAAAGAACAGCAATAACACGAAACCAGAAGCAAACATATTGTCTCAATGCATATGCAAATATCGTATATCAAAGGAAGTTTACCGTTCCTAGCCAAATAAATGCAGCAAGCACAATTCAAAACTCGCACGCGCTCAAACTTTCCATCTATTGAAAAGTCTAACATTGGATACGATTCATGGCTTTAGAGGAACAAGAATATTTTTATTTTATTTGAAAGTGTTTACTTTTAACTATTTCAATCAAAATAGTAACTTAAACAGAAGCAATGTCTAAGCAATAAAATAAAATAAATAAAAAAATGTGGCTATTCTTTAAAAAAACATTATCCACCTGGCGTATACGTTGACCCCAAATGGAGGGGCATTGGGGTTAACGCAACTCAATTCTTCAGTCGACCGCCTGAGCCAACCCCTTATGAAACATCCCGTTGCGGGCAAGTTCGCATTCGAAAAAAACAAGTGCAGCCCGCTCTAGGAACCGAATCGATGACATCCCGCTTCACAGCCTATATACTGCTGCAACTACATCTGGCGTTTAGTCCACCTTTATACTAGAAGTCGCCTTTATGCATACGAAATGTTCATACTAAAATATTTATGTGAAAAGTAAGGACGTTTCGATGTTGGTTTCACAAACACACACACGCATTTTATCCCCGAAGGCGTAGGCAGAGACACAACTAGTGCCCCCACTTTTCGAGCGTATACCGTCCTCTTGATGTGATAGGGGGTGAGCCTATCGTAATCAATCAATCAATCAAATCAGCCCATCCACCACCAATCCACCCACTGCTGGTTATAGGCCTCCTCTCCATCACGCCACTCTTTCCGGTTCTGTGCGCGCCTCATCCACTGCTTTCTGGCTACGATTCGTCATATCAGTCACAAATTCCAGACTCCGGGCTCAAAATGAACAGAATAACCCAACCCAAATGTTCGTTTAACGTAAACACTCAAAGGATTTGGATGCAAATTGGGACACAGATGGACCGAGTCTTGTATGAAGATTGCTCTTTATAGCGGATAATCCGCAGTGGGACTTTTATAATGGGAAAGATCTCACCGGGTAGGGGCACCTAAGTAATCTATACTAATATTATAAAGCTGAAGAGTTTTTTGTTTGTTTGAACGCGCTAATCTGAGGAACTACTAGACCGATTTTGAAATTTTTTTCACTTATAGGAAGCTACATTACTCCTGAGAGCTATAGGCTACTTTTTATCCCGGAAAAACTTTTCCACGCGGGCGGAGCCGCGCGCAAATATAAAATAAAATACGTGAAATTGTGCGCAAAATATGTTTGCCATTCTTGCCGGCCGTGTGTATAGATATGTAATAGCATACCGATGAAGCTCGATGCCAGTAGTCCGTGCACGGTGCAGTCAGCATCGATTTGAAATAATAAAATTAAAAACGCCAAGCATTTTTCTGGAGCTGGTTGATATACAGTTTGATTTACTGGGTTAACTTTCACAGTTAATTACTTACGAATGTTTTTGTACTGAGTCATAAGCTGTCAGTCTCAGTCGTGACGTTTTGACGGGTGGACGTCACTCATATTATATCATGTCATCAAAGTTATTAAAATGTGCTAATTGCAATATAGTAATATGTGAGGTTTTGGCGTTTATACAGAACAAATTAGATGTAATGGATGAAGAAAGTCTCGTCCGGATATGTGAAAGTGCATTTAGTGCCGAAGAGATTGAAATGGCGAAGTTGTTAGTCTTCCAGTCTCTGCAAAAAAGTGCCACTGTCAGAAAAAGGCAAGGTAAAACACAGCGCAACTTGGATGATATTATCACGCTCCTAAAGGGGACTGATCCCGAAAAAATACCGATTTTTGTAGCAAAGGATCTGGAAAAACTACCTCCGGTTACTTTTGACCATATTGATGTGACATCACTATTAAAAAAGATAATTGTGATGCAATCTTCCATTGAGGATTTTCGTCAAAATTACGTTTCGAAAAAAGACCTTACTGATTTTTTGTCGGATTATCATAAATCAGAAATCTGTGAAGTTAAAGAAAATATTCATTCAATGTGTGGCGGGTACTCGGGGAATGAATCTGCTACGATCCCTGTCGATAATAATCGTCCAGCACTCGACCCATTTCCCAGTCCTTCCAATAAAAGTTTATATAATTCGCATGAAAGTAACTGCCGCCCTGCGCCGACGTTGCATACCGCGCGGCCGAGTAGAAATATTGTGATGAGCGCGAGCGAGACAAGAAATTGTAGCGCCCGTGCGGTGGAACCGGCTTTAACTGACAGCGTTGCTAAAACAGTCACAACAACATCGGTGAGCAGTGATAATAAAATGTCGCCTCTAAGATCTGAGCCTTCTTTTGCTCAAACAGTTATAAATAATAATGATAAAGAATGGAAAGAGACGCGTGAAGTCGACCAGTGGACTGTAGTACAAAAAAGAAGATTAAGAAATAGATTTCTTACAATGAAGGGTAATGCGATGCCTGATTTGAATGAAAGTGAAAAATTTAAGGCTGCTGATACTAAGATACCGTTATTTATTTCTAACGTACATCCAGACGTGTGTGAGGATGATATTATTGACTACATACACAAGAAGACGGGGGAGACCGTTTCTTTAGTGAAGATATCTATGAAGCAGCAAAAGAATTATAATGCTTATAAAATCTATGTTATGAAGCACAAGTCTGAAATATTTTTAGATGATAAACTATGGCCGTCCGGTATATGTTTCAGAAGGTTTATTAATTTTAAAGCCAGACGAATCGGCACAAGAGACACGGAAAATGAGGCTATTCTAATTAATGAGACTAATGGTTGACAATGGAAACAACTGTAGTAAACTTGTAAGTTATAACTGTAAATCTATTAAAAGATCATTGGATGGAGTTAAGGCGCTATGTCGGTCAGCTGATGTGGTGGCTCTGCAGGAGACGTGGCTGCTGCCCCACGAGATACCCCTGCTTACTACCATCGACGACAACTTCGGTGCAACTGGTACCTCCGCTGTGGATACGTCGGCCGGGCTGCTTAAGGGCCGCCCATATGGTGGAGTGGCTTTGTTATGGCGCAAAAGTGCTTTTAGTTCTGTGTCTGTGATAAATTGTGACAATGTGCGATTGACGGCAATTAAAGTAACAGTGAGTAGTGGAAATACTATAGTAATATTTAGTATCTATATGCCTACAAACAGTATTGATAACATTCCTCTATTTACAGACTGTCTAAGTGCAATACAATCTGTGATTGAAATTGAGCAAAATTGTGGGGTCGAGGCTTTCTATGTACTAGGAGATTTTAATTCCCATCCTAATGAATTGTTCTATAATGAGTTGATAAGTTTTTGTAAAGAACATTTGTTGTATTGTGCAGATGTGGATGTGCTAGGTCTGCAATCTGATACTTATACATTCCATAGTGAAGCTCATGGTTGTGTGAGGTGGTTAGATCACTGCATTACCAGTCAGTCTGCGCTGTTAACAATAAACAGTGTGTATGTGCAGGAGGATGTGTATTGGTCTGATCACTTCCCTCTTGTAATTGTTTGTAATTTGTCTAGAATAAATTGTAAGCTGCATTGTAATGTTTTTATGGATAATGTTAGAAAAAGAATAGTTTGGGGGGACAGGCAGCTGCCTCAAATTATGAAATATCATGATATATGTAATCTAAAGCTCAGTGAAATAGCTTTTCCTGTAGAATTAAGACAGTGTTCTAATGGGTTGTGTCGCAATCCTGATCACAACTTAATTATTGATAAATTATACCATGGTATTGTTAATGTATTGTCAGAGGCCGCAATGCTAACCTGTAGTAGAAAAACAAATTCAAAAAATAAAAAAGTTGTGACAGGATGGAATGTACATGTCGCCAGTGCTCACAGGGAAGCTCGTATTAAGTTCAAAGAGTGGGTTCTAGCTGGTAAACCCACTGACGGTCATATTTTTGGTGATATGTCTGTAACGCGTAAGATATTTAAATCTAAATTAAAATGGTGTCAGGATAGACAAGAACAATTAAAAATGGATATACTTGCTTCTAAACATATAAGTAAAAATTTTAAGTCTTTTTGGAAAAATGTAAATAAAATAAATGTATCACCGAGCATTCCTGTGAGCGTTGGAGGCATAAGTGATCACAAAGGCATAGCTAACATGTTTAGGGAACAGTTTGCTGTCCAGTCACCCAGAGGTCCGTCTCAGAGTATGCAATGTGATGCTGAGTCCGTAATGGCAGGTCCTGAGTTGTTTTTTGCAGCAACAAATATCGCAAAGACAATTAAAAACATGCATGGTGGGAAATCTCCCGGTCATGACGGCCTCAGTATTGAACATCTTAAATATGCTGGAGTACAAATGCCACATGTCCTTTCAATGTTTTATAATTTGTGTTTGTGTCACTCTTACTTACCTGAGTCATTAATGCGAACAATAGTGGTACCTATTTTAAAAAATCGTACCGGTGACTCGTCCGACTTAGCCAATTATCGGCCCATCTCACTTGCCACAGTACTGGCCAAAGTACTTGACAGTTTGCTTAATGACACTGTCGCGAACAGGGTGAGCTTGCATGATGCCCAATTTGGTTTTAGACCCGGATTGTCTACCGAGAGTGCTATTCTTAGCTTGAAGCACACTGTTAAGTACTATACAAAGAAAAGGACGTCGGTATATGCGTGCTTCCTTGACTTGTCAAAAGCGTTTGATCTGGTTTGTTATGACTTGCTTTGGGATAAGTTGGATAGCGCAGGTGTACCAGCCGAATGTACCTCACTATTCAAGTATTGGTATGGTAATCAAAAAAATCAGGTGCGTTGGGCTGGGGCTTTGTCGGACGAGTACAAGTTGGAATGCGGTGTTAGGCAAGGTGGGTTAACCTCGCCGCTTTTGTTTAACTTGTATATTAATGAGTTGATTGGGAGACTCAGTCGCATGCATGTAGGTTGTTACATTGATGGCACCTCTTTCAACAACATAAGCTATGCCGACGACATGGTGCTGCTGAGTCCTTCAGTCAATGGATTAAGGGTGCTTCTATCTATTTGTGAGACGTATGCAAAGGTACATGGTTTAAAATATAACTCTAAAAAGAGTGAGCTCTTAGTTTTCAAAGCAGGTAGTTACATGCCTACCTATGTGCCTCCGGTTCGGCTTGATGGGGTTGCTCTGAGACGGGTTGAAAGTTTCAGGTACCTCGGTCACATTGTGACCAGTGACCTTCAGGATGACGAGGATATTGAAAGGGAGCGTAGGGCTCTGGCAGTACGGAGTAATATGCTCGTCCGTAGGTTTGCTCGATGTACGAACGCAGTGAAGGTGACGCTTTTTAAAGCCTATTGCCAATCCTTCTACTCGAGTAGCCTATGGGTGAGTTATACAAAACGGGCTTACAGAGCTCTGCGCACTCAATACAACAATACGTTTAGGGTGTTGTTGCGTCTGCCGTGGCGATGCAGTGCGTCTCATATGTTTGCGGAAGCGCGAACGGATGGCTTTCAAGCCATAATTCGCAAAAAATCGTCTTCCATGCTGCAGCGCCTAAGAAACAGTAGTAACGCCATGCTAAACGTGATTGCTGAGCGGTTTGACTGTCCTTTCCAAAATTATTGGATGAAAGTAGTTCTGGGAAATGTGACATAACAATTAATTAATGTAGTAGCTAATAAGTTGTTGATATCTTGTTAATTTGATTTTTAATGTATATGGATTATGTAATCTGAATTAAATATATAAAATAAAAATAAATAAAAACTATTTCGGTGGCGTAGTTGTTGTGGTACGACTAGCTTTCCGAGGTAGCACGTTCGATCCCCGGGTTAGGTAAGGTGGTATTGGGTTCTTTTGCTCCGTCAGCCCGGGGAGAAGCCTAGTTCCCGGTAAATGGCAATGGAGTCACCCCCTATTACAATCTACATGGGACCTAACATCGCTTACAAAATGTGAGTGTTTCAAACCTCTACCTACCCCTAAAACGTGATGTCGTGTTTGCTAAAACTACTTACAAATAGGGCAAAGTTAAAAATGTTATAAATAAAAAAGACAAACAAGTTCTTATCAAGTTCGCGCACAGCTCTTGATCTCAACAACGCGACGAGACGGTAGAAGTTTGAAAGGTAAGTCCATCTCTGTCTATCCATGCTAAATGTTTAAAATGGGTTCTCGGGTAATGAGTCTCTCAAGTAAAAAAAGACTCGAAGATCTACATCTGGATTATTCCATAATCCAATATCACTTAGGAACTCAATTTGTTTTTTATGATTCTAAACCGCGAATCAATTTATTTTCTTTGTTCAAGAGATAATAATATTCCATTATATATTTTCTGCAAACTAGTCCGATACCTCTGGTTATACGCATACTCACGCCTTTTATCCCCGAAGAGGTAGGCAGAGGCGCAACTAATGCACCCACTTTTCGCCGTGCGTATTCCGTCCCATGACAGGGGGCGAGCCTATCGCCATTTCGGGCACACATTCCATACTCCGGGCTGATACTGAGAAGAAAAACCCAATATCACTTTGCACGACCCGGGGATCGAACCCGAGACCTCAGCATTGCAGTCGTACCGTAATACAACTACGCCACCGAGGCAGTCTGGTTATATAATTTATAGTTCGTTTACTCTCGGATTTATACTCGCAAATAAGAGATCGCAGTCTTTAACCACAGTGTTATACATTCGAGGGTACCTAATAGAGGATCTCGTATGAATGGCGTAGCGTAGTTGGGGCGGGGGGCGCATGGGGGGCAGCAAAATGCGTAAAATAAAACTTTTTAAATATTTAAATTTTGTCGCATGTTCACCAGTGGCTTGGGCGCGTATGAATCTTGTATTTTGGAAGGACCTATTTTTTGCTCTCGCCCAGTAGCTTGTGGCGGCAAATTTTGGGTCCGCTCGGGCGACAAGAATCCAGGCTACGCCACTGTATGAGTGAATTTTAGTTGCCTAATAATGGATGTTATGAAAGTGTAATGTCAATTCGTTTGCGCACTGTCTTTATAAGTATTCATAGGTACATATCACGATAGTCTAGTAGGGAATTGAACGGACTGTACAGACAAAGTCCGTAGGTTTAAAAACCAAGGCACACATAACTTTTCAAAGCTCCCTGTGTGTTGTGTATCAATTATCGTTCGCTTTAACGGTGAAGAAAAGCTAAGGAAACCTACATTAAAATTCATATGGAGAATTGACACCTGAGAATTCTCCGGAGAATTTCGAGGGTATGTAAAGACTACCAACCCGCACTAGGCCAGCTTGGTGCACTGAACCCCTCTCAGTAGTAGAGGAGGCCCGTGCTCATCGGTGGGAAATATATAATACAGGGCTGGAATTATTATTATTTATAGCTACTCAGTTGTCTATAGTATTTTTTATACAAATATCTCATGGCATATGAAGGTTTATTCGGATATTGCCGTTAAAATCAAGTTTATCACAACTATCCTCAAAACCACACCAACATACTATATTACACGAGTTATGTAAGCATTTAACATATACGGATGTGTTTGTGAGCACCGCTCGTGGCACAATAGCAACGCAACTGAGACGAGGAACAAGGTGGGTTGCAGGAAACGGCCCAGTTTAGCACGCCACATTTACACCGACGCGAATTTAGCAGAACAGAGGCCGTAGTCAAGATACCTTTCTACAATCTACATATACATATACTGTCATATGCGAGGGGCCGTCTGGTTAGGTACCACTGCAATGTCTATTTTTGCCGCCAAACAACCAGTCTGCATGCACTGTTGCGTTCCGGTTTGAAGGACATTGTATCCAGCTTAATTACCGGGCATTATGAGACTTAACATCTAACGTCGGCGACAAGCGCAGTATAGTGCCCACGCAGTACATGGTAATTAAAAGTTATGTATGGTATTGCTACTATTTATGGACGCTCGTATCGCTTACCATTAGACGAGTAGCATGCTCGCCTCGCCATTCAGTAGCATTTAAAAAAATCGCTAACGCAAATAGTAATAAATTATGAGAACGATATATCCTCTCGATAGGTCTACGCTAGGGTCCTTCTCATACAAAATATAGGCGTTAATAATTGTAGAAAGGTATCTAGGCTACGGCCATAACGTAATGGAGCGTAGAATTGACTACCGAGACAAAGATCCATCTGCCCAAATTCTAAGGCAACCTTTGTATTCTCGCAGTATCGTGTTAATTTTTTGTTAATATCAGTCGCTTTAACGGCGAGGGAAACATTGAGATAACACTGATTACTGTGGTAGGTTTCTCATATGTGTTTCGGTTTGAAGGACATTGTAGCTAGTGCAACTACTGGACATAATGAGACTTAACATCTTATGTCTCAGGATGACGAGCGTAGTGGAATGCCAAAGAATACTTTGTAACTCAAGGTGCTGGATGGTGTTGCTACTGTTTATGGGTGGTCGTGTCGCTTACCATCAGCCGAACGGCATGCTCGTCTCGTCATTCATTGCAATAAAAAAAAAAAAAATAACATCTACATACCTGAAAATGTGCCTTAAGAATTTTGGAACTACGTTCAGTCAGCCAATCCCCACTAGGCGTGGTAGCAGTGGGACAAGTGTAATATAGCGCTGGTATTATAACAATTAAATCTCAATATAAAATAAAAAAATAATAACATTTTATTTTAGACTTTATTGTAACTAATTTAAAATAAAGAATATAATTGCAAATATGTAACGCATCGGTGTACACGACGCTCACCTCCACGAGATCCCAGCCGTTTAATTTAGCGGAACAGGCGACTCGCGATAGATGCCGCTGCGACTCGCTAAACCATGTCAAACGTGCACCATTACTATACATGTCTATTGGCCGATTATCACGTCGTTTATACCAGCAGAGAGGCAGGGTATACAGGAACAGGGTAGGCTCTAACCTGGCATTGAGCCAGGGTACGGATACAAAGAAAAAAGCGATGCTTATTTGAACATCAGATTTATTTATATATTTGTACTTCATACAAAACATGTAAAGGCGGACTTAATGCCGAAGGCATTTTCTACCAGTCAACCTGGAATGGTGCAGAGAAAAAAAAACATAGTAGGTGCACGAAACAAATTTGGATAATAATATCGATTCAATTAAAATAGTAATATAACGTCAATAAATACACTAATATATTTTTGGTAATACTTATAATAGTAATAAATATATGTAGCATACTTAATATAAGTAATACAAAGATTGTTTGCATTTACAAAAAAAGTTAGCCTTACTTTTTACTAATATTACAAATGCAAAAGTATACACCGCCTAGTGGCTGGGCACAAGCCACATCTACTACTGAGAGGATTAAGACCTCTATCCATCACGCTCTCCTAGTATGGGTTGGTAGACTTCATATACCCTCGAAATTCTTATGAAGGTATGTAGGTTTCTTCACAACGTTTTTCTTCGAAAAGTCAGAGGTATGTGCCTTGGGTTTTGAACCTGCTGTCATTTGTCTCGGCAGACCGTTCCATTCCCAAAGCTATCGTGAACTTGTAGTAAAATTTAACCAAAAACAAAAATATTTTATGCGTAAAAATGTTTTCATTTAAATGTAAATTTTCGTGGAACATGTTCTCAATACAGATTCTCAATTCGTGGAATACATTTAAATATTGAAGTAATCCTTTTCATTTTAATAAATTTTACTAGGTATTTGTATATTACCTAATGGAAAATTTTGTGTGGGGAATAAAAGGCAGCGTTCGCTGTAATACTCTTTACTTTAACTCATTGTAGACGTACTGTGCGGCTTAATAGTTTTAAAATGTCATAACACTTGTAATTAATTAATGCATAAACAAAATTAAGTTAATAATTAAGTGTTATAAGTTTCACTGTATATTTTCTCATTGGGCCTTTTGAGACTTAACATCTAATACCTCAGGGTGACGAGCGCAGTGGAGTGCCACGCATCTTTATGGGCGATCGCATTGCTAACCACCAGGCGAAAGGCATGATGATTCTTTTATTATTCAGTAGCAATAAAAAAAATAGTATCAATTTTACTGGTGGTAGGTCTCTCATATGTAAGAGTCCGTCTGGGTGGTTACCACCGCAATGTCTATTTCTACCGCCAAGCAGCAGTGTGCGTGCACTCTTGTGTTTCGGTTTGAAGGACATTGTAGCCAGTGTAACTACTGGACATAATGAGATTTAACATCTTATATCTCAGTATGACGAGCGCAGTGGAATGCCACACAGTACTTTGTATGTCAATATGCTGGATGATGTTGCTACTGTTTATAGGTGGTCATATCGCCTACCATCAGGCGAACGGCATGATGGTCTCGTCATTCAATGCAATAAAAAAAAATCCCACCTTAGGAAAAAAGTCACCGAAGTAATCTTTCCGCAATATAAAAAATGCACATGGTCGTTGATATATATTTCTTACTTCCAAACAAATAAATTCAAAGATTTGTGCTTTACTAGCTAAATCCTAACATCTTCATTTAATACTTATCACATTTGTATACATGGGATATGTGTAGTTTAATTGTATACAGAATTAAGAAAGTATTTTTTTTTTGTGTTTGTGTTCTACTTATAATTCAGATACGTATCTAAAAGAATTCAAGACTTCAGAACGCCTATAATCTTTTGTGTCCTTACAAATTGTTTGTTCTCTTCACAATAATAAAATAAAATGGACTTATTTTACTTTACACCAAGAAAAAACTGTATCAATTTAACTTAATGCGTATAGGGGATTTGAAATTTTGAACGTCTTCAGCTAATAATGTTGCTGACTGTACATTCCACATTTCCCGCCCAGTGTTGCCGCACGCCCACAAACAAGGTCAATACGTGAAGCACCTGCGAATGGACCTCCATACCTTTAGGGCCAATATGTGTCGAATCAATACCCTGACGCTAGAGTCGATTCGAGAAGGCTTTTCATCTTACGATAACTAAGCAGCTTCTGCTGGAAAACGGTTTATGACTTATATTATTTTAATAAAATTGCTGCTGGTAGTATATTTTTGCATCCGCCCGGATAGCGACCAGCGTACATCAAGGACCTTATCCATAAACAGTCTATAAACCTATTTTAGTAATAGAATGTTTTGTCTTCTTCTTTCAAACTCAATTCAAAATTCGTACGAAGAAGACAAAACATTCGATAACTAAAATAGGTTTATAAACTGTGGTAGGTCTCTCATATGTAAGAGACCGTCTGGGTGGGTACCACCGCAATGTCTTTTTCTACCGCCAAGCAGCAGTGTGAATGCACTGTTGTGTTTCGGTTTGAAGGAAATTGTAGCCAGTGTAACTACTGGACATAATGAGACTTAACATCTTATGTCTCACGATGACGAGCGCAGTGGAATGCCACACAGTACTTTGTAACTCAAGGTGCTGTATGGTGTTGCTACTGATTTTGGGTGGTCGTATCGCTTACCATCAGGCGAACGGCATG